>JASPKZ010009846.1:72500-79406 GCA_030220185.1 Diploptera punctata | reverse complement strand
CTCTCTCTCTCTCTGCAAGTGTCCAAAATTTTTTCCTAAGAACTTTATTCCCAAATACTCGTAATCTCATTTCCTCCCATGTTTCGCAGCCAAATATAATTAAAATAACTGGTATTAGAATACCTATTTTATTATATACTAAGCTAATAACCAGGCGTGCACTGCCACGCCTAAATAAATGAACATTAATGTTTCTATGTTTAGTTGACTAAGTAAAAGGAAAAAATAATTTATTATAAAGTTTTATATTTTTTAAATACCTCGTGCTGATTACCCGAACTTGTTGACATAAATGAGCTGAAATACAAAATTCGTTATTGTGTGAGTCATCCGTAAGAGATAAACAAATATGCTGCCGCGGACTTATTGTAGAAAAAGCTTTAATCACGTAATAATAACTTACGTTGCGGAGCAACAAAAAATGTAAGTTTTAATTTGAGTTTAATAAAATATAAATATATCACGGATTGAATCTATTTATAAGCTGTAAATTTGTGGTATGAACAATGAGAAACTCTTCCTTTATCAGGTAAATACTAAATACATTTAGAAATACCACACGTATCATAGATTTAAATGTTTGAAAATATATTACGTGTTATACTGTTCACATTTGAAAGCTAAACTGCTTACACATTATAACAAATTTAAATTTAAAATTTGAAATGTTCTGTTTTATATGTTTTTAGATAAGAATATGTTATTTTAATTACAATCGTAATATTGAAGAAAATATCCATCCATACATAGTAATTCTGCCCGAGGGCAAGTCTTTCACTGCAATCATAGCATTATCATGCTAGGCTTTGCAGCTTTACTAGGAAATTGTAGGTGTCGTAGCTTCCCGTTGCTTTCCACACCGGTGAAGGATGATGATGATGATGATGATAATGATAATGATGATGATGGCCGTATGATTTCGGGGACTGTTTGGGCTTTAAAGTTTTCCTGACATTTGTCTTATAGGTGAATTAAAACCCCGATAAAACCCTCACCCAAAAATACTGCCCGACCGGGGATCGAACCCGGCCCACTGCGTCACAAGGCAGCACGCTACCTCGAGTGTACAGCGGTGGACTAACTAAATAAATATATATATATATGTATTACAAATGTAATGAAATCAATCTTACTTTAAGGGAGGACAGAAGATTGCGAGTATTTGACAATAAAGTTCTTAGGAAAATGTTTGGACGAAAGAGAGATGAGCAGACACGTGAATGGAGAAGACTGCATAACAGTGAAATTACATGGTCTTTATAGGAAACCAGATATAATTTAGAACAGTTAAGTCTCGTAGGCTGCGATGGGCAGGACAGGTGGCACGAGTGGGGAATGAAAGACGTGCATTGAAGCTTCTTGTAGAAAAATCAGAGGTTTAACGCCCAGTTGGTAGACCAAGAATGAGATGGGAGAATAACATTAACTTTGATTTGAGGGAAGTAGATTTGATTATACTGTGGGATGATTGGAAAAACAATGGCTCAGAATTGGATGTATGGAGGGCTTATGTCCTCGCGGCCATTACCTACGCACAGTGTGCTATTTTAGCAATCTAGGAGGATTTAATTCAAAATTTCAAGGTTAATTAATAAAAGTGATATTTGTAATTTACATGTAAATACTCCTGTTAGCATATTCATGTAATTATTTTGTTCCTAAGCATGCGCAGGGACTCATAAATATGGTCTAAACACAAGAGTCACGCGCAGATGCGTAATCTGTCTTATTGAGTATGTTGATTAATCGAGTTGTTTTGTGTAGAGAATAAAGTCGATTTACATGTTATTGTGATATTTATGTTTAGTTTAGGGTTCTATAAGTTACGTAAGATAGGTTTCATCTGTTTGGATTCACAAGAATGTTAATATGAGAGAAGACTTTTAACTGTGTTCCAATTTAAGTTTATTATCCAGATATTTTAGACTAAAAATTTCTTATATGAACGTGTATGGCCTTCTAATTGCATTATTTTTTATTTATTGACATCCCTTATGTTGGAAACAGGAGAGAAAAATTGCATTCATCTGCGTCTCTTTAGCTTATTCTTCTTTGTTTCTCAATGGTTCACTTTACTTCCCGGCACGCAATTTTTTTAAAGTTTGGTCCGGAAATAATAAAATGGAACGTTGTGATGCAGTGTATGAATTTGTGTTTAAACAAATTAAGCATGTGACAGTCTCTGGTGTCGTTAATAAGAATTTTAAGTCCTACATGAGAAGTGCGTTTCAGCAAATTGAAGTAAGATGGAACAAGTGTCATCGTCATTGTGGCAGATTCCTGGAAAATTATTCAGATTGGCTACAAGGAAATATTAATTTTCCCGTGAGCGATTGTCAAGCTCTGCCTTCTATTTCTGTAGAGCAACCGCCTTCTTGTTCTGGTAGGCCATCAAAATCATTAGAAGAATGTTGTGAAAAGACGAAAAGGCGGAAGCTTAGAGAATTCATTCGGTCAACAAGCCTAGAAGAAATATCTACTGCTGCTGAAATGAAGTTCCGTGACTAGGGAAAGAAAAATATTCTGCTGCAATATCAAAGAATTATCCCTTGCATCACCTTCACGAGGCACCAGAATGAAAAAGAGTCGACGGCTGTTTTGAGATAAACCGAAGAGTTTATCAGCTGATCGAGCCCGAGCGATGATGATGGATGCCAGTATTTCAACTCATCAATTTATAAAGACTAAAGTTGAGAATAGGAAGAAGTACATTCAGAACAGATTCAAAAATGAGACAGGCCTACTGGTGGATATGCCAACGCAACAAGCAGGAAATACGAATAATTGAAACACTACTTGTCGATTATTCAGAAACACCGAAAAGACTGCCCAAATAACAGGTGTCATTTTTGAGCTAATTCGCCATTTTCATGGCATATTAGAGAGTGTGGGTTTTCCATAAATGCTGATGCTTTTGGAAAGTATGCTGATGAAACTAGACATCTGCATTTGAAAGAATACACTTGATTTTATATGCCAAGCAGTGTGCACAAAATTTTATGCCACGGCAAGCTTGTTATTGCCTCTTGTATTCTTTCGATTGGTCACCTTTCGGAAGAAACACCAGAAGCAAGAAACAAAGATAGTATAGGATATCGGGAATATTTCACAAGAAAACTTCGAGAGTCGACAGAAACACTTATATTTCCACGCACTTTTGATATCTTCTGATCCTCTCTTGGCCAACTTGAGGCATAATCCTAAAAGAAAAAAATGTATAATTACACAGGAAGATCTCTCATTGCTCTCAGCACCTACTTTAGATGCAGAGGCAACAGATTCCGATAAAAGCGACTCAGATTATGCAGATTAATATTTTTGTAAAACATTACTATGTCTTTTTCATTGTATTATGTGCAAAATAATAAGAATTAAAAAAATATAACATATTTTTCTGTAAGAAATGGAAAAACAATTATCTTTTCTTGTTGTAATTGATAGAATAATGACACTTAGAAATCATAATATACTTTCTAATAAATAAAATACCTATTTTGAAAATAATGAAATTAAAAAATACTTAAAACATTTATATGTTCTTAGAAACATAGAATCATTTATATTATTTATATTGATAAAATGATAAAACGTTATAGATTTTGAAAAAAAAACAATAATATTTAATTTAATACACAAGTGATCTTCTTGGTGATAAAATATTTAAATATGTATACAGTCAATATGCCCATTTTATTATCAATTTTGTCTTCAGTCAATATCTGGTCTTGAGAATGACAGCTTGGCTGTGGAAACTTGTTGACCATTTTAAAACATTAATTGGTGAAATGGGCATATTGACTGTATACATACTTTAATAATATTTAAGAATTTTTAATTTGAAAAATGATGATAAATACTTACTTGATACTTAATACAGGCTTTCCACTTTATAGCAGTTTGCCTTCGATTCCTGCCTTACAGAGATTCCTATCTTCCCATTGTCCATCCTCCTCTTCATCATGGCGTCATATATTCCCTCATACCATGTTCTTCTACTTCTCCCCCTCTTCCTTCTGCCTGGTACCATCCAATCCAACACCTGTTTAGGCCACTGGTCTTCCGACATCCGTTGTACATGTCCATACCACTGTAGAGCTCTCTTCGATATCCTGTCGATAACAGTCTCTTGTGCATCCATTTCTTGTCTGATATATGTATTTCGAATATGTTGTAGCCTGAATATTCTCATACTTCTCCGTAATCCATCCATCTGTCGCCAAGATTATTTTCTGCATCCTTTCATTTATTGTCCAGCTTTCTGATCCATATGTAAGTATATTTCTATTATTGTCTGTATAATTCCTTTTTTGTTTTTCTGGTCAAATTTCTACCCCATAAAAGACCATTCAGGGATCTAATCGCCTTCCTTGCACTGTTAATAATATCTTTTTCACAAGTACCAGATTTATCTATTATAGATCCAAGATATTTAAAATCTTCAACACGTTTAATTATCATATTATTTATTTGTAGGTCTTCTGAATTTGATCCGATTACCATATATTCTGTTTTAATATAATTTATCTTCAGTCCACCTATCTCAAATGCATCAACCAACTTTTTAATCATATATTCTATATCTTCTTTATCTTGTCCTATTATAATCTGGTCATCAGCGAATAATAAATTGTGCAGTAAATGGCCATTAATGTTGATTCCCATTCCCCGGCATGACTTATTCCATTTCATTAATACATCTCCTAAATATATCTTGAACAATGTTGGTGACATCCCGCATCCTTGTATTAATCCTTTTGTTGTATCAAATTCTGAGGATACTCTATTTCCAACCTTAATACTTGCTTTACAATCATACATTATTTTTATAAAATGTATGAGAGATTTAGGTATTCCAAATTTTTCCATTGCCATCCAAAGCTTGCTGATGGGTACAAAGTCATATGTCTTTTCCAGGTCTATACATGCCATATGGACTTCCTTTCCTTTAGCCAACATTTTTTTCTGAGATCTGCCTAATCACAAATATATTATCAAGGCACGATTTACCTGCTGTGAAACCTGTTTGTTCTTCTGATATTTTATCTTGTATTTGTTCTTCCAATCTAATTTTAATAATTGTACTTAACTTTCTACTAATTGCTGCCATAACACTGATCCCTCTATAGTTTCCTGGATCTCTTTTATTCCCTTTATTTTTGTATATTGCACTAATATACGATAACTTCCACTCATCTGGAATAGGACCTCCTTCTATCACTTGGTTAAAAAGTCTAGTTAAAATTCTTATAATTCCTGAACCACCATATGTAATTAGTTCCATGGTTATTCCTCCTGGACCTGCCGCTTTTCCATTTTTTGCTGTTCTCAACGCGTTTCTTACCTCCTCATCTGTTATAGGTTCTATTAAGTCACCCTTTCCATTATCCAGTGTAGCATAGTCTATAAATTCTCTCCTAGTTTCTGTTAAAAGCATTTTAAAATATTCCTGAAAAGTTTTCATTGGTACTAAATTAAAACTCTTTGTCATATTATCATTTCGCATGTTTGTAATTGTCCTCCATGCTTGGACTGACTTTGAATAGCCTACTGTATGCTCGATTTCTCCACATACCCTATTCCACATTTATTTTTTATGTTTCCTGACTTCTGCTTTAACCTTTCTTTTAAGTATGTTAGCCGCGGTGGACTAGTGGATATGCTCCTTGCCTCTGGTCCCAAGGGTCGCGGGTTCAAACCCGGCCGGGGTCGATGGATTTTTAGGACGGAAAAATCCAAGGAGCAAGTCCTCCGGGAGGGACTTTAAGCCGTGGGTCCCGAGTCTGAAGATTTTCAGGCTCGTAAAAAATCCTTAAGCCTGAATGAAAGGCCTCTAAGCATAATTTACCGAACTTTCCCGTCCTAGTACTACCTTGGTTTCCTAGATGTCAGTATGAGGCGGAACGCTGACCACGGACCACTCAAAATGACATTTATACGAAAACAAGTGTAACTAAATTAGTATGGTTCAAGTTCTTCCCTGTAGGGGGAGAGCGCCTAAATCTCTGTAAAGGGAAAACATAGGCTCACAATACAATACAATAACTTTGATAATCTTCATCTTTCTTGGAACTTAAATATTTTTGACATGCATTTTTCTTTTCTGTTATGATATCAAGTATTTCCTAATTCACCCAATGGTTTTTATGGTGTTTTTATCATTTTCCAGACCAAGTGCTTCTCTTGCTGCTTCATGTATATATTTTTTCAAATGTTGATAAATAACGACCGAGTTCCAATCTTCATCCAAGTTTAATTCTTCGGTTAGGCGTTGGGCATATAGATTTTTGATACTCTCATCTTGTAGTAAATGTAGATTATATCTACATTTTTCTAATTCATTTTTTATTTCTATATTTTGATCTTTATTTACCTTTTGCCTGTTTATAGGGCATATTATCCTAGTTGACAGCATGTAATGATCCGTTCCACATTCGTGTCCTCGATTCACTCTAACATCTTGAACTATAACATTTCTCTGTCTCCTTACTATTACATAATCAATTATCGATCTTAGATAAATAATTGATAATAATTATATGTTTTGTATAAGAAATAAAATACCATTTTTCTTTCTATGATATGTGAAATATTTATATTAAAAATATATAATATAAAAATATAATAATACACAAATTATTTTGTTCATTTGTAAAATTGCGATGAATTAAAAACATTTGATTTTGTAAGATATGCAATACATTGTATTTTATAATATGTAACGCGTTGATAAATTATTCAAAATGATAAATTGAATGTTTTGGTAAGAAATAGAAGGTAATTGGTGATCATTAATTTTCTAAAATATTGGGAATAAAATAATACACAACAAAAATTATTTTTTATGAAACAAATTACTAGGAATAATTGAAATTGCCTAGATGGTTATCCAAATAATTCTAGAAGTGG
>JASPKZ010009846.1:12500-67500 GCA_030220185.1 Diploptera punctata | reverse complement strand
ATTGGTTCCTCTGCATGCCCCATTACATAGTAATATTGCATGCTTTTTTTAAATTCTTATACATCACTGACTTATATTATTACATAAGCATTTGTACATTTTACATACAAATTTTTACAATCTCTAACTTAATAACTATTTTCTGTCCCTAAATATATAATTTACAGTTCTACTTAGTTTATGTAATTCTAAATCTAATATACTAAATTGTCTATAAGCTATGTTACATATTTACGTGGTCAATTTTGAAGTTTTAGTGTCTGTACAAATTTCCTAAATGGTAGTAAATGCTTCGTAACTAGTTGTTGGTTTGTAGCAGGCCAAATATTTTCATTCTTTCTTATTTCATTTATTAGCGTCATTCTCTGCTGGTTTAAATCTTTACATTCATATATTAAGTGGTGGATTGTTTGTGCTGCTCTATTGCATGTACAGGTTGTATTTTGTATTATGCGAAATCTATGAAGATAACTCCTTGTTATCCCAGGTCCAGTGATTATAGCAGTGAATTCGGGAGTTGCAGGTAACTTGATCTTCAATCTGTCTGTGACAGTAGGGAAGAAGGACCTGGTGATCTCTCCTTTTGGTGCGTTGCTCCACCTGTGCTGCCATTCTTGTATTCCTGCTTCCTTTACTTCCATTGTAATTGTCGATTTTGGGATCTTGTTATAAATTATCTCCACTTCTTCGTCTTGAGCAGCTTCTTTTGCTATTTTATCTGCCAATTCGTTACCTGCAATCCCTATATGTGCCTTTATCCATGAGAAGTATATTTTTCAATTGTTCTCTTCTAATGTTCTGATGATGTCCTATATATGTTCTATTATAGGGTTGAATTTTGAATTTTTTTTAACAAAAATAAAGTTATTTTGCTATCTGTAAATATAGCTACAGTTTTCTCTTCTGTATGCAAACATTGTATTGTTTTCATTTGTTGTAGTGATTTTTGAATGGCTATTTGCTCGGCCTGATTATTAGAGCATTTGCCCTCCAACCTGTACTTTAGCTGCCCCTGCTCATACTTTATCTGCTGATTTACTTCAAAAATCGTGTTCTTTGATGTCATCGGTTTCTTTTATTTCCATCCTTTTTGCTGGATGGGGCCAGTTGCGTGGGTGGAAGGGAGTTTCATACTCTCTTTCACCATGTATGCCTTTATATATTTTTGCTTTTCCTGGAATTGTCAAATCGATTGGTTGTATTCCTGTTATGATGCAGGACGCATCATATGATAGTGTACGGTATGATCTTGAAATCCTGATATTAATCATCCTTGAACTCTTTGGATTTTTTTCAAGTTCTTTTTGTTTCTCAGGGCTTCTCCCCATACAGCCGTAAGTCTGGATTGGATCAATTGCACCACTGTAAATGGTTTTTAAAGCTTTATTGAAAAGTGCCCATTTAAGTTTTGCTGACTGTAACTCTCTCTATCTCTCTCTATCTCCATTTCTCTCTCTATCTCTATATCTCTCTAACTCTATCTCTCTCTACCTCTATCTCTATCCCTCTCTCTCTCTCTATCTCCATCTCTCTCTATCTCTATCAATCTCTCCCTCTATCTCTCTCTATCTCTATCTCTCTATATCTCTCTATCTCCCTATCTATCTATCTCTTTATCTCTATCTATCTCCCTCTATCGTTGTCTTCCTATCTAACTCTCTCTATGTAGGCCTATATATATCCATCTCTTTCTATCTCTGTCTCTCTCTATCTCTATCCCTCTCTCCATCTCTATCTCTATCTCTATCAATCTCTCCCTCTATATCTCTCTATTTCTATCTCTCTCTATATATATCTCTCTCTATCTCTATATCTCTCTATCTCCCACTCTACCTATTTCCCTCTATCTATCTCTCTGTATGTATCTATCTATCTCTATCTATTTATCTCTCTCTATCTCTCTATTTATATCTCTCTACCTCTATCTCTCCCTATGTCTATCTCACTCTCTCTATCTCTATCAGTCTCAATATCTATCTCTCTCTATCTCTATCATTCTATCTCTCTCTTTCTCTATCTCTCTCTCTATCTCTAATTTTATCTATATCTCTCTCTATCTCTATATCTCTCTATCGCTATACCTCTCTATCTCTATCTATACATCTCTCTATCTCTGTATTTCTCTATCTCTATATCTCTCTATCTATATATCTCTCTATCTCTATATCTGTCTCTATAAATCTTTCTCTATCTCTCTATCTCTATATCTCTCTCTATCTCTATCTCTATATCTCTCTCTATCTCTATATCTCTCTATCTCTCTCTATCTCTATATCTCCCTCTATCTCTATATAACTTCTTTATCTCTATATCTCTCTATCTCTATATCTCTCTATCTCTCTCTTTTTCTCTCTCTCACTCTCTCGCTCTCTATCTATCTCTGTTTATAACCCGTAAATTTGTGGTATGAACAATAACCAACTCTTCCTTTATCAGGTAAATACTAAATACATTTATCAAATACTATACGTATCATAGATTTAAATGTTTGAAAATATAGGCCTATTACGTGTTATACTGTTCAAATTTGAAAGCTAAACTGCTTACACATTATAACAAATGTAAATTTAAAATTTGAAATGTACCGTTTTATATGTTTTTAGATAAGAATATATGTTATTCTAATTACAAACGTAATATTGAAGTAAATACCCATCCATTAATAGTAATTCTGCCCGAGGGCAGGTCTTTAACTGCAATCATAGAATTGTCATGCTATGCTTTGCAGCCTTACTAGGGAATTGTAGGTGTGGTAGCTTCCCGTTGCTTTCCACACCGGTGAACGATGATGATGATGATGATGATGATGATGATGATCAGTAGTATGATGATGATATTGATAAGGATGATAATGATATATGATTTCCACACCGGTGAAGGATGATGAACATGATAAGTATCATGATTATATTGATAAGGATGATGATGATGATGGCCATATGATATCGGGGACCGTTTGGGCCCGAACATTTTCCTGACATTTGTCTTAGAGGTGAGGAAAACCCGCGATAAATGTCTCACCTAGAAAAACTACCCCGACCGGGGATCGAACACGGGACCGCTGCGTGAAAAGGCAGCACGCAACCCCGAGACCAAATCGGAGGACCAATTAAATAAATAAGTATATATATATATATATATATATATATATATATATATATATATATATATTACAAATGTAATGAAATCACTCTTTTTTTAAGGGAGGAAAGGATATTATGAGTATTTGAGAATAAAGTTCTTAGGAAAATGTTTGGACCAAAGAGAGATGAGCAGACAGGAGAATGGAGAAGGCTGCATAACAGTGAAATTACATGGTCTTTATAGGAAGCCAGATATAATTTAGAGCAGTTAAAAGTCTCGTAGACTGCAATGGGCAGGACATGTGGCATTATTAGGAAATGAAAGACGTCCTCGGAATCTGCTTGTCGTAATCCGAGAGGGTGAGACGGCCCTGTACGTAGACCCAAGATTTGATGTGCGGAGAATAACATTAACTGTGTATTTGAGGGAAGTACTATTTTTATTTTACAGGGGGATGATGGGAGACAAAACATGTGCTCCCATGAATTGGATCTATGGAGAGCTTATGTCCGCGCGCGGCCATGAACCTACGGCTTCCGATATCCGCTAGTGAGTAAAGTTAGTTCAACAATTTTTTTCTTTTTTTTCAATAATCGGCTTCTGGTAAGAACCTAAACAAATGAATCACGATTACCCACGGCCAAATTTCTTAAAAAATTCATTTGTTTAACTAAATAATAGTATATTTGTATCACGCACACACATATATAGATAGCTAGATAGAGAACTATAGATTTTACCTTCACAGTAAGCTATAATCGGCTGGTGGAACCGACAATGCTCACCACATCTCACATCCAAACATATACCCCTGCAGGATGATCATGGTGCGATATTATTACTATCACTCATCATCATCGTCCTTTCAAATCATTAGGCCCAGTGGCCCTGTACGGTCTCCCTCCATCTCCGAAAATGTCCGACCCACAGATCTCTCTTCTCTTCTGCCTCAGGAATGTATTGAAGAATTTTGTTTTTTGGTCATTGGGTGACGAGTCCATGCGCTGAATATGGGCTAAGCCAATTGTTTCTATATTCTTGGAGGTATTTAGATATCTGTATGATGGTTAACTCTCTGGCTATTGTTAATTTCTTGGGTGGTCTAGAAGGCTATAACCTGCAGTTCGTCGCAGAAATTTCATCTCCTTGGCTGTAATATGACGATCAGCCTGAGTTCTGAAACTGGTCCACGCTTTACGGCCATAACAGATTCTGTGTCTGCCGAGAATTCCTTTTAAGTAGAATTTTCATTCTTGTCTGTCTCTGCACTTTTGATGGTTTAAAAACTTGGTTGATAATGCGTAAAAGCTTTATTATAGTTTTGTAAATTTAAAGGATATATCACATTCTTCATTATAAGTTAGATTATATCCTAAGTATTTAAATGAATTAACTTGCTCTAATATTGAATTCTGAATACAAATGTTACTTCTTACTGGGAATTTCCCTTGAAAGGCCATAACTTTAGATTTTGTTGTTGATATTTCCATGTTAAATCGTTGGGCTATTATATTAAGATGATGAGTGGAATATTGTAATTCATCTTCATTATTGCCGAAAAGAGCCTGATCATCTGCATATAAGAGTGTGTCTAAAATTGTGTATCTTGAGAGAGGAATATTACCATGAACTGTCAATCTCCAGTGTCTGATGATAGCATTAATGTATACATTAAATATAAGTGGTGATAGAGAGCATCCTTGTCTGACTCCGCAATTTATATGTTTCCAATCTGACAATTCTGTCCCTATTTGTACTGCTATGATGTTATTTTTATACAGATTAAAAATTGTTTGGATCAGTTGATTTGGTGTTCCATCATCAGTTAAGATATCTAAAAGTTTTGTCTGTCAACTCGATCAAATTGCTTTGATAAAATCTATAAACGCTATATGTAGTTCTTTATTGAATTATTTGTGCTTTTCGATAAGAAGTTTTAAGGTGAAATAACCATCGGCACAGGATCTTCCCTTACGAAAACCATTTTGTTCTTCCCCTAATAAGTTTTCATAGTGTTTTTGTAATTTAGAAGCTTGAATTTTTGTAAAAACTTTATATCCACTGTTGAGAAGGCTAATGTCTCGATAATTATTACAATCTTTGAGGTTACCTTTTTTAAAAATTGGTATGATAATGGCTTTCTGCCAAGATGAAGGTAGGTCTTCTCCCAAGATTATTTTGTTTAGTAAGTGCAGAAATTTTTGTTTAAGAGTTTTGTCAGAATATTTAAACAATTCTATATGAAGTCCATCCTCACCAGGTGCTTTATTATTTTTACAGACTCTAAAGCTGTGTCAAATTCTGCTTCAGTGATATATAGAAATTTATCGTTCTGAGATATGGGTAAATCAAAATTAGTCTGGGAGTTGGACCATAAATTTTGAAAATATGTAACCCAAGTGGTTTTATCATTCAAATTTAATATTACACTCTCTTTACACTCTTGGCTAAGATTATTAAAAACTTTGTAAGTTTTTGGGTTAAGTTTGGTGAGATCTCTCTCTAGATTAGAGACGAAAGTGTCCCAATTTTCTCGGTGTGTTCTTCTGATTTCTCGTTTTGCAATAGCTCTTTTATGATGATAATCAATTTTGTCATTCAACAACCCAGTTGTTATATAATGTTTAAATGCTTCTTTTTTCAGCAATAATTTTTGCTATATCATCATCCCATTTTGTGAGATCTCTTTTCCTGTGCCATTTTATTACTATTATTATTATTATTATTATTATTATTATTATTATTATTATTATTATTATTATTATTATTTTAAATTATTATTATTATATTATTATTATTATTAATATTAATATTTTTTATTATTATTATTGTGGAAGGTTTGGCGCTGGAGTAGAGATTTTTTTTCTTTTTCTTAAACAGTGTTATATGTAAATATATTGCATATTTCCTTTACGTAAATTAAATGTCACTGTCGAACCCGTATCAGGTTCATGGCCACGCGGACACAAGCTCTCCATACATCTCTATCCTGAGATAATGTTTTCCAATCATCGCCCTGTATAATCCATCAGTCAACTGACTGGTTAAATGTTATTCTCCAACCTCGTTTTTTCTCTATATATAATCATAAAACTGTCATTTGCCTCTGGTTTTTCCTGGAAAAAACTTCTTTTCCATCTCCCATGCCACATGACTTGCCCTTTCTTCTCATTATAATATCTTGCTTGCTTCGTATAAACACCTTGTAAGTTCAATGTAGTTGCAGTCTTCTCCATTCACCTTCCCTTCATCTCTCTCTCTCTCTCTCTCTCTCTCTCTCTCTCTTTCTCTCTATCTCTATCACTCTCTCTCCCCCCCTCTCTTTCGCCATCTGTCAAAAATTTTTCGTAAGAACTTCTTCCCCAAACACTCGTAATCTCATTTGCTCCCTTGTTTCGCAGCCAGATATATTAAAAATAACTGGCAGTAGAATAATATTTTTATTAAATACTAAGCTGATAACCCTGCGTGGACCGAAACACATGAATAAATGAAGATTAATGTGTGTTTTTTGTTTAGTTCTAAAAGTAAAATGAAAAATAAATAACTATAAAAATGTACATTTTTTAGATACTCCGTTCTGATTACCCGAGATTCTTGACATAAATGAGCTGAAAGACAAAATTTGTTATTGTGTGAGTATCCGTAAGAGATAAACAAATATGATGCCGCGGACTTTCTTGTAGGGAGAGCTAAAATCACGCAATAATAACTTGCGTTCCGGGGCAACGCCACTGACTGAGAAATTGAAAAAAAGTAAGTTTCTATTCGAATTTATAAAACATGAATATTTCACGGATTAAATCTGTTTATAACCCGTAAATTTGCGGAAATAACAATGATCAACTCTTCCTTTATCAGGTAAATACTAAATACATTTACAAATACCATACGTACCGTAGATTTAAATGTTTGAAAATATAGGCCTATTACGTGTTATACTGTTCAAATTTGAAAGCTAAACTGCTTACACATTATAACAAATTTAAGTTTAAAATTTCAAATGTTCCGTTTTATATGTTTTTAGATAAGAATATATGTTATTCTAATTACAAACGTAATATTTAAATAAATATCCGTCCATTAATAGTTAATCTGCCCGAGGACAGGTATTTCACTGCAATCATAGAATTTTCATGCTATGCTTTGCAGCTTTACTAGGGAATTGTAGATGTGGTAGCTTCCCGTTGCTTTCAACACCGGTGAAGGATGATGATGATAAGTATGATGATGATATTGATAAAAATGATGATGATTTTGGCCATATGATATCTGGGACCGTTTGGGCCTTAACGTTTTCCTGACATTTGTCTTACAGGTGAGGAAAATCCGCGATATAAATCTCACCCAGGAAAACTGCCCCGACCGGGGTCAAACCCGGGCCCACAGCGTGAGAAGGCAGCACGCACCCCCGCGACCACATTGATGGACTAAGTAAATATAATCAATTGAATTGGTGTTTACTTGATGAAAATCCATATTTATTAATTAAAAAAAATAAAATGTAGTTTTATTTTTAATTAATTAATAAGTAAATATATATTACAAACGTAATGAAATCGCTCTTTCTTTATGGGAGGAAAGGAGATTATTAGTATTTGAGAATAAGGTTCTTAGGAAATTTTTTGGACCAAAGCGTGATGAGCAGACATGTGAATGGAGAAGACTGCATAGCAGTGAAATTACATGGTCTATATAGAATGCCACATATATTTTAGAAAAGTTAAGTCTCGTAGACTGCAATGGGCAGGACATGTGGCATGAGTGGGAAATGAAACACGTGCATGGAAGATTCTTGTAGGAATCCCAGAGCGTTAACGCCCTGTTGGTAGACCAAGAATGTGGTGGGAGAATAAGATTAACTGTTATTTGAGGGAAGTATATTTTATTATACAGGGGGATGATTGGATAAACATTGGCTCAGGATAATGATGTATGGAGAGCGTAAGTCCGCGGGGACATGAACCTACGGTTTCGATAGTGCCAGTGAGTTAGTTTTGTTTAACGATTTTCTTCTTTCTAAAATAATCAACTTTTAGTATCTACGTAAACAAATGAATGACGAATACACACGCCAAATTCCTTTAAAAATTAATTTGTTTAACTTAATACTCGTATTGTAACACATACACATACACACACACATATATATATATATATATATATATATATATATATATATACATAAAGTATACACTTTACCTTCAAAGAAAGGTATAAACTGCTGGTGGAACCGACATGCTTACCACATGTCTCACACACGCACATACACACACACACACACACTGGCAGGATGATAATAATTATTATTACAATAAGTACTATTATTATTATTGCATTATTATTATTACATTATTATTATTATTATTATTATTATTATTATTATTATTATTATTATTATTATTATTATTATTATTATTATTATTATTATTATTATTATTATTATTATTATTATTATTATTATTATTATTATTATTATTATTATTATTATTATTATTGTGGAAGGTTTGGCGGCGCTGGAATAGAGATTTTTTTTTCTTAAAATGTGTTATATATAAGTATAGGCCTATTATATATTCTCTTTACATAAACTGAAATGTCACTATCGAACCCGTAGTAGGTTCATGGCCGCGCGGACACAAGCTCTCCATACGTCTCTATCCTGAGCTAATGTTTTCCAATCATCGCCCTGTATAATCAATCAGCCAAATAATTAGTTAAATCTTATTCTCCAACCACGTTCTTGTTCTATATATAATCATAAACTGGGCATTTTGCCTCTGGTTTTTCCTGCAAGAATTTTTTTCCTTCTTCCATGCCACATGACCTGCCTGTTCTTCTCATTATAATATCTTGCTTGCTTCGTATAAACACCGTTTAAGTTCAATGTTGCAGTCTTCTCCTTCACACCTTCTCCTTCATCTCTCTCTTCCTCTCACTCTCTCTCCCTCTCTCTCTCTATCTCTCTCGCGCGCGCTCTCTCTCTCTCTCTCCCTGCCCCCTCTCTCTCCCCCTCTCTCCCCACTCGCTCCCCTCTCACTCTCTCTCTCTCTCTCTCTCTCTCTCCCTCTCTCTCTCTCCCTCTCTCTCTCTCCCTCTCTCTCTCTCTCTCTCTCTCTCTCTCTCCTCTCTCTCTCTCTCCCCCCATCTGTCCAAAATTTTTCCTAAGAACTTCTTTCCCAAATACTCGTAATCTCATTTCCTGCCATGTTTCTCAGCCAAATATAATAAAAATAACTGGCAGTAGAATAATATTTTATTAAATACTAAGCTAATAACCCGCTGCCACGCCTAAATAAATAAAGATTAATGTGTGTTTTCATGTTTAGTTTAAAAAAGTAATACTTACTTACTTACATACTCATTGGCACTATCGAAACCGAAGATTCATGGCCGCGCGGACATAAGCTCTTCATACATCCCTATCCTGAGCCAATGCTTTCCAATCATTCCCTGTATAAACTGCTTCCCTCAAATCATAGTTAATGTTGTTCTCCCACCTCATTCTTGGCCTACCAACTGGGCGTTTTCCCTCTGGCTTTCCTACAAGAAGCTTCCATGCACGTCTTTCATTCCCCCTACGCGCAACATGTCCTGCCCATCGCAGTCTACGAGACTTAACTGTTCTTATTATATCTGGCTTCCTATAAAGACCATGTAGTTCATTGTTATGTAGTCTTCTCCATTCACCTGTCTGTTCATCTCTCTTTGGTCCAAAAATTTTCCTAAGAACTTTATTCTCAAATACTCGTAATCTCCTTTCCTCCCATAAGGTAAGAGTCCATGTTTCGCACCCATATAATATAACTGGTAGAATAATAGTTTTATATATTTTCAGCTTAACGTTTCTTGAAAGGAGTTGGGTCATCAAAAGTCTCTGCAATGCATAATAGCATGCACATCCAGAATTGAGCCTATGTTTAATTTATTTGTGCATCTCATTCCTATTTGTGATCATTGTTCCTAGGTATTTGAATTCACCCACTTCCTCAAAATTTCCCTCATTTGTCATTAGCTGTCCATTTCCATTATATACTGAATTTCTACGTGTGACCATATATTTAGTTTTACTGATATTTACCTCCAGTCCTAATTTCTTAGTGTTACGCAATAGTGTGTGCGTGTTGGCCTTTAGTATCTCCTCGCTATCGGCCAGTAGTACTACATCATCAGCATAAACTAACAGCTTATTAATACCATTGAGCTGCAAGCCTTCCTCATTCTCTAAAGATTTAATTGCATGCTCTAGTACAAAATTAAATAGTAGAGGAGATAGTGCATCTTCTTGCTTCAACCCATTCTGGATTTCAAAAGTGTCTGAAAACTGTTTGCTTACACGCACCCTACTCTTTGAGCCATTTAGACACATTCGTATAAGTCTAACTAACTTTTTAGGAATTCCGAACTCCAGCAGGATATTATATAACTTCTCCCTCTTAATTGAATCATATGCTTTTTTGAAGTCTACATATAGTTGATGTACAGTACCATTATATTCCCATTTCTTTTCTAAAATCTGTCTTATGCTGAAAATCTGATCTGTTGTAGACCTGTTTCTTCTAAATCCACATTGATGATCTCCTAGAATGTCATCGATATAGGGAGTAAGTCTGCTTACTAATATATTTGTTAGAATTTTGTACGAAGTTGAAAGTAATGAGATGCCCCTGTAGTTGTTGCAATCAGTTTTATCTCCTTTCTTATAAATTGGTACCATAATTGGTTCCTTCCATTCATCTGGAAGAGCTTATTTTTCCCAAATCTTACTAAGCAACCAGCGTATCTTGTCCATCAATTTTTCTCCCCCTGATTTTATGAGTTCTGCTGGGATCTCATCTGAACCTGATGCTTTATACATCTTCAATTTTTCAATTGCCATTTCAACCTCTAATGCACTTGGCTCTGCGACTAGCATTTCTGCTGTCTGTAACTTATCCTCCTCAATGTCCTGTTCTGTATGTACATTTAATAGCTGATTAAAGTAACCTTTCCATCTATTTAATATACTCTTAGAATCTGCAATCATATCCCCTTTTTCGTTCCGAATTATGTTTGTTCTAGCCTGAAACCCCTTCTTCTCTATACTAATTCGCTGATATAATTCTCTAATGTTCCTATTTTTTGCATTCATTTCAAGATCATTAATCTTCTCTCTCAAATATTCCCTCTTTTTACTCTTTAGTAACTTGGTGATTTCACGTCTAACACTACCCAATTGCTCTAAATTTACCTCGTGTAACCATTTCATTTTTGCTAGCTTTCTTTTCTTTACAATGTCGGCACATTCCTCATCAAACCATTTCTTGTTTTGCCTCTTTTTTAAACAACCAATGCTTTCTGATGCTGACAATTTAATAGTATCTCTTACAGCCTCCCATTCTTTATTTATATCAGTTTCTTCTTCGTTTGCCACACTGTCATCTGAAGATTCCAGTACTTCAAATCTATTAGCAATTTTGATTTGGTATTCTTGCCTCATTTCATCATTTTTCAAGTTTTTTAATTCATATTTTACAGAATCATCTTTAGCGTTCGTTCCTCTCATAAGCGATAGCCGTTGTCTGATTTTCACTCTGACCAGATGATGATCCGAATTGCAGTCTGTCCCTCTAACTGATCTAACATCAATGATGCTACAGTGCCAGCGTTTATCCACTAATACATGATCTATCTGGTTCCGAGTTTCTCCATCTGGGGACGTCCAGGTGTATTTATGAATATCCTTATGCTGAAATGTTGTGCTCTTAACAATGAGATTATTTGATGTGGCAAATGTGACTAATCTAACCCCGTTGTCGTTACTATCTTCATGAAGACTGAATTTGCCTATTGTTGGTTTGAATATATCTTCCCGCCCCACTTTTGCATTAAAATCTCCTAAGACAATTTTCATATGATATCGTGAAAGGCTATCAAATAAGCATTCTAATTCTTCATAGAACTCATCCTTGATCTTGTCATGTTTATCTTCTGTGGGGGCATGTACTTTTACCCCAGATGAACCCATGTCCGCATTTCTTGGCGGTTGTATTTTTACGGTGAAAGATCATCACTCTTTCGCCCAAGGTACTTTTTTCGTCTGGCTTATCACCTTCGACCAATCCGGCATGGGTAACCCTATCGGCATCAATGCTACCGCCGGCATAGCTCTCAGGATCATTTAAGCACGCAAGCCACTCCACCACGACAAGTTAAAGATACCATGGAGGGTTAAAAAAGTAATAGGAAAAATATTTAATTATAAAAGTGTACACTTTTTAGATACCCCGTGCTGATTACCCGAGATTCTTGACATTAATGAGCTGAAAGACAAAATTCGTTATTGTGTGAATTATCCGTAAGAGATGAACAAATATGATGCCCGGACTTTCTTGTAGGAAGAGCTTAAATCACGCAATAATAACTTACGTTGCGGGGCAACGCCACTGACTGAGAAATGGAAAAAAGTAAGTTTCAATTCGATTTTGTAAAATATAAATATTTCACGGGTTAAATCAGTTTATGACCCGTATATTTTCGGTATGAACAATGACCAACTGTTCCTTTATCAGGTAAATACTAAATACATTTAGAAATACCAAATGTATCATAGATTTAAATGATTGAAAATATATAACGTGTTATACTGTTCACATTTGAAAGCTAAACAGCTTACATAACAAATTTAAATTTATAATTTGAAATGTTCCGTTTTATATGTTTTAGATAAGAATATATGTTATTCTAATTACAAACGTAATATTGAAGTAAATATCTATCCATTAATAGTTATTTTGCCAGAGGGCAGGTCTTTCACAGCAATCATAGCATTTTCATGCTATGCTTTGCAGCTTTACTAGGGAATTGTAGGTGTGGTAGCCTCCCGTTGCTTTCCACACCGGTGAAGGATGATGATGATGATGATAAGTATGATAATGATATTATTAAAGATGATGATGATGATGATGATGGCCATATGATATCGGGAACCATTTGGGCCTTAAAGTTTTCCTGTAATTTGTCTTACAGGTGAGGAAAACCCCCGATTAAAATCTCACCCAGAAAAACTGCTCCGACCGGGGTCAAACACGGGCCTGCTGCGTGACAAGGCAGCACGTAAACCCGAGACCACATCGGTGGACTAAGTAAATATATATATATATATATATATATATATATATATATATATATATATACATACATATATATAACAAGGATGTTCGACAAGGATGTGGACTATCTCCACTCTTATTTAATATATATATATTAACAGAATAGTGCAAGAATGGAAACAGACAGTAAATAGTGGAATTTCAATAACTAGGAATAAAATAATTCAAACAATATTATATGATGATGATCAAATAATATTTTCAGATTCCGAAGATTGCTTATAAATAGCAGCGTATCAATTATTCAAAACTGCCAGCAAATATAATATGAAAATTTCCAATTCAAAATCCAAAACAATGGCAATGTGTGGAAAAAACATACAACGGGTGAAAATTGAGATTGATGGAAAAATTATAGAACAAGTGTCAGATTTCTCTTACTTGGGAAGTGCATTTGCAGAGTATAAGAGTGACATTGATTCAAAATTACAAAAAAATATAATAAAATGAATGGGGTAATACGAAGACATTTTGGTAAACAGATGAGGACAGAGACAAAACTAAGATTACATAACATCACATCAAAAGTTGCTCTAAAATATGGAAGTGAAATTTGGATTTTAAATAAAAGAAACTCTCATAAACTTCAAGTAAGCCAAATGCGCTTCTTAGGATCATTGTTAGGAGTTAATAGACTGGATCACTAAAGGAAAACTATTATCAGAGGAAAACTTGGAGTAACAAGTTTAAATGAAGATATACAAAGATACCAACAAGAATGGAAAAATCATCTGAGGAGAATGGCAAGAAATAGACTTCCAAAATTGGAATTCCAAAATACCCCAACTGGACATAGGGACCAAGGAAGACCAACACATCGGTGGAAAGATCAAGACCATCTTCGCTCGGTTTACCGAACTGGTCACATGGCCTAAAACGATGATGATGATGATATATATATATATATTACAAATGTAAGGAAATCACTCTTTCTTTAGGTGAGGAAAGGAGATTATGAGTATTTGAGAATAAAGTTCTTAGGAAAATGATTGGACCAAAGAGAGATGAGCAGACAGGTGAATGGAGAAGACTGCATAACAGTGAAATTACATGGTATTTATTGGAAGCCAGATATAATTTAGAAAATTTAAGTCTCGTAGACTGCAATGGGCAGGACATGTGGCATGAATGGGGAATGAAAGACGTGCATGGAAGCTTCTTGTAGGAATCCCAGAGGGTTAACGCCCTGTTGGTAGACCAAGAATGAGATGGGAGAATAACATTAACTGTTATTTGAGGGAAGTATATTTTATTATACAGGGGGGTGATTGGAGAAACATTAGCTCGGGGTAGGGATGTATGGAGAGATTCTGTCCGCGCGGCCATGAACCTACGGCATCGATAGTGCCAGTGAGTTAGTTAGTTCAACGATTTTCTTCTTCTTACAATAACCAACTTTTAGTATGTACGTAAACAAATGAATGACGAATACACACGCCATATACCTTAAAAAAGTAATTTGTTTTACTTTATACTAGTATATTTGTAACACGCACACACATATATATATATAGATAAGTGTAGATTTCACCAACAAAGTAAGCTATAATCGGCTGGTGGAACCGTCATGCTTACCACATGTCACACACACACACACATACAAAGACACACTGGCAGGATGAAAATGATTATTACTATTATCGCTATTATTATTATTATTATTATTATTATTATTATTATTATTATTATTATTATTATTATTATTATTATTGTGGAAGGATTGGCGCTGGAGTAGATATTTTTTTATTTATCTTAAAATGTGTTATATGTAAATATATTGTATATTCCCTTTACATAAAGTGAAATGTCGCTGTCGAACCCGCAGTAGATTCATTGACACAAGCTCTCCATACATCTCTATCCTGAGCTAATGTTTTCCAATCATCGCCCTGTATAATCAATCAATCAAAGCATTAGTTAAATGTTATTCTCCCACCTCGTTTTCGATCCATATGTATATATATACAGATATATAAATTGGGCATTTTGCCTCTGGTTTTTCCTTCAAGAAACTTCTTTTCCTTCTTTCATGCCACATGACCTGCCTGTTCTTCTGATTATAATATCTGACTTGCTTCGTATAAACACCGTGTAAGTTCAATGATGTGGCAGTCTTTTCCATTCACCTGTCACTTAATCTCTCTCTCTCTCTCTCTCTCTCTCTCTCTATTTTTTATCTCTCACTCTCTATCTCTTCTTTCTAACTCGTTATCTGCCTCTCTCTGTCTCTGTCTCCCTCTCAGTCTCAATCACTGTCTCTCTCTCTCTCTTCTCTCTCTCTCTCTCTCTCTCTCTCTCTCTCTGTCATAGATTTAAATGTTTTAAAATATAAAAAAGGTAAACTGCTTACACATTAGGCCTATAACAAATTTAAGTATAAAATTTGAAATGTTCCGATTTATATGGTTTTAGAAATAGAATATATGTTATTCTACATAAAAACGTAATTATGAAGCAATTATCCATCCATATATACTCCACACAGAAAAACTGCCCCGACCTGGAATCGAAACCGGCCCGCTACGTGACAAGGCAGCACGCAACCCCGAGACAACATCGGTGGACTAAAATATATATATATATATATATATATATATATATATATATATATTACAAATGTAATGATATCACTCTTTCAATAAGGGAGAAAAGGAGATTATGAGTATTTGAGAATATAGTCAATAGGAGAAATTTTGGACCAAAGAGAGATGAGCAGATAGGTGAATGGAGAAGACTACTTAACAGTGAAATTACATGATCTTTATAGGAAGCAAGATATAATATAGAAAAGTTAAGTCTCGTAGACTGCAATGGGCAGGACATGTGGCATGAATGGGGAATGAAAGACGTGCATGGAAGCTTCCTGTAGGAATCCCAGAGGGTTAACACCGAGTTGGTAGACCAAGAATGAGATGGGAGAATAACATTAACTGTTATTTGAGGGAAGTATATTTGATTATACAGGCGGATGATTAGAGAAAATTTGGCCCAGGATAGGGATGTATTGAAAAGCTTATGGCCGCCCGGCTGTGAACCTACGGCTTTGATAGTGCCAGTGAGTTACTTATTTCAACGATTTTCTTCTCTTTACAACAATCAACTTCATAGTATGAACGTAAACAAATGAATGAGGAATACACACGCCAAATTCCTTAAAAAAAGTGATTTCTTTAACTTAATAATAGTATATTCGTAACACACACACACACACACACATATATATATATATATATATATATATATATATACACATAGATAGACAGAAAAGTATAGATTTTACCTTCAAAGTAAGCTATAATCGGCTGATGGAACCGACATGCTTACCACCTGTCTCACACACACACTGGCAGGATGACTACGAAGATTATCATAAGTAATGCCACGAGTGATTTCCAAATTATCGATAAATTCACGACTCACGAAGTGAGGAGTGAATTTATCTAGAGAATTTGGAAATCAAGAGTGGCATTTGTTAGGACTATTTAACGAATAAAATTAAGCTGTTTACTCAAAAATCATTATTTAACTATAGTTATTTTAAAATATTTATATATTTAATGTAAACGGCGATGTTTGAAAACAAATGAGAAACGATAGGTACGCTTCTACTGCTTCTTTTGTTTATCACTGCAACCAGATCATACTATTTATTGCCAAAGGAACGCAATATTGTAAGGAGGAGCTTTCTTTAATATGGTAATTAACACTGATAAATATTTGGTGAAACACGGCTCTGATTGGTTGTAAAACAGAAATCATTGAAACGTGATTGGCCATTGACTCCCATTTGGAGCATGAGTTAAATAGTCATTACTATTATCATTATGTATTATTATTATTATTAGTATTATTATTATTATTATTATTATTATTATTATTATTATTATTATTATTATTATTATTATTATTATTATTATTATTATTATTATTATTATTATTATTGCGGAAGATTTGGGGCTGGAGTAGAAATTTCTTTCGTTTTTCTTAAAATGTGTTATATATATAATATATTCTATATTCCTATAACATAAACTGAAATGTCACTGACGAACCCGTACTAGGTTCATCGCCGCGCGGACACAAGCTCTCCATACATATCTATCCTGAACTAACGTTTTCAAATCATCGCCCTGTATAATCAATCAGTCAAATCATTGGTTAAAAGATATTCTCACATCTCGTTTTCGGTCATTTTACCGCTAGTTTTCCTACTAGAAGCTTCATTTCTTTCTTCCATGCCACATGATCTGCCTGTTCTACTCATTTTAATATCTTGCTTGCTTCGTATAAGCACCGTTAGGGTTCAATGTTGTTTCAGACTTCTCCATTCACCAGTCTTTCATCTCTCTCTCTCTCTCTCTCTCTCCCTCTCTCCTTCTGTCCTTCTATCCTTCTCGCCATCTCTCATTCTCCCCTTCTCCCCTTCTCTCTTTCACTCTCGTTCTTTTCGTCTCCTCATCTCTCTCCTTCAATCTACTTCACTACCCTTA
The DNA here is from genome assembly GCA_030220185.1 of Diploptera punctata. Classification (NCBI taxonomy): domain Eukaryota; kingdom Metazoa; phylum Arthropoda; class Insecta; order Blattodea; family Blaberidae; genus Diploptera; species Diploptera punctata. The sequence goes on along the minus strand of JASPKZ010009846.1, from coordinate 49,775 downwards.
TGTCTCCTCTCTCCTCTCCCCACCTCTCTCATGCTCTGTCTATCCCCCCCCCCTCTCTCTCTCTCTCTCTCTCTCTCTCTCTCTCTCTCTCTCTCTTCCTCCATCTGTGCATAATATTTCCTAAGAACTTTATTCCCAAATACTCTGAACCTCATTTCCTCCGATGTTTCACAGCGAAATAAAATAAAAATAACTGGCAGTGGAATAACAATTTTATTAAATACTAAGCTAATAACCCGGCGTGCACTGCCACGCCTAAATAAAGGAAGATGAACTTGTGTTTTTGATCAGTTTAAAAAGTAAAAGCAAAAATAATCATATATAAAAATGTACATTTTTTAGATACCCCGTGCTGATTACCCGAACATCTTGACTTAAATAAGCTGAAAGACAAAATTCGTTATTGTGTGAATTATCCGTAAGAGTTATGCAAATATGCTACCGGGGACCTTCTTAAAGAGAGAGCTTAAATCAAGCAACAATAATTTATGTTGCGGGGCAACGACACTCTCTATGAAATTGAAAAAAAGTAAGTTTTAATTGGAATTTAACATAATATAAATATTTCACGGATTAAATTATTTTTATAACCCATACATTTGCGGTATGGACCAGCAGCAACTCTTCCTTTATCAGGTAAATACTAAATACATTTAGAAATACCATACGTATCGTAGAAATAAATCTTTGAAAATATAGGCCTATTGAGTGTTATACTGTTCAAATTTGAAAGCGAAACTGCTTACACATTGTAACAAATTTAAATTTAAAATTTGAAATGTACCGTTTTGTATGTTTTTCGATATAATCAAATTAAAAACGTGATATTGAAGTAAATATCCGTGCATCCATAATAATTCTGCCCAAGGGCAGGTCTTTCACTGCATTCATAGAATTTACATGTTATGCTTTGCAGCTTTACTCAGGAATTGTAGGTGTGGTAGCTTCCCGTTGTTTTCCACACCGGTGAACGGTGATGATGATGATGATGATGATGTTAAGTGTGATGATGTTACTGATAAGGATGATAATGATGTTGGCCATACGATTTCGGGGATAATTTGGCCCTTAACGTTTTCTTGACATTTGTCTTACAAGAGAGGAAAAACCGCGATAAATACCTCATCCAAAAAACTGTCCCGACCGTGGATCGACCCCGGCCAGCTGCCTGACAAGGCAGCGCGCAACCACGAGACCACATGGTTATATATATATATATATATATAAATTACAAATGTAATGTAATCACTCTTTCATTAAGGGAGGAAAGGAGATTATGATTATTTGAGATTAAATTCCTAGGAAAATTTTTGGACGAAAGAAATATGAGCAGACAGGTGAATGGAAAAGACTGCATAACACTGAAATTGCATGGTCTTTATAGGAAGCCAGATATAAACTAGAAAATTTAAGTCTCGTAGACTGCATTGGGCAGGACATGTGGAATGATTAGGGTATGTTAGACGTGCGTGGAAGTTTCTTGTAGGAATCCCAGAGGGTTAACGCCCAGTTGGTAGAACAAGAATGAGGTGGGAGAATAACATCAGCTCTTATTTGAAGGAAGTATATTTGTTTATACGTGGTAGATGAGTTGAGAAACCTTGGCTCAGGATAGGGATGTATGGAGAGCTTTATGTCCGTGCGGCTGTGAACCTACGGCTTCGATAGTGCCAGTGAGTTAGTTAGTTAGTTCAACTATTTTCTTCTTTTTACAACATTCAACTTTGTAGTATGTACGTAAACAAATGAATGAAGAATACACACGCCAAATTCATTAAAAAAAATGATTTGTTTAACTTAATAATAGTAAATTAGTAACACACTCACATATATATAGATAGATAGACAGATATGTATAGATTTTACCTTCAAAGTAAGCTATGATCGGCTGATGGAACCGACATGCTTACCACATGTCTCACAGACACACTGGTAGGATAATAACGATGATTATTATTACTATAATTATTATTATTTATTATTATTTTTTATTATTATTATTATTATTATTATTATTATTATTATTATTATTATTATTATTATTATTATTATTTGTGGTAGTTTTGGGGCTGGAGTAGAAATTTCTTTCTTTTTCTTAAAATGTGTTGTACATAAATATATTGTATATTCCCATTACATAAACTGAAATGTCACTGACGAACTCATAATAGATTGTTCGCCGCGCGGACACAAGCTCTCCAAACATCTCTATCCTGAACTAACGTTTTCAAATCATCGCCCAATATAATCAATCAGTCAAATCATTAGTTAAAAGTTATTCTCCCATCTCGTTTTCAGTCTAAATATAAAAACATATCATTTTACCTCTACTTATTCCTACTAGAAGCTTCTTTTCTTTCTTCCATGCCACATGATCTGCCTGTTCTTCTCATTTTAATATCTTGCTTGCTTCGTATAAACACCGTTTATGTTCAATGTTGTTTCAGTCTTCTCCATTGGCAAGTCTTTCATATATATATATATATATATATATATATATATATATCTCTCTCTCTCTGTCTCCTTCTGTCCTCCTCTCCTTCTCGCCATCTCTCATCCTCTCCTTCTCTCCTCCTTCTTTTCGTCTTCACTCTCCTTCTTTTCGTCTCCACATCACTCTCCTTCTCTCTACTTCACTACACTTCTCTCTCCTCTCTCCTCTCCCCACCTCTCTCATTCTCTCTCTCATTCTCTCTCCCTTAATCCCCCTCCTCTCTCTCTCTCTCTCTCTCTCTCAATCTCTCTCTCAATCCTCCACCCATCTGCCAGTATTTTTTCCTAAAAACTTTATTCCCAAATACTCTGAATCTCATTTCCTCCCATGTTTCGCAGCCAAATATAATAAAAATAACTGGCAGTAGAATAACAATTTTATTAAATACTAAGCTAATAACCCGGCGTGCACTGTCACGCCTAAATAAGGGAAGAGTAACTTGTGTTTTTGATTAGTTGAAAAAGTAAAAGCAAAAATAAACAATTATAGAAATTTATATTTTTTAGATACCCCGTGCTGATTACCCGAACATCTTGACTTAAATAAGCTGAAATACAAAATTCGTTATTGTGTGAATTATCCGTAAGAGTTATGCAAATATGCTACCGGGGACCTTGTTGTAGAGAGAGCATAAATCACACACAATAATAACTTATGTTTCGGGGCAACGACACTGACTGTGAAATTGAAAAAAAAAAGTAAGTTTTAATTGGAATTTAACAAAACAGAAATATTTCATGGATTAAATCTGTTTTATCCCATACATTTGCGGTATGAACCTGCAGCAACTCTACCTTTATCAGGTAAATACTAAATCCATAAACAAATACCATACGTATCGTAGATTTAAATGTTTGAAAATATAGACCTACTACGTGTTGTACTGTTCAAATTTGAAAGTGAAACTGCTTACACATTATAACAAATTTAAATTTAAAATTTGAAATGTACCGTTTACATGTTTTTAGATAAGAATATAATCAAATTAAAAAGGTAATATTGAAGTAAATATCCGTGCATCCATAATAATTCTGCCCGAGCGCAGGTCTTTCACTGCATTCACAGAATTGTCATGCTATGCTTTGCAGCTTTACTCGGGTGTTGTAGGTGTGGTAGTTTACCGTTGCTTTCCACACCGGTGAAGGATGATGATGATGATGATAAGTATGATGATGATATTGATAACGATGATAATGATATTGGTCATACGATTTCGGGGACCATTTGGCCCTTAACATTTTCCTGACATTTGTCTTACAAGTGAGGAAAAACCGCGATAAATACCTCATCCAAAAAAACTGCCCCGAACTGGGATCGAATCCGGCCAGCTACCTGACTAGGCAGCACGCAACCCCGAGACCACATCGATGGACTAAAATATATATACATATATACAACAAATGTATTGAAATGACTCTTTCATTAAGGGAGGAAAGGAGATTATGATTATTTGAGATTAAATTCTTAGGAAAATTTTTAGAGAAAGACAGATGAGCAGACAGGTGAATGGAGAAGACTGCTTAACACTGAAATTGCATTGCCTTTATAGGAAGCCAGATATAATCTAGAAAAGTTAAGTCTCGTAGACTGCAATGGGCAGGACATGTGGCATCTATAGAGTATGAAAGACGTGCGTGGAAGTTCCTTTTGGCATTATTAGGGTATGTTAGACGTGCGTGGAAATTTCTTGTAGGAATCCCAGAGGGTTAACGCCCAGTTGGTAGAACAAGAATGAGGTGGGAGAATAACCTTAACTCTTATTTGAAGGAAGTATATTTGATCATACAGGGAGATGATTGGAGAAACCTTGGCTCAGGATAGGGATATATGGAGACCTTATGTCCCCGCGGCCGTGAACCTACGGCTTCGATAGTGCCAGTGAGTTAGTTAGTTCAACGATTTTCTTCTTTTAACAAAAATCACCTTTTTAGTATGAACGTAAACAAATGAATGAGGAATACACACACTAAATTCCTTTAAAAAATTAATTTGTTTAACTTAATAATAATATATTCGTAACACACACACACAGACACACACACACACACACATATATATATATATATATATATATATAGATAAATAGACAGATAAGTATAGTTATTACCTTCAAAGTAAGCTATAATCGGCTGATGAACCCACATGCTTACAACAATGTTTCACAGACACACTGGCAGGATGATAACGATGATTAATACCATTATTATTATTATTATTATTATTATTATTATTATTATTATTATTATTATTATTATTATTATTATTTAGATTATTACTATTATTGTGTGGAGGGTTTGGGGTTGGAGTAGAAATTTCTTTCTTTTCTTAAAATGTGTTGTATATAAATATATTGTATATTCCCATTACATAATCTGAAATGTCAGTAACGAATCCGTACTAGGTTCATCGCCGCGTAGAACACAAGCTCTCCATAGATCTCTATCCTGAACTATCGTTTTCAACACATCGCCCTGTATAATGAATCAAACAAATCATTAGTTAAAAGTTATTCTCCCATCTCGCTTTCGGTCTAATATAAACTTGGCATTTAACTTCTATTTTTCCTACAAGAAGCTTCTTCTCCTTCTTCCATGCCACATGACCTGCCAGTTCTTCCCATTATAAAATCTTGCTTGCTTCGTATAAACACCGTTCAAGTTCAATGTTATTTCAGTCGTCTCCATTCACCTGTCTTTATATCCCTCTCATTCTCTCTCTCTCCTTCTCTCCTACTCGCCTTGTCTCCTTCTCCCCTTCTGTCCTCCTCTCCTACTCTCCTCTCCAATTCTCCTTCTCTCATTCACCCTTCTCGCTTCTCACCTTCTCCCCTTTTCTACTTCTCTCTCTTTTTTTCTAATTTTCTTCTCTTCTTCTCTCTCCTTCTCTCCATTTCTCTCCTTTTCTCTCACCTCTCTCCTCTCGCCCCCTTCCTCACCCTACCTCTCTCTCTCTCACTCACTCTCTCCCTCACTCTCTCCATCTGTCCATAATTTTTCCTAAGAACTTTATTCCCAAATACTCGTAATCTCATTTCCTCCCATGTTTTCGCAGCCTAATATAATAAAAATGACTCGCAGTAGAATAACAATTTTATTAAATACTATGCTAATACCCCCGTGTACACTTCCACGCCTAAAGAAAGGAAGATTAAATTGTGTTCTTTGGTTAGTTGAAAAATTAAAAGGAAAAATAATAAATTGTGAAAATTTATATTTTTAAATACCCCGTGCTGATTACCCCAACATCTTGACTTAAATGTCATGTAAGACAAAATTCGTCATTGTGTGAATTATGCGTAAGAGATAAACTAATATGCTACCGGGGACCTTCTTGTAGAGAGAGCTTAAATCACGCAATAATAACTTATGTTGCGGGGCAACGCCACTGACTGTGAAATTGAAAAAATAAGTTTCAATTCGAATTTAACAAAAATTGAAATATTTCACGGATTAAATCTGTTTATAACCCATACATTTGCGGTATGAACCAGCAGCAACTCTCCCTTTATCAGGTAAATACTAAATACATTTAGAAATACCATACGTATCGTAGATTTAAATGTTTGAAAATGGATGATAATGATGTTGGCCATATGATTTCGGGGACCGTTTGGGCTTTAACGTTTTCCTGACATATGTCTTACTGGTGAGGAAAAACCGCGATAAAACTCTCACCCAGAAAAACTGCCCCGATCGGGGAGCGAAACCGGCCCGCTGCCTGTCAAGGAAGCACGTAATCCCGAGACTACATCGGTGGTCTAAAGAATATACATATATATATATTTATATATATATTACAAATGTAATGATATCACTCTTTCATTAAGGGGGAAAAAGAGATTATGAGTATTTGACAATAAAGTGCTTAGGAAAATTTTTGGACGAAAGAGATATGAGCAGACAGATGAATGGAGTAGACTGCATAACAGTGAAATTGCATGGTCTTTATAGGAAGCCAGATATAATATCGAAATTTAAGTTTAACTTCAAAGTAAGCTATAATCGGCTGATGGAACTGACATGCTTACCACTTGTCTCACAGACACACTGGCAGGGTGATAACGATGATTATTATTACTATAATTATTATTTACTTTTATTATTATTACTATTGTTATTATTATTATTATTATTATTATTATTATTATTATTATTATTATTATTATTATTATTATTATTATTATTATTATTATTATTATTATTATTATTGTGGAACATTTGGGTCTGGAATAGAAATTTCTTTATTTTTATTAAAATGTGTTATATATGTGTATATATATATATATATATATATATATTGTATATTCCCATTACATAAACGGAAATGTCACTAACGAACAAGTACTAGGTTCATCGCCGCGCGGACACAAGTTCTCCATACATCTCTAACTTTTTCAAATCATCACCCTGCATAATCAATGAATAAAATCATTAGTTAAAAGTTATTCTCCCATCTCATTTTCGGTCTCTATATACATATATATATATATATATATATATATATATATATATATATAAACTTGGCATTTTACCTCTAGTTTTCCTACAAGAAGCTTCTTTCCCTTCTTCTATGCCACATGAACTGGCTGTTGTTCTCATTATAATATCTTGCTTGCTTCGTACAAACACCGTTTATGTTCAATGTTGTTTCAATCTTCTCCATTCACCTGTCCCTTCATATCCCTCACTCCCTCTCCTTCTCACATTCTCCCCATCTCGCCTTCTTTGCTTCTCCTCTTCTCCCCTTCTCTTTTTCTCCTCTTCTCTCTCCTTCTATTCTTCTCTACTTCCCCTATTCTCTCTCCTTCTCTCTCTCTCCCTTTCTCACTCCTTCTCTCTCTTTCTCTCCCCTTCTCTCTCCTTCTCTCTCTTTCTCTCCTTCTCTCTCTCCTCTCTCCTCTCTCTTCTCTCTCTCCTCTCTCCTCTTTCACTCACTCTCTCTCACTCTCTCTCTCTCTCTCTCTCTCTCTCTCTCTCTCTCTCTCTCTCTCTCTCTCTCCATATTCCATAATTTGTCTTAAGAACTTTATTCCCAAATACTCGTAATATCATTTCCTCCCATGTTTCGCAGCCAAATATAACAAAAATAACTGGCAGAAGACCAGTTGAGGACCGTTTGTCCTTAACGTTTTCCTGACGTTTCTTTACAGGTGAGGAAAAACCGCGATAAAAAACTCACCCAGAAAAACTGCTCCGATCGGGGATCGAACCCGGCCCGCTGCCTAAAAAGGCAGCACGCAACTACGAGACCACATCGGTGGCCTAAAGAAAGTATATACATATATTACAAATGTAATAAATCACTCTTTGATTAATGGATGAAAGGAGATTATGAGTATTTGAGAATAAAGTTCTTAGGAAAATGTTTGGACGAAAGAGAGATGAGCAGACAGGTGAATGAAGAAAACAGCATAACAGTGAAATTACGTGGTCTTTATAGGAAGCCAGATATATTATAGAAAAGCTAAGTCTCGTAGACTGCAATGGGCAGGACATGTGGCATGTGTGGGGAATGAAAGACGTGCATGGAAGCTTCTTGTAGCAATCCCAAATGTGTACTTAACTGTGAACATGGGTACCGGAAAAATGTATATTCATTCTAAAAGCCGGAATAATAATAAAAAGATTATTATTATTATTATTATTATTATTATTATTATTATTATTATTATTATTATTATTAGGGGTGTAAGAGGTAGTGATGTGCATTCTATAACCTCTCCTACCTAATTCTCAACCTCACCTGCATGAGGTACACCCTGCTTTTAACTAACGAGGTAATGGGGACCTAGTCACAGCGGTATAACCGTTCCATTAAATATGGAGGAAATTCCATATTTTGAACGCCTGACTAGAGGCTAGAAGGTAGCAGCCCTACCACTAGTCTTGCTCTGCGGATGGTTGGTAACCAACCCAGGGGACTTCCTACTACTCGAAGAAACTTAAGCAAAGACTGGAATGATCACACTGATGACGACAAAGCAAGAAATAGGTTAATGATTAAGTTGCAACATGGAATGTGAGAGGAATAACACATAAAGAAGAAGAGTTAGAAGTAGAGTTAGACAAAAGAAAAATTGACATTGCCATTATTTCAGAAACAAAAAAGAAGAACAAAGAATCAGAAGAATTAGAAAAATATGTAATGATTTATTCTGGAGTTCCAGCAGAGAACTGGGCATCATCAGGAGTCGCAATTTTAATAAGGAAAAATTTACAACACAACATTTTATATTACCAATGGATTTCCCCAAAAATCGTAACAGTTAGAATAAAAATTTTAGAGCATAATTTGACTATAATTGGAATTTATGTCCCTGTAGAAGGAAACGATTCAGAAACCATAGAATTTTATGATTTTTACAAGAAACCATTGACAAAGTAAATAAACAAGATTATCTCATAATTGCTTGTGATTTTAAGGCAAGCGTCGGAAACCAACCGATAAGAGAATGCATTGGATCGGAAGGAGAACCAACTTGCAACAATAATCGTAAACTGCTAATATATTTTTACATATTCAATAATTTAAGAATCACAAACTCCTTCTTTAGACACAAGAAAATACACAAATATACATGGGCAGCAAGGGGATCAAAGTCTATAATAGATTATGTACTAATTAATAATAAATTTAAAAAGTCTGTAAATGATACTAGAGTGTACAGAGGAAGTGAAATTGATAGTGACCATTTTCTTGTTGAAAGCAAAATAAAATTATATCACAAACACATCAGCACAAGAAAATACAAGCAGACAGTACAAAATAAGATACCAAAAAAGTTTAAAATTCACTTATTGGAAGACCAAAGTACACAAATATTATATCAAACTAGAATAAACTTAAAACAAGTACTGGCGATATGAGGACTGGATAAATCTAAAACAAGCTATCATGGAAGCAGCATACGAGAGTCTCGGATATAAACAAATCAAAAACAAAAAGAGATTACGAACTTGAAATCCTGAATTAAAACAAAATATTGAACAAAAGAAAAAAGCCTATAAAGTATATATACAAACTAAACAAGAGGAACATTATACAGAATATAAAAAACTCAGAGCTAAGGTTCGTAAATTGTCTAGAAAATATAGAAGGGATGATTGGGATAAATTTGTAAAATCCTTAGAACGTGATATTACAGGAGCACAAAGACAGGGATTTAAAATATTCAAAAAATTACAGATGGAAACAAAAGACAAAATTAATGTTAATCTGATACCAAAACAAGATTGGATTACTTACTACAAAAATCTTTGGTCAGAACCGAACACTCACACTGAAAAAATTACTTTGAATTTGACTTGTGAAAATGAAATAGAAAAACCAGACATAACAATGGACGAACTAGAAGAAGTTTTAAAGAAGGCCAAGAACAGGAAAAGTCCAGGTTTAGATGATTTAAATTTAGAACTTTTTAAGTATGGAGGAACTGCCTTGAAAGAGAAACTATTAGAACTTTTTAACAATATTTGGCATTGTCTTAATATTCCAACGGATTGGGAAACGGGTCTAGTAATTAATATACATAAAAAAGGTCAGAAAAACAAATGAGATAACTACCGAGGCATTACCTTACTCCCAACTGCATCTAAATTATATGCCAACATAAGTAAAAATAAATTATCAGTAAGTAGTGAAACATTTTTGGAAGAAGAACAATTTGGATTTAGAAAAGGGAGGAGCACTATAGATGCAATATTTACCCTACAACAAATTATGGAAAAAAGGAGAGAATTTAATCTCCCACTATACATACTATTTATAGATTATGAAAATGCCTATGATAATGTCCCTCCATGGTATCTTTACATTGTCGTGGTGGAGTGGCTTGCGTGCTTAAATGATCCTGAGAGCTATGCCGGCGGTAGCATTGCTGCCGATAGGGTTACCCATGCCGGACTGGTCGAAGGTGATAAGCCAGACGAAAAAAGTACCTTGGGCGAAAGAGTTACGATCTTTCACCGTAAAAATACAACCGTCAAGAAATGCGGACATGGGTTCATCTGGGGTAAAATTTTTCGGAGGTCAAATAGTCCCCCATTCGGTTCTCCGGGCGGGGACTACTTCAGGGAACCCATGCCAAAGGCTCAACCACAGGGACATGTTCCTAGGAACATGGAATGTTAGGACTTTATACAATAGCGGGGCACTAGAGATATTAACGCGGGAATTAGATAAATCGCCCTTGGATATAGTCGCTTTACAGGAAGTTAGGTGGCCAGGAGTAGGTAGTCAGGAATCAGGAAGCTTTGCATTATACTATGGAGGTGCAGAAAGACCTGCATTTGGAACGGGTTTTTTAGTCAGAAGGAGGATCCTATCCGCTATCCGAGATATTAAGTTTGTTAGTGATAGGATACCATACATAATTCTAAAGGGTAAACGACATGATTTTATAATTGTTAATGTACATGCCTCCACAGAAGATAAAGATGACAAGATCAAGGATGAGTTCTATTCAGAATTAGAATGCTTATTTGATAGCTTTTCACGATATCATATGAAAATTGTCCTAGGAGATTTTAATGCAAAAGTGCGGCGGGAAGATATATTCAAATCAACAATAAGCAAATTCAGTCTTCATGAAGATAGTAACGACAACGGGGTTAGATTAGTCACATTTGCCACATCAAAGATTTTCATTGTTAAGAGCACAACATTTCAGCATAAGGATATTCATAAATACACCTGGACGTCCCCAGATGGAGAAACTCGGAACCAGACAGATCATGTATTAGTGGATAAACGCTGGCACAGTGGCATCATTGATGTTAGATCTGTTAGAGGGACAGACTGCAATTCGGATCATCATCTGGTCAGGGTGAAAATCAGACAACGGCTATCGCTTATGAGAGGAACAAACACTAAAGATGATTCTGTAAAATATGAATTAAAGAACTTGAAAAATGATGAAATGCGGCAAGAATACCAAATCCAAATTGCTAATAGATTTGAAGTACTGGAATCTTCAGATGACAATGTGGCAAACGAAGAAGAAACTGATATAAATAAAGATATAATTGCAGATTCTAGAAGTATATTAAGTAGATGGAAAAGTTACTTTAATCAGCTATTAAATGTACATACAGAACAGGGCATTGAGGAGGATAAGTTACAGACAGCAGAAATGCTAGCCGCAGAGCCAAGTGCATTAGAGATTGAAATGGCAATTGAAAAATTGAAGATGTATAAAGCATCAGGTTCAGATGAGATCCCAGCAGAACTCATAAAATCAGGGGGAGAAAAATTGATGGACAAGATACGCTGGTTGCTTGGTATGATTTGCGAAAAAGAAGCTCTTCCAGATGAATGGAAGGAATCAATTATCGTACCAATTTCTAAGAAAGCAGATAAAACTGATTGCAACAACTACAGGGGCATCTCATTACTTTCAACCTCGTACAAAATTCTAACAAATATATTAGTTAGCAGACTTACTCCCTATATTGATGACATTCAAGGAGATCATCAATGTGCATTTAGAAGAAACAGGTCTACAACAGATCAGATTTTCAGTATAAGACAGATTTTAGAAAAGAAATGGGAATATAATTGTACTGTACATCAACTATATGTGGACTTCAAAATAGCATATGATTCAATTAATAGGGAGAAGTTATATAGTATCCTGCTGGAGTTCGGAATTCCTAAAAAGTTAGTTACACTTATACGAATGTGTCTAAATGGCTCAAAGAATAGGGTGCGTGTAGGCAAACAGTTTTCGGACACTTTTGAAATCCAGAATGGGTTGAAGCAAGGAGATGCACTATCTCCTCTACTATTTAATTTTGTACTAGAGCAAGACATTAAATCTTTAGAGAATGAGGAAAGCTTACAATTCAATGGTATTAATAAGCTGTTAGTTTATGCTGATGATGTAGTACTACTGGCCGATTGCGAGGAGATACTAAAGGCCAACACGCACACACTATTGAGTAACACTAAGAAATTAGGACTGGAAGTAATTATCAGTAAAACTAAATATATGGTCACAAGTAGAAATTCAGTATATAATTGAAATGGATAGCTAATGACAAATGAGGGAAATTTTGAGGAAGTGGCTGAATTCAAATACCTAGGAACAGTAATCACAAATAGGAATGAGATGCACAAAGAAATTAAACATAGGCTCAATTCTGGAAATGCATGCTATTATGCATTGCAGAGACTTTTGATGTCCCAACTCCTTTCAAAAAACGTTAAGCTGAAAATATATAAAACTATTATTCTACCAGTTATATTATATGGGTGCGAAACATGGACTCTTACTTTAAGGGAGGAAAGTAGATTACGAGTATTTGAGAATAAAGTTCTTAGGAAATTTTTTGGACCAAAGAGAGATGAACAGACAGGTGAATGGAGAAGACTACACAACAATGGAACTACATCGTCTTTATAGGAAGCCAGATATAATAAGATCAGTTAAGTCTCGTAGACTGCGATGGGCAGGACATGTTGCGCGTATGGGGAATGAAAGACGTGCATGGAAACTTCTTGTAGGGAATCCAGAAGGAAAACGCCCAGTTGGTAGACCAAGAATGAGGTGGGAGCAACATTAACTATGATTTGAGGGAAGTAGATTATACAGGGAATGATTGGAAAGCATTAGCTTAGGATAGGGATGTATGGAGAGCTTATGTCCGCGCGGCTATGAAGCTACGGGTTCGATAGTGCCAGTGAGTAAGTATATGATAATGTAAACCGAGATAAACTTTGGCAGATACTGCATGAAGAACATATACACTCACATGTAATACGAGCCATACAAACTTATATCAAAAATTTAAAATCAAAATTAAATTACCAGATGGAGAAATAACAGAACACATAAACACAATCGAAGGTGTTCGACAAGGATGTGGACTATCTCCACTCTTATTTAATATATATTAACAGAATAGTGCAAGAATGAAAACAAACAGTAAATAGTGGAATTTCAATAACTAGGAATAAAATAATTCAAACAATATTATATGATGATGATCAAATAATATTATCAGATTCCGAAGATAGCTTACAAATAGCAGCGTATCAATTATTTAAAATTGCCAGCAAATATAATATGAAAATTTCCAATTCAAAATCCAAAACAATGGCAATGTGTGGAAAAAACATACAACGGGTGAAAATTGAGATTGATGGAAAAATTATAGAACAAGTGTCAGATTTCTCTTACTTAGGAAGTGTATTTGCAGAGTATAAGAGTGACATTGATTCAAAATTACAAAAATATAATAAAATGAATGGGGTAATACGAAGACATTTTGGTAAACAGATGAGGACAGAGACAAAACTAAGATTACATAACATCACATCAAAAGCTGCTCTAAAATATGGAAGTGAAATTTGCATTTTAAATAAAAAAACTGTCTTAAACTTCAAGTAAGCCAAATGCGCTTCTTAGGATCATTGTTAGGAGTTAATAGACAGGATCACCAAAGGAACACTGTTATCAGAGGAAAACTTGAAGTAACAAGTTTAAATGAAAATATACAAAGATTCCAACAAGAATGGAAAAATCATCTGAGGAGAATGGCAAGAAATATACTTCCAAAATTGACATTCCAATATACCCCAACTGGATATAGGGACCAAGAAAGACCAAAACATCGGTGGAAAGATCAAGACCATCTTCGCTACGTTTACCGTACAGGCCACATGGCCTAAAACGAATTTGTTCATGATGATGATGAAATTCTTATTATTATTATTATTATTATTATTATTATTATTATTATTATTATTATTATTATTATTATTATTATATTATAATATTATTAGTATTATTATTATTATTATTATTATTATTATTATTATTATTATTATTATTATTATTGTGGAAGATTTGGAGCTGGTGTAGAAATTACTTCCTTTTTCTTAAAATGTGTTATATATAAATATATTGTATACTCCCATTTGATAAATTGAAATGTCATTGACGATCCACGTACTAGGTTATCGCCGTGCGGACACAAGCTCTCCATACATCTCTATCCTGAACTAACGTTTTCAAATCATCGCCCTGTATAATCAATCAATCTAATCATTAGTTAAAAGTTATTCTCCCATCTCGTTTTCGGTCTATGTATATATATATATATATATATATATATATATATATATATAAACTTGGCATTTTACCTCTAGTTTTCCTACAAGAACCTTCTATTCCATTTTTCATGCCACATTACCTGCCTGTTTTTCTCATTATAATAACTTGCTTGCTTCGGGTAAACACCGTTTAAATTCAATGTTGTTTTAGTCTTTTCCATTCAACTGTCTTTCATATCCCTCTCTCTCTCCCTCTCCTTCTCTCTCCTTCTCGCCTTTTCTCCTTCTCGCCTCCTCTCCTTCTGTCCTTTTGTCCTTCTCTCCTTCTCGCCATCTCTCCTTCTTTCCTACTCCCCTTCACACCTTCTCTTCTCCCTCCTTCTCTCTCCTTCTTTCCTATTCTCTCTCTTTCTCTCTGCTCTCTCCTCTCCCCCCCTCTCTCTCTCCCTCATTTCTAACTCTCTCCTCCTCTCTCCTCTTTCTACTCTCTCTCCCTCTCTCGCTCTCTATCTCTCTCTCTCTCTTTCTCTCTCTCCATCTGTCCATATCTTTTCTTAAGAACTTTATTCCCAAATAGTCGTAATCTCATTTCCTCCCATGTTTCGCAGCCAAATATAATAAAAATAACTGGCAGTAGAATAACAATTTCATTAAATACTAAGCTAATAATCCGGCGTGCACTGACACGCCTAAATAAATGAAGATTAATGTGTGTTCTTTGATTAGTTCAAAAAGTAAAAGGAAAAATATTTAATTACAGAAATTTATATTTTTTAAATACCCCATGCTGATTACCCTAACATCTTGACTTAAATGAACTGAAAGACAAAATTCGTTATTGTGTGAATTATCCGTAAGAGATAAATTAATATGCTACCTGGGATTTTCTTGTAGAGAGAGCTTAAATCACGCAATAATAACTTATATTGCGGGGCAACGCCACTTACTGTGAAATTGAAAAAAGTAAGTTTCAATTCGAATTTAACAAAATAAAAATATTTCAGGGATTAAATCTGTTTATAATCCATACATTTGCGGTATGAACCAGCAGCAACTCTTCCTTTATCAGGTAAATACTAAATACATTTAGAAATACCATACGTATCGTAGATTTAATGTTTGAAAATATAGGCCTATTACATGTTATACTGTTCAAATTTGAAAGCGAAACTACTTACACATTATAACAAATTTAAATTTAAAATTTGAAATGTTCCGTTTTATATGTTTTTAGATAAGAATATATGTTATTCTAATTACAAACTTAATATTGAAGTAAATATATGTCCATCCATAGTAATTCTGCCCGAGTGCCCTTCAAAGACACTGCAATCATAGAATTTCCATGCTATGCTTTGCAGCTTTACTAGGGAATTGTAGGTGTGGTAGCTTCCCTTTGCTTTCCATACCGGTGAAGGATGATGATGATGATATTGATACGGATGACAATGATGATTGCTATATGATTTCGCGGACCGTTTAGGCCTTAACGTTTAACTGACATTTGTCTCACAGGTGAGGAAAAACCGCGATAAAGACCTGATTCAGAAAACAGCCCGGATCGGTGATCGAACACGGCCCGCTGCTGACAAGGCAGCACGCATCCCCGAGACCACATCGGTGGACTAAAAAGCTATATATACACATATATATATATATATATATATAGTAATTCTGCCCGAAGGCAGATCCTTCACTGCAATCATAGCATTTTCATGATGATAAGTATGATAATGATATCGATAAGGAAGATAATAATGTTGGCCGTATGATTTCGGGAACCGTCTGGGCGTTAACGTTTTCCTGACATTTGTCTTACAGGTGAGGAAAAACCGCGATAAAAACCTCACCCAGAAAAATTGCCCCATCGCGGATGGAACCCGGCCCGCTGCCTGACAAGGCAGCACGCAATCCAGAGACCACATCGGTAGACTAAAAACCATATATATATATATATATATATATATATATATATTTTTATTTATTTATTTATTTATTTATTTATTTATTTATTTATTTATTTATTACAAATGTAATGAAATCACTCTTTCATTAAGGGAGGAAAGGAGATTATGAGTATTTGAGAATAAAGATCTTAGGAAAATTTTTGGACGACAGAGAGGTAAGCAGACAGGTGAATGGAGAAGACTGCATAAGAGTGAAATTACATGATCTTTATACGAAGCCAGATATAATATAGAAAACTTAAGTCTCATAGACTGCAATGGGCAGGATATGTGGCATGAGTGTGGAATGAAAGACGTGAATGTAATGTTCTTGTAAGAATCCCAGAGGGTTAAAATCCAGTTGGTTGACCAAGAATGACGTGGGAGAATAACATTAACTCTTATTTGAGGGAAGTATATTTGATTATACAGGGGGATGATTGGAGAAACATTGGCTCACAATAGGGATGTATGGAGAGCTTATGTCCGCGCGGCCGTGAACATAAGGCTTCGATAGTGCCTGTGAGTTAGTTAGTTTAACGATTTTCTTCTTTTTACAACAATCAACTTTTCAGTATGAACGTAAAGAAATCAATGAGGAAAACACACGAAAAATTCCTTGAAAAAAATAATTTGTTAAATTTAATAATAGTATATTTGTAACACACACACATATATATATATATATATATATAAGGACTGACAGATAAGTACAGATTTTACCTTCAAAGAGGAAGCTGTAATCGGCTGATTGGACCGACAAGCTTACCACATGCATCACAGACACACTGGCAGGATGATTATTATTACTATTATTATTATTTATTATAATTATTATTATTATTATTATTAGAGGGAGACCAAGGTTAACATGAAAGGAAAACATGAAAACAGTAATGCAAGGTAGAGGGCTAAGCATCGAAGATGCCCAAAACCGTAGGCTTTGGAGGTTTGGCACGGGAAGACGGCAGCTGCTGTAAAAACCCGAAGATAGATAGATTATTATTATTATTATTATTATTATTATTATTATTATTATTATTATTATTGTTATTATTGTTGTTATTATTATTATTAGTAGTAGTAGTAGTAGTAGTAGTAGTATTGTGGAAGGTTTGGGGCTGGAGTAGCAATTTCTTTCTTTTCCTTAAAATGTGATATATATATATATATATAAATATATTGTATATTCACATTACATAAACTGAAATGTCACTGACGAATCCGTACTAGGTGCATCGCCGCGCGGACAAATCTCTCCATACATCTCTATCCTGAACTAACGTATTCAAATCATCGCTCTGTATAACCAATCAACCAAATCATTACTTAAAAGTTATTCTACTATCTCGTTTTCGGTCTATATGTATAAACTTGGCATTTTACCTCTACTATTCAAACAATAAGCTTCTTTCCCTTCTTCGATGCCACATGACCTGCCTGACTTTCTCATGATAATATCTTGCTTGCTTCGTATAAACACCGTTTAAGTTTAATGTTATTTCAGTCTTTTCCATTCACCTGTCTTTTATATCCCCCCCCTCTCTCTCTCTCTCTTTCTCTCCTTTTCACCTTCTCTCCTTCTGCCCTTCTGTCGTTCTCTCCATCTCTCGTTCTCTCCCTCTCCCCTTGTATCCTTCTCTCCTCTATCCACCTCTCCTCCTCACGATCTCCCCTTCTCTCCTTCTCTACTTCTCCCTCCTTCTCTTTTTCTCTACTTCCCCTCTTCTCCCTCATTCTCTCTCTCTCTCTCTCCCCTTCTCTCTCTTTCTCTCTCTCTTTCTCTCCCCTTCTCTCTCCTTCTCTCTCCTCTCTCAACTCTCTGACACTCTTCTCTCTCTCTCTCTCTCTCTCTCTCTCTCTCTCTCTCTCTCTCTCTCTCTCTCTCTCTCTCTCTCTCTCTCTCTCTCTCTCTCTCCATCTGTCCATCATTTTTCCTAAGAACTTTATTCCCAAATACTCGTAATCTCATTTCCTCCCATGTATCGCAGCCAAATATAATAAAAATAACTGGCAGTAGAATAACAATTTTTTTAAATACTAAGCTAGTATCCCGGCGTGCACTGCCACGCCTAAGTAAAGGAAGAAAAACTTGTCTTCTTTGATTAGTAGAAAAAGTAAAAGGAAAAATAATTAATTATAAAAATTTATATTTTTTAGATATCCCGTGGTGATTACCCGAACATCTTAACTTAAATGAGCTGAAGAACAAAATTCGTTATTGTGTGAAATGTCCCTAAGAGATATAATAATATGCTACCGAGGACATCCTTGTTGAAGAGATTACATCACGGAAAAATAACTTATGTTGCGGGGCAACGCCGCTAACTGTGAAATTGAAAAATGTAAGTTTCAATTCGAATTTAACAAGATATAAATATTTCAGGGATTAAATCTGTTTATAACCCATACATTTGCGGTGTGAACCAGCAGCAACTCTTCCTTTATCAGGTAAATACTAAATACATTTAGAAATACCATACGTATCGTAGATTTAAATGTTTGAAAATATAGGCCTATTACGTGTTATACTGTTCAAATTTGAAAGCGAAACTGCTTACACATTATAACAAATTTAAATTTAAAATTTGAAATGTTCCGTTTTATATGTTTTTAGAAATAGAATATATATTAATCTTATTACAAAGGTAATATTAAAGTAAACATCCGTCCATCCATAGTAATTCTGTCCGAGGGCAGGTCTTTCACGGCAATCATAGAATTGTCATGTTATGCTTTGCAGGACTAAGAGAGAAATGTATGTGTGGTAGCTTCCCGATGCTATCCACACCGGTGAAGGATGATGATGAAGACGATAAGTATAATGATGATATTGATAAGGATGATAATGATGTTGGCAATTAGATTTCGGGGACCGTTTTGGCCTTAAAGTTTTCCTGACAATTCTCTTACAGGTGAGGAAGCCAGATATAATATAGAAAAATTAAGTCTCGTAGACTGCAATGGGCAGGACATGTGGCAAGGGTGGGGAATGAAAACGTGCATGGAAGCTTCTTGTAGGAATCCCAGAAGGATAACGCCCAGTTGGTAGACCAAGAATAAGGTGGGAGAATAACATTAACTCTTATTTGAAGGAAGTATATTTGATTATACAGGGGATGATTTGAGAAACATTGGCTCAGGATAGGGATGTAAGGAGAGCTTATGACTGCGCAGCCGTGAACCTACGGATCCGATAGTGCCAGTGAGTTAGTTCGTTCAATGATTTTCTTCTTTTTACAACAATCAACCTTTTAGTATGAACGTAAACAAACGAATGAGGAATACACACGCCAAATTCCTTAAAAAATTAATTTGTTTTACTTAATAATAGTATATTCATAACACACACACACACAAAAACACACACACATATATATATATATATATACAGATAGACAGATAAGTATAGATTTTACCTTCAAAGTAAGCTATAATCGGCTGATGGAACCGACATGCTTACCACATGTCTGACAGACACACTGGCAGGATGATAACGATGATAATAATGATAATTATTATTTTATTATTATTATTATTATTATTATTATTATTATTATTATTATTTATTATTGTGGAAGGTTTGGGGCTGGTGTAGAAATTTGTTTATTTTTCATAAAATGTGTTATATAAATATATTGTATATTCCCATTACATAAACTGAAATGTCACTGACGAACCCCTACTAGGTTCATCGCCTCGTGGACACAAGCTCTCCATACATCTCTATCTTGAACTAACGTTTTAAACTCATCGGCCTGTATAATCAATCAAACAAATCATTAGTTAAAAGGTATTCTACCATCTCGTTTACGTTCTATCTATCTATATATATATATATATATATATAATTGGAATTTTACCTATAGTCTTCCTACCTGGTTGAGCGGTAGACAAGGCCTTAAGGCCTTAACTCTGCCAGGTAAAATAAAGCTATTATTATTAAAATAAAGCTATTATTATTACAAGAACCTCCTTCTCCTTCTTCCATGCAATATGACCATCCTGTTCTTCTCATTATAATATGTTGCTTGCTTCGTATAAACACCATTTAAGTTCAATGTTGTTTCAGTCTTCTCCATTCGCCTGTCTTTCATATCCCTCTCTCTCTCTCTCCTTCTCTCCTTCTCGCTTTGTCTCCTTCTCTCCTTCTGTCTTTCTCTCCTTATCTCCTCCTCTCCTTCTCCCCTTCTCTCCTTCTTACCTTCTCCCATTCTCTCCTTTACTATCCTTCTCTTATTCCCTGTGCTTCTTTATACTTCTCTCCTTTTCTCTCTTCTCTCTCCTCTCGCACCCCTCTCTCTCTCATTACCCCCCCCTCTCTCTCCTCTCTCTCTCTCTCTCTCTCTCTCTCTCCCTCTCTTTCTCTCTAATTTTTCCTAAGAACTTCATTCCCAAATACTCGTAATCTCATTTCCTCTCATGTTTCGCAGCCAAATACAATAAAAATAACTGGCAGTAGAATAACAATTTTATTAAATACTAAGCTAGTAACACGGCATGCAATACGACGGCTAAATAAAGGAAGATTAACTTGTGTTCTTTGATTAGTTGAAAAAGTAAAAGGAAAATAATTTATTATAAAAAATTATATTTTTTAGATACCCCGTGCTGATTACCCGAACATCTTGACTTAAATGAGCTGAAAGACTAAATTCGTGTTGTGTGAATTATCCGTAAGAGATAAACTAATATGCTAACGGGGACCTTCTTGTAGAGAGAGCTAAAATCCCGCAATAATAACTTCTGTTGCGTGGCAACGACACTTACTGTGAAATAGAAAAAAGAAAGTTTCAATTCGAATTTAACAAAATATAAATATTTCACGGATTAAATCTGTTTATAACCCACACATTTGCGATATGAACCAGCAGCAACTCTTCCTTTATCAGGTAAATACTAAATACATTTAGAAATACCATACGTATCGTAGATTTAAATGGGGGCTATTGCGTGTATTACTGTTCAAATTTGAAAGCGAAACTGCTTACACATTGTAACAAATTTAAATTTAAAATTTGAAATGTTCCGTTTTATATGGTTTTAGATAAGAATACATGTTATTCTAATTTCAAACGTAATGTTGAAGTATATATCCGTCCATCCATATTAAATCTGCCCCAGGGCAGGTCTTTCACTGCAATCATAGAAATTTCATGCTATGCTTTACAGCTTTACTAGGGAATTGTAGGTGTGGTAGCTTCCCGTTGATTTCCACACCGGTGAACGAAGTTGAAGATGATAAGTATGATGATGATATTGATAAGGATGATAATGATGTTGGCCATATGATTTCGGGGACCGTTTTGACCTTAACGTTTTCCCGACATTTGTCTTAAAGCTGAGGAAAAACCGCGATGAAACCCGGCCCGCTGCGTGACAAGGCAGCACGAAATCCCGAGACTACATCGGTGGTCTAAAAAATATACATATACATATATACATACATATATATAGGCTATATATATTACAAATGTAATGAAATCACTCTTTCATTAAGGGAGAAAAAGAAATTATGAGTATTTGACTATAAAGTGCCTAGGAATATTTTTTGGACGAAAGAGAGATGAGCAGACAGGCGAATGGAGAAGACTGCTTAACAGTGAAATTACATGGTCTTTATATAAAGCCAGATATAATATAGAAATTTAAGTCTCGTAGACTGCAATGGGCAGGGCATTTGAGGGAAGTATATTTGATTATACAGGACAATGATTGGAGAAATTTCGGCTCAGGATAGGGATGTATCGAAAAGCTTATGGCCGCGCGTCCGTGTACCTACGACTTCTATAGTGCCAGTGATTTTCTTCTTTTTACAACAAACAACTTTTTTAGTATGAACGTAAACATATGAATGAGGAATACACACGCCAAATTCCTTAAAAAATTAATTTGTTTAACTTAATAATAGTATATTCGTAACAAACACACACATATAGATAGATATACATATAAGTATAGATTTTACCTTCAACGTAAGCTATAATTGACTGATGGAACCGACATGCCTAGCACATGTCTCACAGACAGACTGGCAGGATGGTAACGATGATTATTATTACTATTATTACTTACTTTATTACTCACTGGCACTATCGAACCCGTAGGTTCATGGCCACGCGGACATAAGCACTCCATACATCCCTATCTTGAACTAACGTTTTCAAATCATTCCCCGTATAATCTACCTCCCTCAAATCATGGTTAATGTTGTTCTCCCACCTCATTCCTGGTCTACCAACTGGGCGTTTTCCTTCTGGCTTTCCTACAAGAAGTTTCCATGCACGTCTTTCATTCCCCATACGCACAACATGTTCTACCCATCGCAGTCTACGAGACTTAACTGTTCTTATTATATCTGGCTTCCTATAAAGACCATGTAGTTCATTGTTATGTAGTCTTTCCTTTCATCTGTCTGTTCTTCTCTCTTTGGTCCAAAAATTTTCCTAAGAACTTTATTCTCAAATACTGGTAATCTCCTTTCCTCCCTTAAAGTAAGAGTCCATGTTTCGCATCCATATAATATAACTGGTAGAATAATTGTTTTATATATTTTCAGCTTAACGTTTTTTGAAAGGAGTTGGGACATCAAAAGTCTCTGCAATGCATAATAGCATGCATTTCCAGAATTGAGCCTATGTTTAATTTATTTGTGCATCTCATTCCTATTTGTGATTATTGTTCCTAGGTATTTGAATTCAGCCACTTCCTCAAAATTTCCCTCATTTGTCATTAGCTGTCTAATTCCATTATATACTGAATTTCTACGTGTGACAATATATTTAGTTTTACTGATATTTATTTCGAGTCCTAATTTCTTAGTGTTACTCAATAGTGTGTGCGTGTTGGCCTTTAGTATCTCCTCGCTATCGGCCATTTGTACCACATCATCAGCATAAACTAACAGCTTATTAATACAATTCAGTTGTAAGCCTTCCTCGTTCTCTAAAGATTTAATGGCATGCTCTAGTACAAAATTAAATAGTAGAGGAGATAGTGCATCTCCTTGCTTCAACCCGTTCTGGATTTCAAAAGTGTATGAAAACTGTTTGCCTACACGCACCCTATTCTTTGAGCCATTTAGACACATTTGTATAAGTCTAACTAACTTTTTAGGAATTCCGAACTCCAGCAGGATACCATGTAACTTCTCCCTGTTAATGGAATCATATGGTTTTTTGAAGTCTACATATAGTTGATGTACAGCACAATTATATTCCCATTTCTTTTCTAAAATCTGTCTTATACTAAAAATCTGATCTGTTGTAGACCTGTTTCTTGTAAATGCACATTGATGATCTCCTAGAATGTCATCAATATAGGGAGTAAGTCTGCTTACTAATATATTTGTTAGAATTTTGTACGAAGTCGAAAGTAATGAGATGCCCCTGTAGTTGTTGCAATCAGTTTTATCTGCTTTCTTAGAAATTGGTACGATAATTGATTCCTTCCTTTCATCTGGAAGAGCTTCTTTTTCCCAAATCATACCAAGCAACCAGCGTATCTTGTCCATCAATTTTTCTCCCCCTGATTTTATGAGTTCTGCTGGGATCTCATCTGAACCTGATGCTTTATACATCTTCAATTTTTCAATTGCCATTTCAACTTCTAATGCACTTGGCTCTGCGACTAGCATTTCTGCTTTCTGTAACTTATCCTCCTAAATGTCCTGTTCTGTATGCACATTTTTTAGCTGATTAAAGTAACTTTTCCATCGATTTAATATACTCCTAGAATCTGCAATCATATCCCCATTTTGGTTACAAATTATGTTTGTTCTAGCCTGAAAACCTTTCTTCTCTATACCAATTCACTGATATAATTCTCTAATGTTCCTACTTTTTGCATTCATTTCAAGATCATTAATCTTCTCTCTCAAACATTCCAACTTTTTACTCTTTAGTATCTTGGTGGTTTCCCATCTAACACTACCCAATTGCTCTAAATTTACCTCATTTGGCTCGTGTAACCATTTCATTTTTGCTAGCTTTCTTTTCTTTACAATGTCGGCACATTCCTCATCAAACCATTTCTTGTTTTGCCTCTTTTTTAAGCAACCAATGCTTTCTGATGCTGACAATTTAATAGTATCTCTTATAGCCACCCATTCTATATTTATACCAGTTTCTTCTTCGTTTGCCACATTGTCATCTGAAGATTCCAGTACTTCAAATCTATTAGCAATTTCGATTTGGTATTCTTGCCGCATTTCATCATTTTTCAAGTTTTTTAATTCTAATTTTACAGAATCATCTTTAGCGTTTGTTCCTCTCATAAGCGATAGCCGTTGTCTGATTTTCACTCTGACCAGATGATGATCCGAATTGCAGTCTGTCCCTCTAACTGATCTAACATCGATGATGCTACTGTGCCAGAGTTTATCCACTCTCTGGGTTCCGAATTTCTCCATCTGGAGACGTCCAGGTGTATATATGAATATCCTTATGCTGAAATGTTGTGCTCTTAACAATGAGATTCTTTGATGTGGCAAATGTGACTAATCTAACCCCGTTGTCGTTACTATCTTCATGAAGACTGAATTTGCCTATTGTTGATTTGAATATATCTTCCCGCCCCACTTTTGCATTAAAATCTCCTAGGACAATTTTCATATGATATCGTGAAAAGCTATCAAATAAGCATTCTAATTCTTCATAGAACTCATCCTTGATCTTGTCATCTTTATCTTCTGTGGGGGCATGTACATTAACAATTTTAAAATCATGTCGTTTACCCTTTAGAATTATGTATGACATCCTATCACTAACAAACTTAATATCTCGGAGAGCGGATAGGATCCTCCTTCTGACTAAAAAACCCGTTCCAAATGCAGGTCTTTCTGCACGCCCGTAGTATAATGCAAAGCTTCCTGATTCTGACTACCTACTCCTGGCCACCTAACTTCCTGTAAAGCGGCTATATCCAAGGGCAATTTATCTAATTCCCGCGTTAATGTCTCTAGTTAATGTCTATAGTATTGTATAAAGTCCTATCATTCCATGTTCCTAGGAACATGTCCCTGTGTTTGAGCCCTTGGCATGGGTTCCCTGAAGTATTCCCCGCCCGGAGAACCGAATGGGGGACTATTTGACCTCCGGAAAATTTTACCCCAGATGAACCCATGTCCACATTTCCTGACGGTTGTATTTTTTACGGTGAAAGATCGTCACTTTCGCCCAAGGTACTTTTTTCGTCTGACTTATCACCTTCGAACAGTCAGGCATGGGTAACATATCGGCAGCAATGCTACCGCCGGAATAGCTCTCAGGATCATTTAAGCACGCAAGCCATTCCACCACGACAAGGTAAAGATACCATGAAGGGTTACTATTATTATTATGTATTATTATTATTATTATTATTATTGTTATTATTATTATTATTATTATTAATATTAATATTATTATTGTGGAAGGTTTGGGGCTGGAGTAAAAATTTCTTTCTTTTTCTTAAAATGTGTTATATATACATATATTGTATATTCCCATTACAGAAACTTAAATGTAAATGATGAACCCGTACTAGGTTCATCGCCGCATGGACACAAGCTCTCCATACATCTCTATCCTGAACAAACGTTTTCAAATCATCGCCCTATATAATCAATCAGTCAAATCATTAGTTAAATTTATTCTCCCATCTCGTTTTCGGTCTAGATATAAAAACATGGCATTTTACCTATAGTTTTCCTACAAGAACCTTCTTCCCCTTCTTCCATGCCACATGCCCTTCCTGTGCTTCTCATTGTAATATCTTGCTGCTTCGTATACATACCGTTTAAGTTCAATGTTGTTTCAGTCTTCTCCATTCACCTATCTTTCATATCCCTTTCTCTCTCTCCTTCTCTTCTTCTCACTTGTCTCCTTCTCTGCTTCTATCCTTATCTCCTCCCCTTCTCTCCTTCTTACCTTTCTCTCTCCTTCTCTTCTTCTCTGTGCTTCTCTCTACTTCTCCTCCCTTCTCTCTTCTCTCTCCTCTCACCCCATCTCTCTCTTTATCTCTCTCTATCTCTCCCTTCCTCTCTTTCTCACTCTCACTCTCTCTTCATCTGTCCATAATTTTTCCTAAAAACTTTATTCCCAAATACTCGTAATCTCATTTCCTCCCAACTTTCGCAGCCAGATATAATAAAAATAACTCGCAGTAGAATAACAATTTTATTAAATACTAAGTTAATAACCCGGAGTGCACTGCCACGCCTAAATAAAGGAGGATTTACTTGTGT
The DNA here is from genome assembly GCA_030220185.1 of Diploptera punctata. Taxonomy (NCBI): domain Eukaryota; kingdom Metazoa; phylum Arthropoda; class Insecta; order Blattodea; family Blaberidae; genus Diploptera; species Diploptera punctata. The sequence goes on along the minus strand of JASPKZ010009846.1, from coordinate 23,056 downwards.
TCTTTGATTAGTTGACAAAGTAAAAGGAAAGTAATTAATTATTTACAAAATTATTTTTTTAGATACCCCGTCCTGATTACCCGAAAAACTTGACTTAAATGAGCTGAAAGACAAAACTCGTTATTGTGTGAATTATCCGTAAGAGATAAGCTAATATGCTAACGGGGACTTCTTGTAGAGAGAGCTTAAATGACGCAATAATAACTTATGTTGCGGAGTAACGACACTGAAATTGGAAAAAGTAAGTTTCAATTCGTATTTAACAAAATATAAATATTTCATGGCTTAAATTTGTTTATAACCCATACATTTGCGGTATGAACCAGCAGCAACTCTCCCTTTATCAGGTAAATACTAAATACATTTAGAAATACCATACGTATCGTAGATTTAAATGTGTGAAAATATAGGCCTATTACGTGTTATACTGTTCAAATTTGAAAGCGAAACTGCTTACACATTATAACAAATTTAAATTTAAAATTTGAAATGTTCCGTTTTATATGTTTTCAGATAAGAATATATGTTATTCTAATTACAAACGTAATATTGAAGTAAATGTCCGTCCATCCATAATAATTATACCCCAGGGCTGGTCTTTCACTTCAATAATACAAATTTCATGCTATGCTTTGCAGCTTTACTAGGGAATTGTAGGTATTATAGCTTCCCGTTGATTTCCACACCGGTGTAGGATGTTGATGATTATAAGTATGATGATGGTATTGATAAGGATGATAATGATGTTGGCCATATGATTTCGGGGACCGTTTGGGCCTTAATATTTTCCTGACGTTTGTCTTACAGGAGAGTAAAAACCGCGATAAAAACCTCACCCAGAGAAACTGCACCGATCGGGGATCGAACTCGGCCCGCTGCCTAACAAAGCAGCACGAAATCCTGAGACTACATCGGCGGTCTAAGAAATATACATATATATACACACACACACATATATATATATATATATATACATTTATTTATTTATTTATTTATTTATTTATTTATTTATTACAAATGTAATGCAATCACTCTTTCATTAAAGGGGAAAAAGAGATTATGAGTATTTGACAATAAAGTGCTTAGGAAAATTTTTGGACGAAAGAGAGTTGAGCAGACAGGTGTATGGAGAAGACTGCATAACAGTGAAATTACATGGTCTTTATAGGAATCCAGATATTTAATAGAAATTTAAGTCTCGTAGACTGCAATGGGCAGGACATCTAGCATCAGAGGGGAATGGAAGACGTGCATGGAAGCATCTTGTAGGAATCTCTAAGGGTGATCGCCCAGTTGGTAAACAAAGAATGAGGTGGGAATATAAGCTATAATCGGCTGATGGAACCGACAGGTTTACCACATGTCTCACAGACACACTGGCAGGATGATAACGATGATTATTATTATTATTATGTATTATTATTATTATTATTATTACAATTATTATCATTATTATTAAACTCTTATTTGAATGAAGTATATTTGATTATACAGGGGGATCATTGGAGAAACTTCGACTCAGGAGAGGGATGTATGGAAAAGCTTATGGCCGCGCGGCCGTGAACCTACGGCTCCGATAGTGCCAGTCAGTTAGTTAGTTCAACGATTTTCTTCTTTTTACAACAATCAACTTTTTAGTATGAACGTAAACAAATGAATGAGGAATACACACGTTAAATTCCTTAAATAAGTAATTTGTTTAACTTAATAATAGTATATTCGTAACACACACACACATATATAGATATACAGACAGATAAGTATAGATTTTACCTTCAAAGTAAGCTACAATCGGCTGATGGAACCGACAGGCTTACCACATGTCTGACAGACACACTGGCAGGATGATAACGCTGATTATTATTATTATTATTATTATTATTATGTATTATTATTACAATTATTATTATTATTATTATTATTATTATTATTATTATTATTATTATTATTATTATTATTATTGTTATTATTATTATTATTATTATTATTATTATTATTATTATTATTATTATTATTATTATTATTATTATTATTATTATTATTATTATTATTATTATTATTGTAGAAGGTTTTGGGGCTGGAGTAGAAATTCTTCCTTTTTATTAAAATATGTTATATTTACATTTATATTGTATATTCCCATTATATAAACTGAGATGTCACTGACGAACCCGCGCGGACACAAGCTCTCCATACATCTCTATTCTGAAGTAACTTTTTCAAATCATAGCCCTGCATAATCAAACTGTCAAATCATTAGTTAAAGTTATTCTCCCATCATGTTTTCGGTCTAAATATAAAAACATGGCATTTTACCTCTAGTTTTCCTACAAGAAGCTACTTTTCCTTCTTCCATGCCACATAACCTGCCAGTTCATCTCATTTTAATATCTTGCTTGCTTCGTATAAACACCGTTTAAGTTCAATGTTGTTTCAGTCTTCTCCATTCACCAGTCTTTCATATCCCTCTCTCTCTCTCTCTCTCTCTCTCTCTCTCTCTCTCTCTCTCTCTCTCTCTCCTTCTCTCTTTCTCTCCTTCTCTCCTTCTGGACTTCTCTCCATCTCGCCATCTCTGCATCTCTCCTTCTCCCTTTCTCTACTTCACTCTCCTCCTTTTCTTCTTCTCATCTCACTCCTTCTCTCTACTTCACTCCCCTTCTCTCTCCTCTATCCTCTGCCCCCTCTCTTCCCCTCTCTCATTCTCTCTCTTTTACTCTCTCCCTTTCTTCCCTCTCTCTCTCCCACTCTCTCTCTTCCTCTCTCTCTCTCTTCTCTCTCTCTCCCTCTCTCTCTCTCTCTCTCCCTCTCTCCTCCTCCGTTACCCATAATTTTTCCTCAGAACTTTATTCCCAAATACTCGTAATCTCATTTCCTCCCATGTTTCGTAGCCAAATATAATAAAAATAACTAGCAGTAGAATAACAATTTTATTAAATACTAAGCTAACAACCCGGCGTGCACTGCCACGCCTAAATAAAGGAAGATTAACTTCTGTTCTTTGATTAGTTGAAAAATTAAAAGCAAGAATAATTAATTAAAACAATTTATATTTTTTAGATACTCCGTCCTGATTACCCGAATATCTTCACTTAAATGAGCTGAAAGACAATATTCGTTATTGTGTGAATTATCCGTAAGAGATAAGCTAATATGCTACCAGGGACCTTCTTGTAGAAAAAGCTTAAATCACGCAATATTAACTTATGTTGCGGGGCAACGATACTCTCTATGAAATTGAAAAAAGTAAGTTTTAATTGGAATTTAACATAATACAAATATTTCACGGATTAATTTGTTTTTATAACCCATACATTTGCGGTATGAACCAGCAGCAACTCTTCCATTATCTTGTTAATACTAAATACATTTAGAAATACCATATCCTAGATTTAAAAGTTTGAAAATATAGGCCTATTACGTGTTATACTGTTCAAATTTGAAAGCGAAACTGCTTACACATTATAACAAATTTAAATTTAAAATTTGAAATATGTTTTTAGATAAGAATGTATGTTATTCTAATTACAAACGTAATATTGAAGTAAATATCCGTCCATCCATAATAATTCTGGCCGAGGGCAGATCTTTCACTGCATTCATAGAATTTTCATGCTATGCTTTTCAGCTTTACTAGGGAATTGTAGGTGTGGTAACTTCCCTTTGCTTTCCACACCGGTGAAGGATGATATTGATGATGATAAGTATGATGATGATACTGATAAGGATGATAATGATGTTGGCCATATGATTTCGGGGACCGTTTGGCTCTTAATGTTTTCCTGACATTTGTCTTACAAGTGAGTAAAATCCGCGATAAATACCGCATCCAATATATCTGCCCCGACCGGGGATCGAAACCGGCCCGATGCCTGACAGGGCAGCACGCAACCCCGAGAACACATCGGTGGACTAATATATATATATATATATATATATATAATAAATAACTTCTATTTGAAGGAAGTATATTTGATTATACAGAGCGATGATTGGAGAAACCTTGGCTCAGGATAGACATGTATGGAGAGCTTATGTCCGCGCGGCCGTAAAACTACGGCTTCGTTACTGTCAGTGACTTAGTTAGTTCAACGATTTTCTTCTTTTTACAACAACCAACTTTCTAGTATGAACGTAAACAAATGAATGAGGAATAAACACGCCAAATTCCTTAAAAAAATTTAATTGTTTAACTTAATAGTAGTATATTCGTAACACACACACATATATAGATGGATAGACAGATAAGTATAGATTTTACCTTGAAAGAAAGCTATAATCGGCTGATGGAACCGACATGCTCACCACATGTCTCACAGACACACTGGGAGGATGATAACGATGATTATTATTACTATAATTACTATTTATTATTTATTATGAAAAACGGACTGCAGTTGGAGAAGAAACCCATTTGACAATGATAGATTTAGAGAAAGCTTATGACTCAATTCCGAGGAACAAATTATGGGAAGTATTGAAGAAATACAATATTGACAGAAACCTAATAGAAATTAGTAAACAAATCTATAAAGATAACTCCGCTTATGTTACAAATGGGAAATATAATGTCTAAATCCTAATAAAAACCTCAAAGGGATTGAAACAAAGGTGCAGTCTATCCACCAATTTTATTTAATATTTATGTAGAATTTATATATAACGAAATGGAAACAAAGCCGCAAAGGTTATGGGGATTCCAGTAGGCAACAGATATTTGCTGACATTACAATTTGCCGATGATCAACTGGTTTTAGTCGCAAGACAAATTTGATATGGAATGTCATGATAAAAAGGTTGAAAAACACATATGAATCATGGGGTCCTCACAGTAAATTTACAAAAAACAGAATATCTGGCAATAAATAGCAATGAAAGAGAAAATTTAATATTGGAAGAAGGAATCCAAAATAAAGCAAGTGAAACAAACTAAATAATTGGGAGTGATTATGGATAACATCGAAGGTATAGGAAAAGAGAACATAAAACATAGAATTGAATTGAGTAGCAAAATAATATCATGCATTAATTCCATATGGTGCGATAAGCACTATTTGGAAAGACACAAAAAAATATATTGGTAAAACATTGGTGGAATCTGTTGCAATGTACGGAAGTGAGGTATGGACAATCAATAAGTACTACAAAAATAGACTAATAGCTCTAGAAATGGATTATTTACGAAGAAGAGTGCCAGAAAGTCTAAATTAGAACGTGTCACAAATAAGGAAATTAGAAACATAATGGAAGCAGAAGAAAGCATAATTGAAAGAATTGAGGAAAAGGAATTAAAGTGGTTAGGAACATGTTTTAAGAATGGAAGATGAGCGATGGCCGAAGCAACTATATGAATGGCATCCGAATAGAAAGAAGAAAAGAGGAAGACCAAGGTTAACATGGAAGGAAACACATGAAGACAGTAATGCAAGCTAGAGGGCTAAGCATCGAAGATGCCCAAGACCGTAGGCTTTGGAGGTTTGGCACGGGAAGACGGCAGCAGCTGTAAAAACCCGAAGATAGATAGAGAGATTATTTATTATTATTATTATTATTATTATTATTATTATTATTATTATTATTATTATTATTATTATTATTATTATTATTATTATTGTGGAACATTTGGGGCTGGAGTAGAAATTTCTTTCTTTACCTTAAAATGTGTTGTATATAAATATATTGTATATTCCCATTACATAAACTGAAATGTCACTGGCGAACAAGTACTAGGTTCATCGCCACGCGGATACAAGTTCTCGATACATCTCTATCTTGAACTAACGTTTTCAAATCATGACGCTGTATAATCAATCAATCAATCAATCAAATCATTAGTTAAAAGTTATTTCCCCATCTCGTCTTCGGTCTATATATATATATATATATATAAACTTGGCATTTTACCTCTAGTTTTCCTACAAGAAGCTTCTTTTCCTTCTTCCATGTCACATGGTCAGCCTGTTATTCACATTATAATATCTTGCTTGCTTCGTATAAACACGGTTTAAGTTCATTGTAGTTTCAGTATTCTCCTTTCACCTGTCTTTCATATACCCCCCCTCTCTCTCATCTCTCCTCTCCTCTTCTCTCTCTCTCTCCTTCTTTCCTTCTCGCCTTCCTCCTTCTCTCCCCCTTCTTTCTTCTTTCTGTGTCTTTCTCCTCCATCGCTCCTTCTACCCATCTCCTTCCCCTACCCTCCTCTCTGCTCTTCTCCTCCTTCTCTCTCTCTTCTCTTCTCTTTTCCTTCTCTTTCTTCTTCTCCTCTTCTTTCCTCTTTCCCCCTCTCTGTTCTCTCCTCTTCCCCCCTTTCTCTCTTCTCCCCCTTTCTCTCTCCCACTCTCTCTCTCTCTCTATCTCTCTCTCTCTCTCTCTCTCTCTCTCTATCTCTCTCGACATCTGTCCATATTTTTTCCTAAGAACTTTATAATCAAATACTCGTAGTCTCATTTCCTCCCATGATTCGCAGCCTAATATAATGAAAATAGATAGCAGTAGAATAACAATTTTGTTAAATGCTAAGCTAATAACCCGGCGTGCACTGCCATGTTTAAATAAATGAAGATTAACGTGTGTTCTTTGATTAGTTCAAAAAGTAAAAGGAAAAATATTTAATTACAAAAATTTATATTTTTTAGATACCCCGTGCTGATTACCCTAACATCTTGACTTAAATGAACTGAAAGACAAAATCCGTTATTGTGTGAATTATCCGTAAGAGATAAACTAATATGCTACAGGGAATTTTCTTGTAGAGAGAGCTTAAATCACGCAATAATAACTTATATTGCGGGGTAACGCCACTTACTGTGAAATTGAAAAAAATAAGTTTCAATTCGAATTTAAGAAAATATAAATATTTCACGGATTAAATCTGTTTATAACATTTGCCGTATGAACCAGCAGCAACTCTTCCTTTTTCAGGTAAGTACTAAATACATTTAGAAATACCACACGTAACGTAGGTATAAATGTTTGAAAATATAGGCCTATTACGTGTTATACTGTTCAAATTTGAAAGCGAAACTGCTTACACATTATAACAAATTTAAATTTAAAATTTGAAATGTTCCGTTTTATATGTTTTTAGATAAGAATATATGTTATTCTAATTACAAACGTAATATTGAAGTAAATATCCGTCCATCCATAGTAATTCTGCCCGAGGGCAGGTCTTTCACTGCAATCATAGAATTTTCACGCTATGCTTTGCAGCTTTACTAGGGAATTGTAGGTGTGGTAGCTTCCCGCTGCTTTCTACACCGGTGAAGGTTGATGATGATGATTATAATTATGATGATGACATTGATAAGGATGATAATGATGTTGGCCATATGATTTCGGGGCCCTTTTGGCCTTAACGTTTTCCTGACATTTGTCTTACAGGTGAGGAAAAACCGCGATACAAACGTCACCCAGAAAAACTGCCCCGATCGGGGATCGAACCCAGCCCGCTGCCTGACAAGTCAGCACGCAACCTCGAGACCACATCAGTGGACTAATATATATATATATTATATATATATATATATATATTACAAATGTAATGAAATCACTCTTTCATTAAGGGACGAAAGGAGATTATGTGTATTTGTGAATAAAGTCTTAGGAAATTTTTTGGACGAAAGTGAGATGAGCCCGACAGGTGAATGGAGAAGACTGCATAACATTGAAATTTCATGGTCTTTATAGGAAACCAGATATAATATAGAAAATTTATGTCTCGTAGACTGCAATGGGCAATACATGTGACATGAGTGGGGAATGAAAGACCGGCATGGAAGCTTCTTGCAGGAATCCCAGAGGGTTAAGGCCCAGTTTGTAGACCAAGAATGAGGATGGAGGATAACATTAACTGTTATTTGAGGGAAGTATATTTGATTATACAGGGGGATGATTAGAGAAACTTTGGCTCAGGATAGGGATGTATGGAGAGCTTATGTCCGCGCGGCCGTGAACCTACGGCTTCGATAGTGGCAGTGTGTTAGTTAGTTCAACGATTTTCTTCTTATTACAACAATCAACTTTTTAGTGTGTACGTAAACAAATGAATGAGGAATACACACGCCAAATTCCTTAAAAAAATAATTTTTTCAACTTAATACTAGTATGTTCGTAACACACACACATATATATTGATAGATAGACATATAAGTATAGATTTTACCTTCAAAGTAAGCTATAATCAGCTGATGGATCCGACATGCTTACCACATGTCTCTCAGACACACTGGCAGGATGATAATGATGATGATTATGATGTCGATGATGATGATGATTATTATTATTATTATTATTATTATTATTATTATTATTATTATTATTATTATTATTATTATTATTATTATTATTATTATTATTATTATTATTATTATTATTATTATTGTGGAAGGTTTGGGGCTGGAGTAGAAATTTCTTTCCTTTTCTTAAAATGTGTTATATATAAATATATTGTATATTCCCATTACATAAACTGAAATGTTACTTATGAACCCGTACTAGGTTCATCGCCGCACGGACACACGCTCTCCATACATCTCTATCCTGAAGTAACGTTTTCAAATCATCGCCCTGTGTAATCAATCAAACAAATCAGTAGTTAAAAGTTTTTCTCCCATCTCACATCCGGTTTATATATATAAACTTGGCATTTTACCTCTAGTTTTCCTACAAAAAGCTTTTTTTCCTTCTTCCACGCCACACAGTGGCGTGTATTCAATAGACGCAAGGTAAGCATTGCTTAGTCAGGACTAAAAAATAAAAATAATGAGATACATCATAGAAATAATCAGTATTGATTAACATAAAATTTCAATGCAATTTAAAAATAATATTAGTGACTTGGTCATTATTTGCGTAGTCGATTTGTTCCATCCAGCTCCCCAGCTATAAACCACTCTTGCTCTACACGTTACGCTAGAAGTTGCTCGGATGTGATCGTGTGTCGTCATAAGTTTTTGTTATTGACATTTTGTAGATGTAGTATGACTATTCCTCTATATTTCAATTTCAAATGTGCGGGACTTGGCTAGTAGTGGAAACTTATTTTAAATCATAATTATTACATTTTTAATTAAGCTTGTGGTCCTACAATTCTCAATAGTAATTGTCGTGTCTGTATTGAAGTATTGGTATGTTAAGATAGTATTATTATGGTAAAATATATTAACATCATTTAAATAATGGAATGTACATATGCGTTATGGCTGGAAGGTAAGCACTTCTGCTTCTTGCGTACAGCGGTGTTGAAAATGTGGAAGCTCACAACCAGTCGGGACAAGACAGTGGTCAAAGCGCATGTGACTGTGTAATATGTGCTATCCTAAAAGTAAATTTTCCTGGAGCGCGTTCGAAGATGAACGAGTAATACAAAGTGGTAGATTTACTCCTGAATTAAATATCACAACTAAGGCGTTTCAAGCCGCAAATTTACAATAGCAACGAGTGATTAAAGAGTGTCCTCGTGCACAAAAACTGTATTGTTGGACATGTTTTCTGTTTAATAACGAAATATATCTATGAAGCAGTGCGAGTTATTGCCACATGGGAAACATACATAAAGCCATTAAAAAGCATAGTCTATCTAAAAATAATTTGATCTCCATCATAAATGAAAAATCTTCGGGTCGAGAATTGAACATATGTTGGACAATCAGAAAAAAAAATCGGGTTTTGGAATTTAATCTTGTAAGTAAAAATAGTCATAGCAAAACGCTTCATCGATGTAGTTTTTTTTTCTTCTCAGAGTAGAGATATGACGCGACTCTATCAATAAATACAATTACGTTGAACTCGTGAAATTACTCGGTGAATATGACGAGAAACTAAAGCACCATTTAGAACATTCTACGACATTTGCAGGAATGTCAAATTTAATCCAGAATGATCTAATCCGTCCATACCATACGTATTAATGGACAGATCAAAGAAGGGGATCAATGAATCAAATTTTATTTGCATTGTTTTAGATGAGGCAACAGACATAAGTAATTTCTCTCAGCTGTCTCCTGTGTTTCGGCACGTCATCGACGGTGGCCAAGTACATGAATGATTTTTAGGATCCATTAATGTTTCTGATAATACAACAGTCGAGGCATTATACAATATAGTGGTTCAACTGATTCATGATTTCGGATGTGAGAACGAACTTATTGCACAAAGTTAGCATCTGTCACGGAAAGTCAGTCGAATGGACTGCAATCGAAAGTGGAAAACACTTTTCCAAATGCAATTTTCGTTCATTTAGTATTATTCTAATCCATGACCATCGTTAAAGAATACACTTTGTTCCTTACTTTGAATGGACTAGCTGCATTATTTTCAAAATCAACCAAAAGAACAGGGTTTTTTATGAAGAAATAAAGAAACGGTTGGCATGAGTGTCTTCGACGCGGTAAAATTACAGTTCTAGTTTGGTTGGAATAGTCCATGAGTATCGAGATGTGCTGATTTCTGTCTTTGAAAAAATTACAAATCCAGACAAGAATATTGGGATCAGGAAGCCTATATTGCTGCACATGGAGTTTTGCTCACACTGCAAGATTTGATTTTAATTTTATATT
>JASPKZ010009846.1:0-7500 GCA_030220185.1 Diploptera punctata | reverse complement strand
CAGTTCTTTCACTGCAATCATAGAATTTTCGTGCTATGCTTTGCAGCTTTACTAGGGAATTGTAGGTGCGGTAGCTTCCCGTTGTTTTCCACACCGGTGAAGGATGATGGTGATGATGATGATGATGATGATAAGTATGATCATGATATTGATAAGCATGTCAATGGTGATGACCATAAGATTTCGGGGACCGTATGGGCCGTAACGTTTTCCTGATATTTGTTTAATAGGTGGGGAAAAACCGCGATAAAACCTCACCCAGAAAAACTGCCCTGATCGGGGATCGAAACCGGCCTGCTGCCTGACAAGGCAGCACGCAAACCCGAGACCACATCTGTGGACGAATATATATATATATATATATATAATATATATGTAATAAAAAATCACTCTTTCATTAAGGCAGGAAAGGGGATTATGAGTATTTGAGAATAAAGTTCTTCGGAAAATTTGTGGACGAAAGAGAGATGACCAGACAGGTGATTGGAGAACACTGCCTAACAGTGTAATTAACAGGTCTTTATAGGAAGCCATATATAATATTGAAAAGTTTAGTCTCTTAGAATGCAATGGGCAGGATATGTGGCATGAGTGGGGAATGAAAAACGAGCATGGAAGCTTATTGTAGGAATCCCAGAGGGTTAACGCCCTGTTTGTAGACCAAGAGTGAAGTGGGAGAATAACATTAACTCTTATTTGAGGGAAGTGTATTTAATTGTCCAGGGGTAGATTGTAGAAATTTTGGTTCAGGATAGGGATGTATGGAGAGCTTATGTCCGCTCGGCCGTGAACCTAAGGCTTCGATAGTACCAGTGAGTTAGTTAGTTCAACGATTTTCTTCTTTTTACAACAACCAACATTTTAGTATGAAAGTAAACAAATGAATGAGGAATACACACGCCAAATTCCTTAAAAAAAGTTGTCTTGTTTAATTTAACAATAATATATTCGTAACATATATATGCATATATATATAGATAGATAGATAGATAGATAAGTATAGATTTTACCTTTAAAGTAAGCTATAATCGGCTGATGGAACCGACATGCTTACCACATGTCTCACAGACACACAGGCAGGATCATAACGATGATTATTATTACTATTATTATTATTTATTTATTATTATTATTATTATTATTATTATTATTATTAATTTTATTGTGTAAGATTTGGAGCTGGAGTAGAAATTTCTTTCCTTTTCTTAAAATGTGTTATATATAAATATATTGTATATTCCCATTACATAAATTGAAATGTCACTGACGAACCCGTACTAGGTTCATCGCCGCGCAGACACAAGCATCTCTATCCTGAACTAACGTTTACAAATCATCGCCATGTATAATCAATCAATCTAATCATTAGTTAAAAGTAGTTATTCTATCAACTCGTTTCCGGTCTATATATATATATATATATATATATATATATATAAACTTGGCATTATACCTCTAGTTTCCCTACAAGAAGCTTTTTTCTTCCTTCTCCTTCTTCCATGCCACATGACCTGCCTGTTCTTCTCATTATAATATCTTACTTGCTTCGTATAAACAACGTTTTAAGTTCAATGTTGTTTCAGTCTCCTCAATTCACCTGTCTTTCATTCCACTTTCTCTCTCCCTTCTCTCCATATCTCCCTCTCCCCTTCTCCCCATATCTCCCTCTCTCTCTTCGTCCCTTCTCTCCCTTCTCATCTCTTCTTCTCTTCATCTCCTCATCACTCCTCCTTCTCTCCTATTCTCTCTCCTTCTTCCCTCTCCTCACAACCTCTCCCACACCTCCCTCTCTCTCTCTCTCTCTCCTCCGTCTCGTCTCTCCCTCTCTCTCTCCTCTCTCTCGATCCCTCGGCTCTTTCCTCTCTCTCGCTCTCTCCTCTCCTCCTTCTCTCTCTCCACCCCTTCATCTGACCATAATTTTTCCGAAGAACTTTATTCGCAAATACTCGTAATCTCATTATTTCCCATGTTTCGCAGCCAAATATAATAACAATAACTGGTAGTAGAATAGCAAATTTATTAAATGCTAAGCTAATAACCCGGCGTGCAATGCCACGCTTAAATAACCGAAGATTAACTTGTGTTCTTTGATTAGTTGAAAATGTAAAAGCAAAAATAATTATTTATAAAAATATATATTTTTTAGATACCCCGTGCTGATTACCCGAACATCTTGACTTAAATGAACTGAAAGACAAAATTCATTATTGTGTGAATTTTCCGTAAGAAATAAACTAATATGCTATCGGGGGCTTTCATGTAGAGAGAGCTTAAATCACGCAATAATAACTTATGTTGCGGGGCAACGCCACTGGCTCTGAAATTGAATAAAAGTAAGTTTCATTTCGAATTCAACAAAATATAAGTATTTCACGGATTAAATCTGTTTATAACTCAAACATTTGCGGTATGAACCAGCAGCAACTCTTCCTTTATCAGGTAAATACTAAATACATTTAGAAATACCATACGTATCGTAGATTTAAATGTTTGAAAATATAGGCCTATTACGTGTTACACTGTTCAAATTTGAAAGCGAAACTGCTTACACATTATAACAAATTTAAATATAAAATTTGAAATATTCCGTTTAATTTGTTTTAGATAAGAATATATGTTATTCTAATTACAAACATAATATTGAAGTAAATATCCGTCCATTCATAGTAATTCTGCCCAAGGGCAGGTCTTTCACTACAATCACAGAATTGTCGTGCTATGCTTTGCAGTTTTACCAGGGAATTGTAGGTGAGGTAGCTTCCTGTTGCTTTCCACACCGGTGAAGGATGATGATGATGATAATGATGATAAGTATGATGATGATATTGATAAGGATGACAATGATGTTGGCCATATGATTTCGGGTTCCGTTTGGGCCTTAACGTTTTCCTACATTTGTCTTACAGGTGAGGAAGAACCGCGATAAAAACATCACCCAGTAAAACTGCCCCGACCGGGGATCGAACCCGGCCCGCTGTCTGACAAGGCAGCACGCAACCCCGAGACAACATCGGTGGACTGAAATATATATATTACAAATGTAATGAAATCTCTCTTTCATTAAGGGAGGAAAGGAGATTATGAGTATTTGAGAATAAAGTTCTCGCCGTAGCCGAGCGGTTAAGGTAGGAAGCCTTGGCGCAGAGCTACGGGACTTGCGCTGGTTCGAGTCTCCATGGGGGAAGAAATTTTCTCATGGTATTTCGGCCAGTATGGGACCGGTGCCCACCCAGCATCGTGAGGCAATTGGGTAGCTACAATAAGTAGCGGCTCCAGGTTGAGGAACCAGCTATAACGGCTGGGGGACTCGACATGCTAACCACATGTCACCCCTACACTGGCTGTTGATCGTCTACCTCTGTGATTGACACATGTGGATGTGAAGGGCCAGCAGCCGGCTGGTAAAAGGGCAACCGCTGGAAAAGTGGAAAGACCCTCAATCAATCGGAAGAAAATTTTTGGACGAAAGAGGGATGAGCAGACAGGTGAATGGAGAAGACTGCATAACAGTGAAATTACATGGTATTTATAGAAAACCAGATATAATATTGAAAGTTTAAGTCTCGTAGACTGCAATGGGTAGGGCATGTGGCATATGTGGGGAATGAAAGTCGTTCATGGAAGGATTCCCAGAGGGTTAACACCCTGTTGGTAGACCAACAGTGAGGTTGAAGAATAACATGTTCTCTTATTTGAGGGAAGTATGTTTGATTATACAGAGGGATGATTGGAGAAACTTTGGCTCAGGATAGAGATGTATTGAGCCTTATGTCCGCGCGGCCGTGTACCTACGGCTTCAATAGTGCCAGTCAGTTAGTTAGTTCAACGGTTTTCTCATTTTACAACAATCAACATTTTAGTATGAACGTAAACATATGAATGAAGAATACACACGCCAAATTCCTTAAAGAAATTAATTTGTTTAACTTAATAATAGTATATTCGTAACACACACATATTTAGATAGATAGACAGATAAGTATAGATTTTACCTTCAAAGTAAGAAATAAAACCGGCTGATGGAATCGACATGCTTACCAAATGCCTCACAGACACACTGACAGGATGATAACGATGATAATTATTACTATTATTATTATTGTTAATTATTACTTACTTACTTACTTACTGGCACAATCGAACCCGTAGGTTCATGGCCGTGCGGATATAAGATCTCCATACATCCCTATCCTTAGCTAATGCTTTCCAATCAATCCCTGTATAATCTACTTCTCTCAAATCATAGTTAATGTTATTCTCCCACCTCATTCTTGGTCTACCATCTGGCCGTTTTCCCTCTGGCTTTCCTACAAGAAGCTTCCATGCATGTCTATCATTCCCCATACGTGTAATATGTCCTGCCCATCGCAGTCTACGAGACTTAACTGTTCTTATTATATCTGGATTCCTATAAAGACCATGTAGTTCATTGTTATGCAGTCTTCTCCATTCACCTGTCTGTTCATCTCTCTTTGGTCCAAAAAATTTCCTAAGTACTTTATTCTCAAATACTTGTAATCTCCTTTCCTCCCTTAAAGTAACAGTCCATGTTTCGCACCCATATATTAATTATTACTATTATTTGATAGCCTTTCACGATATCATATGAAAATTATCCTAGGAGATTTTAATGCAAAAGTGGGGCGGGAAGATATATTCAAACCAACAATAGGCAAATTCAGTCTCCATGAAGATAGTAACGACAACGGGGTTAGATTAGTCACATTTGCCACATCAAAGAATCTCATTGTTAAGAGCACAACATTTCAGCATAAGGATATTCATAAATTCACCTGGACGTCCCCAGATGCAGAAACTCGGAACCAGATAGATCATGTATTAGTGGATAAACGCTGGCACAGTAGCATCATCGATGTTAGATCAGTTAGAGGGACAGACTGCAATTCGGATTATCATCTGGTCAGAGTGAAAAACAGACAACGGCTGTAGCTTATGTGAGGAACAACGCTAAAGATGATTCTGTAAAATTTGAATTAAAAAACTTGGAAAATGATGAAATGAGGCAAGAATACCAAATCAAAATTGCTAATAGATTTGAAGTACTGGAATCTTCAGATGACAATGTGGCAAACGAAGAAGAAACTGATATAAATAAAGAATGGGAGGCTATAAGAGATACAATTAAATTGTCAGCATCAGAAAGCATTGATTGCTTAAAAAAGAGGCAAAGCAAGAAATGGTTTCATGAGGAATGTGCCGACATTGTAAAGAAAAGAAAGCTAACAAAAATGAAATGGTTACATGAGCCCAATGAGGTAAATTTAGAGCAATTGGGTAATATTAGACGGGAAACCACCAGACTATTGAAGAGTAAAAAAAGAGGAAATATCTGAGAGAGAAAATTAATTATCTTGAAATCAATGCAAAAAATAGGAACATTAGAGTATTATATCAGGGAATTAGTATAGAGTAGAAAGGGTTTCAGGCTAGAAAAAACATAATTCGGAATGAAAATGGGGATACGATTGCAGATTCCAGAAGTATATTAAATAGATGGAAAAGTTACTTTAATCAGCTATTAAATGTACATAAAGAACAGGACATTGAGAAGGATAATTTACAGACAGCAGAAATGCTAGTCCCAGAGCCAAGGGATCAGAAGTTTAAAATGGCAATTGAAAAATTGAAGATGTATGAAGCATCAGGTTCAGATGAGATCCCAGCAGAACTGATAAAATCAGGGGGAGAATAATTGATGGACAAGTTACGCTGATTGCTTAGTATGATTTGGGAAAAAGAAGCTCTTCCAGATGAATGGAAGGAATCAATTATCGTACCAATTTATAAGAAAGGAGATAAAACTGATTGCAACAACTATAGGGGCATCTCATTGCTTTCAACTTCGTACAAAATTCTAACAAATATATTAGTAAGCAGACTTACTCCCTATATTGATGACATTCTAGGAGATCATCAATGTGCATTTAGAAGAAAACAGGTCTACAACAGATCAGATTTTTAGTATAAGACAGATTTTAAAAAAAGAAATGGGAATATAATGGTACTGTACATCAACTATACGTAGACTTCAAAAAAGCATATGATTCAATTAAGAGGGAGAAGTTATATAGTATCCTGCTGGAGTTCGGAATTCCTAAAAAGTTAGTTACACTTATACGAATGTATCTAAATGGCACAAAGAGTAGGGTGCGTGTAGGCAAACAGTTTTCGGACACTTTTGAAATCCAGAATGGGTTGAAGCAAGGAGATGCACTATCTCCTCTACTATCTAATTTTGTACTAGAGCATGCCATTAAATCTTTAGAGAATGAGGAAGGTTTACAACTGAATGGTATTAATACGCTGTTAGTTTATGCTGATGATGTAGTATTGTTGGCCGATAGCGAGAAGATACTAAAGGACAATACGCACACACTATTGAGTAACACTAAGAAATTAGGACTGGAAGTAAATATCAATAAAACTAAATATATTGTCACACGTAGAAATTCATTATATAATGGAAATGGACAGCTAATAACAAATGAGGGAAATTTTGAGGAAGTGGCTGAATTCAAATACATAGGAACAATAATCACAAATAGGAATGAGATGCACAAAGAAATTATACATAGGCTCAATTCTGGAAATGCGTGCAATTATGCGTTGCAGAGACTCTTGATGTCCCAACTCCTTTCAAAAAATGTTAAACAGAAAATATATAAAACTATTATTCTACCAGTTATATTATATGAATGCGAAACATGGACTCTTACTTTAAGGGAGGAAAGGAGATTACAAGTATTTGAGAATAAAGTACTTAGGAAAATTTTTGGACCAAAGAGAGATGAACAGACAGGTGAATGGAGAAAACTACTTAACAATGAACTCGTACAAGGTCTTTATAGGAAGCCAGATATAATAAGAACAGTTATGTCTCGTAGACTGCGATGGGCAGGACATGTTGCACGTATGGGGAATGAAAGACTCGCATGGAAGCTTCTTGTAGGAAAGCGAGAGGGAAAACGCCCAGTTGGTAGACCAAGAATGAGGTGGAAGAATAACATTAACTATGATTTCAGGGAAGTAGATTATACACGGAATGATTGGAATGCATTAGCTCAGGATAGGGATGTATGGAGAGCTTATGTCCGCGCGGCCATGAACCTACGGGTTCGATAGTGCTAGTGAGTAAGTAAGTAAGTATTATTATTGTTATTATGATTATTATTATTGTTATTATTATTATTATTATTATTATTATTATTATTATTATTACTGTGCAAGGTTTTGTGTTAGAGTAGAAATTTATTTTTTTTCCTTAAAATGTGTTATATATAAATATATTGTATATTCCCATTACATAAACTGAAATGTCACTGACGAACTCGTACTAGGTACATCGCCGCGGGACACAAGCTCTGCATATATATCTATCCTGAACTAACGTTTTCTAACCATCGGCCTGTATAATCAATCAATTAAATAATTAGTTTAAAAGTTATTCTCCCATCTCGTTTTCGGTCTAATATATAAAAT
>JASPKZ010009845.1:0-66827 GCA_030220185.1 Diploptera punctata | reverse complement strand
ACACAAAGATGGATAGCTTCCAAGTATAACAACCTCCAATCAAAGTACGTCCAAACCAAACAGGACTGCCACAAGGCGCCGTCTCAAGCACCACCTTTTCAATAGTACATCAATGACCCTCCCTAAGGAAATCAAAACTAATCAGCACATCAAATGTGCACTATTTGCAGATGATTTAGTCATATGGACGAAGGCCAAACAATTCAGCCAGAAACCACAAAGAACCAGCTGCAGAAGTATATGGACACACCGTAAAAAGGCTACAACACTGGTGCACAATTAACAACATGGAAATCAGCATGTCAAAAACATTTTACCCGTACTTCTCACTAAGACACACAAGTGAATCCTTCAAACATACCAATTCAACAATAGCCCGATAACCACATCCAATTGCATTAAATACTTAGGAGTCCATCTAGATAACAAACTAAACTGGGAGCATCATGTCAACAAGATCGAAGAAAAAGCGAAAGAAAAACTCATACATACTGAAGAGATTAGCTGGGAAGAAATGGGGGAGCTCATTGGACACCCTAAACAAAACATAAAAATCTATATGAAACCAATTATAACCTATGGAGCAGAAACAATAGTAACAGCTAAAGACACCACAATGAATAAACTAGAAATAATCCAGAATCAAATGCTAAGGTTAGTCACTGGAGCAGTAAAATCAACTAATACTGCAACTATGAGAATGTTCACAGGCAACCCCTCAATTAAAAATGAGATAGAAAGAAATCCTGCATCATGCACACAAAATTAGCAGCGCTACCAAAGCAATCCAACCTCAAAGCACAACACCCCAGATCTTAATCACACAACCTTCCTTTTCCACAAAAACTAGTATCTTTTCCAAAAAACACAATTAGATGCCAAAACTGAACCAACACCTCAAATACCAAGCCCATTAGATTACCAACTGTCAATGCAAACCCTCTCAATAGACGAAATAATAAAGAAAAATGATACAAACCCATCAATAGCCAAACAAAGACCTTAGAAAACTATTAGTACAAAGTTCCCAGAACCAGAGTGGCTAAGAGTCTTCACTGATGGCTCCAAACCAAGAGTGAAAATGCTGGTGCAGGAATCTACTCTCATCTGTTTAGTCAATATTTTGCAGTAGGCACAAACAATACAGCTTCGATGGTGAAGTAAAAGCCATAGAAGTAGCACTCCACAACCTCCTATTCCAACAAAAATGTTTACAAAAGCTGTTATTCTGGCAGATCTAAGGCCGCTATACAAGCAATAACCTCCAACCAAACACCAGAAAATGAAACCATCTTGGAATGCCGTAAACTTCTGAAATACCTCAACAACCAAAATAAATTAATAGCCTTCCAGTGGATACCCTCACACATCGGAATAGTTGGCAATGAAATAGCTGATGGACTTGCCAAAAAGGGGTACCAAAATACGGATAACAACCCACCCCAATTCGAACCTCCACAGAAAGATCAAAGAAATTTAGAAAGCATTCCAACTGGAAAAACATGAAAGAAAACATTGCAACAGCCAGAGGGAAATCATGGAGAAAAAATTGATGAGCTATACACAGAAATAAAATATAAGGCCACAAGGAAGCAGTAGCAAAAATTCAGACTGATGTTAGGACACGACTGCCTGGCTCACCATCTCCACAGAACAAACGTTTTCCAATCCGACAGATGTGTCATATGCAAAGACCCAGACCTGATCATGGACAAACACCCCTTCTAGTCTGTCCAGCCTTAAATCCAACTGCACAACTCTCTAAGGACATTGTTCGCTTGTACTGGGAAGCCAGAGAGAAAATGACTTAAGCATCAAATCTCGCCATTAGAAAACAACAACATAAATTGATTGTTGCAAATAATTTTTTGGAAAGTTCCAGAAGAGCTAAATAGTCTGCAAAAAGAATAGCATCGAGTTTGAGGTTCCTATTGATGGGTATATATCCTCGTTGTGTTTTCCTCCATTCGTTTATTAATTTATTCATATATATAATGAAAAGCACCGGTGAAAGTCCACATCCCTGTCTTACTCCAGTGTTGATCTTTTCCCAAGAAGATAATTTGCCATCTTGTTTAACAGAGATTCATTATCTTTATAGGTGTTGAAGATATTAGTAATATATTGTTGTGGAACGTTATCATCAGCTAAAATTTGTAGTAATATATTTCTGTCTATTTTGTCAAAAGCCTTATGAAATCAACGAAGGCGATATGAGTTTCTATATTGAATTCCTTGTGCTTTCCTAATAGTAGTTTTTACAGTGAAGAATCCATCTGTACAAGATCTACCCTTTCTGATTCCATTCTGCTCTTCTCCAATTATATTTTCATACATTTTCTCAATTTATTCTTAACTATATTAGCATAAATTTTATATCCAGAGTTCAACAAGCTAATTCCACGATAGTTATCTTTGATTTAGCGACTTCCTTTTTTGAAGATTGGTATTACAATGGATTTGTTCCAGCTTTGTGGTGGTTCTTTGTCCTTCCCATATCACATTAAGGAGAATAAGAAATCTGTCTAAAATTTTTTTAGTTGAGAATTTAAATAATTCTTGATTAATGTGGTCTTCTCCGGGAGCTTTGTTACTTTTTTTTGATTTAACAACATCAGTTAATTCATCTATAGAAATTTGTTCCAAAGCAGTGTGTATTAGAGATTGGTATTTGTAATAAATCATCCTTTTGTGTCCATAAATGATTGAAAGTAGGTAAGCCAAGATTCTTCAGATATACAATTTAAATGTGCATTTTCTCTTGAATCATTATTTAAATTTTTTAAAACTTTATATATTTTTGGTTGAGGCCTAGTGATATTTTCCAAAAATGAGACAAAATTGTTCCCAGCTTTGTCTATGTTTTTTGCGAACTTCATTTTAGCTATGGCTCTCTTCCTATGATACTCTACTGTATCTTCATCTTTTTTTGTAGACAGAAATTTTTTGTTATGCTTCACGTTTATTATCAATTACTTTTTTGATGTTTTCATCCCATATCCGTAGTCCTTTTTTTCGATTCCATTTAGTTTTGATACCCAGACTTTCATTTGCTGCTTGTGTCAAAATACTTTGTAGAGCAAGCCATTCTTCTTCAATATATTAAAGCGAGTTAAGAAATAATATACTTTCATTAAAGAATTGTTTGTTATTTACAAATATTTGTTTTTTCATTAAGAGAGGAGAAAAGATTATGGGTTGAATCTATGAACGCATTAGGACCGTAAAAGGCGTTCTCTGCTGAGAAAGTTGTATCCTAATATGATTGTGCTTACTCAGAAATCTGTTCATGCGATAATAATTGTTGAAATTCGTAAGCTACCTGACGAGGGTAACTTAAGAGAGAAACAAATCGTGAGAATCCCGAAGGGAACCGATGTAGTTTGAAACCTTGCCGCGTACCTTGCTGCTTTATCCAAGATGTCGGACCTTGAAGACTTCGATCATGTTTTCGGTATATGCAAAAAAGAGGAGTTTGATAGAGTCTGCCAAAGAATTCAACTGGAAGAACAGGAAAATCGGCATAATATTGCACGATGCAGACATCATTGTATACGATATTATTTGCGGGACACAAGCGTAAATGCGTTCCTCTAGCAGACGAAAATAACGGAAGTGGTTTTATCGCTGAGAATTCTGGGTTATTTCTTGCCAATATTACGAAAAACGAAGACTTTCATGCATGACCAGTTAGTGGGGTAGCTAATTCGATCTTTGCACTTGCTCACGGTGAGTCAGCTCACCAGAGATTGGAAAGTAATTTGAGTAGAGACTAATGTATTTGCATGCGGCCCTACATGTATTTGAGGATAAAGCATACAGGAACATTTTTGGATCAAAGTGAGACAGTCAGGTGATTGGAGAAAATTACATAACACTGAGATACATGATCTTTATGGAAAATCTGATGTCTCAGATTTGGATAGGCAGGACACATGCCATGGGGAATAAAAAATGGGCATATTTATAGGAAAACTAGAGGGCAAGTGTCCAGTAGGGGGTAGGATAAGGATCAGGTAGGAAAATAATATTATCCATGATTTGAGGGAGATGAATTATAACAGGGAATGACTGGAAAATATCAGCCCAGGATAGAGATGTATGGAGAGTTAATGTCCATTTGGCCATGATCTTCCAGGTTCAGTAGTGTCGGCGTTATCTACCTGTCTCTAACTTCTCTCAAATCCTGCCGAATCTTCTCTCTCCCTTGTGCTGCTGTATCAGGAAACAGTCTTTCTCCGATTGCTGTCAGTTTATGACTAGCTTGTTCACGTTCAGACAGTAGGATCTGCATCTTTGCTTCCACATTGTTGTTGAATCTTCCTCTCCGAGATGGTCTTCAAGAGGACCGAGCCTTACTTAAGACATGTAGCAACTGTACAGTTGTATGCATATGGAGTGTATTATACTCACCTGCTAAGTGATTTCGTGTGTACTTATTCTCTATGTGTATAAAATGGTTTGTGTCATATCAAATTGTAATTTGTCAACTCCACAATGTGTGTTGGATCAAATCATGTAATGTACAATTTCCATTCGTTAAAAGGTGTTTCATCTTCCTGCCTAATTAAGTTTCATGTTGCTTTTAGACAGCTGTTTCTGTTTAATCATGTGGCTCATTGATGATAAATATGTTGGCAGAAGAAAAAGTAATAATACAAAATGAAAGCGAGAAATACAGAAAAATATATGCTATGCAAACTAAGTGAATTTCTCACTAAGTCAAATTTTGGTCCGATTTAGCTGGTTATGACATATCATTCTTTTGTTAATTAAATTTATTGTATGTATACAGTTTCATTGCAAGAAAACAAACATAGCCCACTAGTCTTAATTTTAAATTTCTGCATTTTTATGCAAAACTCCCCACACCTAATGGTTGGATTTAATTGATTTTGGAAAATATCTTTCTTGTTTTATTTCAATGGCATGTACCAAGTTTGTTGTAAAAGAAATGCTACTGCTAGAGTGATGTTCTAATTTTTTGCTTGATGTTAATTAAACTTCTAATTAATAGTGGGTGCTGAACATATTTTTAACGACTCACTCATATACAATTTCAAATTTCTTTAATACCGATGGTTTCAGGACAAACATCTTGTCCTCTTCAATCATGACTTCCACTGATGAAATTGTCACAACTGAAGAGGGACAAGATATTGTCTAAAACCGTCGGTATCAAAGAAATTTGAAAATGCATGAGGTGAGTCATTAAAAATATGTTCTCCACTCACTATTAATGATATAACCTCATAATGTTTACTTCCCAACATTAATTTAAATATAAAACTTCTAATTGCTTGATTTTGCTGGGAAAATTGACCTTAATATTTAATTTTAGGAAGTTATATTTTGAGGTTATTTTAATTTAATAAATTGACCTTACTTTCCTATAGTACTGACTAAAAAAAATAGTATTTTAAGAGATTGTAGAAATCCAACTAAGATGGTATGGACATATAATGAGAAGAAGAGACAAAGAAACTAACAAAGAAGTATTGAAATGGATACCTCCTGGAAAAGGAATACATGGTACACCAAAGCCAACATGGATGAAGGGAATTCAAGACAACATGAAGAGAAATATGACAGAAGACCAGGAAGTGTGGAAGAAAAAAAAATTATACTTTGGTTGAGGATACC
Organism: Diploptera punctata; assembly: GCA_030220185.1. NCBI lineage: Eukaryota > Metazoa > Arthropoda > Insecta > Blattodea > Blaberidae > Diploptera > Diploptera punctata. The sequence continues at coordinate 61,184 of JASPKZ010009845.1, read as the reverse complement.
TGTGTAAATAACAGAAACAATCCTGAAATAAAAAAAAACAAATAAATAAATAAATAAATTGCAATCATTAAGAATGTAGAGAGCCACATGGAGATTCAAAATGTATTATAACAAAAAATGTTTTTAAAAAAGTGTTAAAAGCATTTTGATGATGCAAAATTACAAACTTTAATCAATTGTATCTTATTAAGTTATGTTGTATCTTGTTTCAGAATAAACTATAAAAATTGAGATTTATTACATTTGATAATTTTCACAGCATCTGAATGTTGATATTAACATGACCAGATCAGAATCATTCTAAATGAGATTTGTATAAGGTTATAAAAGGAGAAGAATTAAATTTAAAACAAATTACACCTATAGTTAAAAAATACAGAACAAACTGGAGACATCAAATCCAACAAATGCCACACACACACACACACATACACACAGAGTATTCTTAATATAGATTACATTAAAATGAGTCATCACCTGCTACTTTTAGGGTCGTATGCAAAGACATTAGTCTCTACTCAAATTACTTCCAATCACTGGTGAGCTGAGATCGAATTAACAGCCGCCTTAACCGGTCATGCATGAATGTTGACGTTTTCGTAATATTGGCAACGAATTACCCAGAATTCTCAGCGATAAAACCACTTCCATTATTTTCGTCTGCTATAGAGGAATGCATTTATGCTTGCATCCCGCAAATAATACCGTATACAAACACGTCTGCAACGTGCAATATTACGCCGATTCTCCTGTTCTTCCAGTTGAATTCTTTGGTAGACTGTATCAAATTCCTCTTCTCCGTGTATACCGAAAACATGATCGAAGTCTTCAAGGTCCGACATCTTGGATAAGTTTCAAACTACATCGGTTACCATCGGTTCCCTTCGGGATTTTCACATAAGTTTATATCTTGAGCTACGATCTTAAGGTACCTTGTCAGGTAGCTTATAATTATTACCGCGTGAATAGATTTCTGAGTAAGAAAAATGTGTTTGAATAAAACTTTATCAGCAGAGAACGCCTTTTACTGTCTAATGCGTTCAAACATTCGACCCTTAGTTATGTTGGCGAAAGTTGTCTGTGTTCAAGGGATTGTAAATGGAAGTAGAAAATAATCATGAAATACCATTTTTAGACCTTAAATTGATTAGGAATGAAGAAAAATAGAATTTGGAATCTACAGAAAAGAAACTCACATCGACAATTATATAAAAGCTACTGGATTTAACCATTTTTCACACAAACAGGCATTATTTAATAGTTTAACACACAGACTTGTGAACGTTCCCATGAGCAAAGAAAATTACAATAAAGAGAAAGAACACATCATAAAAATTGCGAAGGATAATGGTTTTCAAGAGAAGATGATAAACAAGAAAAGAAATAAATTCAAAGAACAAAAAATCATTAATGAAAGTACTCTTCAGACAGATAAAAATATTGGTAAAATATTCAAGAAGTTCACATACCATCCTTTAGTATTTGACAAGTTTCAAAAAATCTTCAACAAATTCAACATTAAATTAGCACCGAAAAATGATTACAGCTTAGGTAATTTAATAAAAACCAACAAAAATGAAAAGATTGAAGACTGCAAAAAATCGGGAATTTATCAAATTAATTGTAAAGATTGTGAAAAGATATACATAGGAAAAACAAAAAGGAATCTAAATACAAGATTAAAAGAACACCTCAGAAATGTTAAAAATGGGGAGAGAACCGAAAAAAAATCTGCAATAGCTGCACATGCCTGGTCAGAAAAACATAGAATAGAAACCAAAACAAAATTACTTAAACAATTGGAAAAACCGAAGGAACTCACAATTTGGGAAAAAATTTACATATGCAAAAATGAAAATACAACTATGAATTTTGAAATACCCGGTTATAAGGAGAGAGGACTGATTTGGAAATTCTTCGGTCGGCCACCAGATGGCGCGGAGGTCAGTCTGCAGGATAGAAGGCCGTTGGACGTCAGTTGTGAACGTGACACAGCATTGAGAATGTCACATATGATGTGATGAAACCCTGGGTCTGCTAAGAATTATGAAGTATGAGGTGAGTGAAATAATAAAAAATAAACAATATTAAAAAACTTCATAGTGTTATTAGTTGAATGCAGGCTTTCACGGCCGGTAATCATAATGTTGTGTGATTCCGGGTTCTGTGGCCGTGGTCCATAGTTGGTGTTGATACCAGACGTTTCGCCCTCAACTGCGGAGGGCATCTTCAGTGGCGAGTGCTTCTAGGCGTGTTTCCTGGTCGGAAGATCTACTTAGATCTTCATAGTGTTATTTCCTATCTACATAACTTAATGTACTATTCTATTTAGAAACTAACTCCTTTACCTGTTGCTAATCTGAGAAATGAGTGGTTTCATTCTGTCAGCTCCGCTGTAGTTGAGAAGTGAATGTGAGCGATCTACAAAATCATCAATTTCCTTCTCTTTTGCTGTAATAAGTTCTCTCTTTCCACGGAAACTTTCAAGTTGAGATTCCTTCTGAGCCAGAGTAGCCTGCAGTTGCTGATCTCTGAAAGCTGCTTCTGTTGTACGGAACCATTTTGTTTGTTTATCCAGCTGATCTTCAAATTCAAGCCACAGCTTGAACATTCCTTCCAGTTTAGCTTCCACTGCATCTACAAAATAAATTCAATAATAATAATGCATTTTCTGGAGTGTGGCTCTAGTGGCACAAAGCCAGCTTCTTCTCTAGTGGGCCCAGTGGAGTTGAAAATTTTAATTGTAAAATTTTCAATCTCATGGGCCGGAGGGGTGGTGGCATACAATTTTTAATCACTAGATTGTGCACTAAATCGCAAATCCCTCAACAGTGCATATGTTGAGAAGGCATGGGGCATTGCTGATAATGATTCATACATTCAGCTTGGAGGCCCCCTTGGTGTTTTTTCAATAGGAGTTAGTTATGTGTCGGCACCAGGTTTCACTTTCTCCCTTCTCTTTGTTATCATCCCTCGTACAACACACCTTACACAAACACATAAACATATTCATAGTTAAATAACATTATCCATCCATCCATAGTAATTCTGTCCAAAGGCAGGTCCTTCACTGCAATCATAGCATTTTCAATCTATGCTTGCAGCTTTACTAGGGAATTGTAGGTGTGGTAGCTTCCCGTTGCTTTCCACACAGTGAAGGATGTTGATGATGATGATGATAAGGATAAAGGTGATGATGATGGATTTTGGGGACTGTTTGGGCCTTAAAGTTTTCCTGACATTTGTCTTACAGGCGAGGAAAAACCCCGATAAAAACCTCACCCAGAAAAACTGACCCCGACCGGGGATCGAACCCGGGCCCGCTGCATGACAAGGCAGCAAACTACCTCGAGACCACAGCTTGAGGTTCTTAATTCATGAATTAATGAGTCATTTTTTTTTTACATCTTACCTCATAATTTTCTACGTTCTCTTAAACAAGGGAACTGCAGTTTTCAAGAGAACCATCTCTCTCATTTTCAACCGACACTATTAAGAAAACATAAACTTTGAGGTAAGATGTAAAAAAATGACTCATTAATTCATGACGTAAACATATACGGAGAGAATGGAGCAGGAAACTGGTATACATGCTATTCCATTCAGCAACTTCCCAGTGAAGTCTCCTGATGCATCACCGATGGACTTTTGTGCCACTGGGAAACAGGTGTCCTAGAAAAATAGACGGTCTCTGGAAAGCATGCAAAGAGGAGTGGGAACTTCTAGACATGGCTGTGCTGCAGTGGAAACTCCGATGCCGAGCCATAGCTCGGGTAAAGGACCATCAAATAGAGCATGATCGATGGTGGAGACACGGCTTTTCTTAAGGTAAAACTTAAAATTCATCTGTTATCAGAGATCAGAAACAACCCTCCCTACTCATCCTGCACTCCTCTCTGTACCCAATACAAGAACACATCAGATATGTAAAGTGGTCTACCCAAATAGATCACATTAATCCCATCTAGTATGGAACCTGAAACATGAAAAGTGCAGTGAGGGGCATTAGAACACATACATATCAAATAAATGGTAAAGTATATTTGAAGAGAAAAATATATGCTCAGACTGGGGTTTGAACCCAGGACCTTTTGCTTTCTATGCAAATGCTTACTAATTGAGCTACCTGAGCACTCCATACACTGTTAATTTCCAAGCACTAAATGCTATGGACCGTTACTCGATCTTGCTTCTTTATTAAGAAGACCTTTATTGGGAATTTTACATTACATTATAAAGCCAGCACAGCCTCTTTCAATGTTTTTAATATACATCTCAATGAAGGATAAATTATTTTGAAGTGAAAAATATACTCTCTTCAAATATAATTTGTCCTTCATTGAGATGTATTAAATGAATAATAAAACATTGAAAGAGTAAAGTATTTATCTTCATAGCTATTTAGTTGGGTTTTAATGTGTCTACTTTACTTTCATTAATATTTGAAGGAAATGACACTATGACTAAGTTATGTAGATAGGAAACATATCAAAATGGCTTAGCAACAAATTTAAAGGTATGGAAAAATTTGAAAATTTAGCAGTAGAAAATTCTTGCCAATTAGTTGAAAAATTAGAAAATGTAGAAATAGAACCTTCAGAAAGATTGGTCTCATTTGACGTTACTTCATTGTTCACAAACATCCCGACTGACACAACTTTGAAAATTTTAGAAAAACGGTTGAAAGAAAACACATTAGATTAAAGAATACATAAAACTAACAAAATTATGCTTAAATCAAATGTTCTTCACCTTTAGAGGAAAATACTTTAGACAAAAATCAGGACTTGCAATGGGAAATCCATTATCACCATTCTTAGCAAACATGTTTATGGGGAACTTTGAATGTCATGTAACCAAAGCACACCCTTTGATGTTTAAATTTTGGAGAAGATATGTAGATGATATCATAGCAATAGTAAAAGAGAAACAATTAGAAAATGCCATTAAACTGTTAAATATTCAAAATAAAACAATCAAATTTACAATGGAAGTAGAAAATAATCATGAAATACTATTTTTAGACCTTAAATTGATTAGGAATGAAGAAAATAGAATTTGGAATCTACAGAAAAGAAACTCACATCGACAATTATATAAAAGCTACTGGATTTAACCATTTTTCACACAAACAGGCATTATTTAATAGTTTAACACACAGACTTGTGAACGTTCCCATGAGCAAAGAAAATTACAATAAAGAGAAAGAACACATCATAAAAATTGTGAAGGATAATGGTTTTCAAGAGAAGATGATACACAAGAAAACAAATAAATTCAAAGAACAAAAAATCATTAATGAAAGTACTCTTCAGACAGATAAAAATATTGGTAAAAAATTCAAGAAGTTCACATACCATTCTTTAGTATTTGACAAGTTTCAAAAAAATCTTCAACAAATTCAACATTAAATTAGCACCGAAAAATGATTACAGCTTAGGTAATTTAATAAAAACCAACAAAAATGAAAAGATTGAAGACTGCAAAAAATCAGGAATTTATCAAATTAATTGTAAAGATTGTGAAAAGATATACATAGGAAAAACAAAAAGGAATCTAAATACAAGATTAAAAGAACACCTCAGAAATGTTAAAAATGGAGAAACCGAAAAATTTGCAATAGCTGCACATGCCTGGTCAGAAAAACATAGAATAGAAACCAAAACAAAATTACTTAAACAATTGGAAAAACCGAAGGAACTCACAATTTGGGAAAAAATTTACATATGCAAGAATGAAAATACAACTATGAATTTTGAAATACCCGGTTATAAGGAGAGAGGACTGATTTGGAAATTCGTTGGTCGGCCACCAGATGGCGGGGAGGTCAGTCTGCAGGATAGAAGGTCCGTTGGACGTCAGTTGTGAACGTGACACAGCATTGAGAATGTCACAAATGATGTGAAGAAACCCTGGGTCTGCTATGAATTATGAAGTATGAGGTGAGTGAAATAATAAAAAATAAACAATATGACACTATGATTAAGTTATGTAGATAGGAAATAACACTATGAGGTTTTTTAATATTCTTTACATATGCAAGAATGAAAATACAACTATGAATTTTGAAATACCCGGTTATAAAGAAAGAGGACTGATTTGGAAATTCTTCGGTCGGCCACCAGATGGCGCGGAGGTCAGTCTGCAGGATAGAAGCCCGTTGGACGTCAGTTGTGAACCTGACGCAGCATTGAGAATGTCACAAAATATGTGAAGAAACCCAGGGTCTGCTATGAATTATGAAGTATGAGGTGAGTGAAATAATAAAAAATAAACAATATGACACTATGATGTTTATTTTAATTAATAATTGAGTTAGAATTTAACTTCTTACATCATAATTACAGATTTCTTGAAGACATGTTTCAATACTCCTGCATACTATCTTATTTTCAAGATAATATGCAGAAGTATTGAAACATGTTTTTGAAAAATCTATAATTATGAGGTGAGCTGTTAAATTCTAACTCAATTACTACTTTATACTATTTAATATACTGGTTATCAACAGAAAATGAAGAACATTGTATTAGGCCAGTATTCAAGAACCAAGCTCTCTAGGCCATGCCATCTCCGTCTTCCTTAAGCTGAGGCTTTCATCTTTCAATTGTTCCCAGAATTCTTTAAAAATAAATATCTTGTTAGCACATGGGCAAGTTAGAGTAGGTTCTGCATGACCCACACAATTAACCACGGAGTGACGGGCTGAGAGTCGCTCTTCATAGAAAGTTAGGTTCTTGAATACCAGCCTTATAGTCAATTTATTTTTTCCAATGCCATATGGCTGTCCTATAACATTTCTGCCAACATTTCCTGGCATTGGCAGTACCTAGAAAGATACATGGATGATAAATTACATCCTAGCATGAGGAGATTTGTTAAACTTAACCTGAATTTCTGACCGTGGGCGATCACAGCAACAATTCTCTTTAAGGAAAAATTCCTATGGTCAGACCAGGAATCAAACTTGGGACCCCATGAACTAGAGTCAGTAGCTGTGACCACAAGACCACGAGGCTGGTCAAATTCATTAATATTAACTTAATAGCAAATTATCCTACCAGGGATGAAATGAAGATGAATTCACCAAGGGCTATGGGGTTGCTCTTGAGGGTGCACACAACATCCATAAAATAGTCCATAATTTAAAACTTTTGATAAGAATATTAAGTAAGAAATTCACTTTGTATTTGTAAGTCTTGTTTGACATGTTTTGTTTTCGTATCTAGGGACTGTGTGAACAAAACAGACAAATGTGCATTTAATATTTGAAGAGAAAAATTAATATTGTATTATAAATAATAATCAATAAAACCCAAATCACCAAACCAAAATGTTAAAACAGTCAACACATTTTTATAGTGAGGTTTGATAAAGATAGCCTTGCTATCGACTGTTTTAATATTTGGTTAGGAAACCAACTTCATGGACTAGTGGTAAGTATTTCCAACCACAGTTCATCAAGTCTCAGGTTTGATTCCCAGTCAGACCATTGGAATTTTTCCTTAAGTGAAATTATTCCTGTGGTTGTCCATGGTCTGGAATTTAGGTGTTTCATTATCATTTATCACCCATCACATCATCTGGGTAATGTAACTCTGCCTCTCAGGTGCCCCAACCTAAAAAATAGATACAATTCTGCCAATGCCAGGGGAGAAAGCCAGAAATATCAGAAAAGACAACCTGGTGGCATTAGACAAAAAAAAAAGTTTGGTGATTATGTGTAATACAATTTTATTATCATAAGTAACGCCACGAGTGATTTCCAATTTATCTAGATAATTTGGAAATCAAGAGTGGCATTTGTTAGGACAATTTAACGAATAAAATTAAGCTGTTTACTCACAAATCATTATTTAACTATAGTTATTTTAAAATATTTATATATTTAATGTGAACGGCGATGTTTCAAAACAAATGAGAAACGATAGGTACGTTTCTTTTGTTTATCACTGCAACTAGATCATACTATTTATTGCCAAAGGAACGCAATATTGTAAGAATACTCTCTAGTGGAGAAAAAATGAAACACATCAAACTGTATATTAATTCATTTCTGATGTCGTATGATGTAAATATGACAATTATATTTTTCTCGGAAAAAATACATTTAAGAAAGTGCAAACAGTGGTTTCATTTTTTGGTGGTATAATCAATTGCTACAAATGTTTTTATATTAACAACCGCATTCGGCATGTGTTGACATTCATGCACTATATATACAATCTGGTAGCCGTGTTTCTCGCAGGCTCAGTCACTGCCAAATAATGGTCAGACCTGTTCAGAATATTAAAAAGGAGGAGCTTTCTTTAATATGGTAATTATAACACTAATAAATATTTCGTGAAACATGACTCTGATTGGTTGTAAAACAGAAATCATTGAAACGTGATTGGTCATTGACTCCCATTTGGGGCATGAGTTAAATAGTCACCAAGAAGATACTCTTTATTAATAGAACAAATTATGCCTAAACAGCTTAGTGGATCAGAATGCTGATATGGAAAACCATAGACAATGGGTTCAAATTTCAGTTTTTTTTTCAAATACAACTTGTCCATCAGTAAGAAGTGATAAATTAAAAAAAAAATTAAAACATTCAAAATAAACATTTGAAAGATGATCTTTCAAGCTATTTTCTAGATCTCCAACTTCCTTTTCAAGAATCTCAATTCCTTTTGGAGCAGTACTGTTGCTGACCACTCCACAGCTGAGTGAGTTGATTGTTGCTTTAAGTTTGGTTTTCTCTCAGCATCTATAAACAACATTGTATTTCACTTGTAATAATTAATACCATTAAAATGCAAAAAAAAAAAAAACAAAGATTTGACATGATTTAAAAAAATACTGCACAACGTCGAGTTTTATCTGGATGAGGTGAAAATATAACAAATACAGCTTATGGCTGTACATAATAATGTTACATCAATTCTTACTTGTTCACAATTATGTATAAAATCAGTGACTGAGTTGGGGTGGCATGGCATCCCGGCACTTTCTTAAATGGCTCAAAATCATCCCATTAATTCTTACAAGGAAACTGTTAACCATTGCATGCCAAAACCCACCTTGAAATTTCTCTGAGAAGCATTTGATGTACCAAGGCAAAGTCCAAAAAATATCTGCCATTTTTTAACAGCAAGGCACATAAATCGAAGCCAGAATCCAGCAATGGTAACCAACTGTATGGAGGAGATGGAATCCCTGCATATGTAACAGTGGAGTGAAGTGAGGCAGAAAATGGCACAGATGGCAGGTAGAGAAGATTATCCAGTTGTATTACTTCCCTACAGTTTAAATGAGAGATTTGACGCTTAATTTTAGTGCCTTGCAGTTAAAAATGGCAGATAATCTTTTGGACATGGTCTTTATACATCACAACACTTCTCTGGAAGAAATTTCAAAGTAGGTTTCCAAAATGTTTTCTTTTTATTGTCATTTGTAGAAGAAGGGTCTACGAAGGAACCTGGAAAGTCACTTTTCTGTAGAAATGAGTTTGAGATTCTCCATGGAAAAAACTACCTTTTATAAGTTTGAAACACTGAAATAAACAGTTTAGTAATGGGTATAATTACCTTCAAAGTTTGGCTTACAGGTAAGTATACAGGATGGTCAATAATTCACACATGGAAAGTACAGGCCAAAAGTAGCTAAAAAGCTCCAATAAACATGGGTCCGTAAATCAACCATTGTCGAGATATCACAATAATTCGAGTTGGGAACCAACTTTAAATGCTCCTGGATAATTACGTTGGTATCTCAAGGTCTGGGATCAACTACCAGTTAGTTGATCCATGTGCAACAACTTCCCTTTCTCCCTACGCGCACTATGACTGCAGGCCTCACAATCAGTTACGAAAGTAAAGGTACCTTGGACAGAAGTTACACCAATTAAGACATGCACTTTCATGTATGGCAAAGCAAATGGTCGTGCTCAACGATTGTATTAAGAAGCTTTTACTTATTGTTTATTTTTTATTATTTTACTCACCTCATACTTCATAATTCATAGCAGACCCTGGGTTTCTTCACATCTTTTGTGACATTCTCAATGCTGCGTCACGTTCACAACTGACGTCCAACGGCCTTCTATCCTGCAGACTGACCTCCGCGCCATCTGGTGGCCGACCGAAGAATTTCCAAATCAGTCCTCTTTCTTTATAACCGGGTGTTTCAAAATTCATAGTTGTATTTTCATTCTTGCATATGTAAATTTTTTCCCAAATTGTGAGTTCCTTCGGTTTTTCCAACAATTGGGATAGAAGGCCGTTGGACGTCAGTTGTGAACGTGACGCAGCATTGAGATGTCACAAAAGATGTGAAGAAACCCAGGGTCTGCTATGAATTATGAAGTATGAGGTGAGTAAAATAATAAAAAATAAACAATATTAAAAAACCTCATAGTGTTATTTCCTATCTACATAACTTAATAAGCTTTTACTTGCCGCAGGCTTACATTTATCAGGTTGCATGAGTGCCTTAGCACATCATGTACGAGAAGGTAGATCCGTAACACTTGATGTTACCCAGTATACATGAACGTCCAACAAGGATGATTGCTATCCTGAGTCACAGCAGTGTGTGTGCAGATTTTACATCACGAATTACTGTATTCGTATCATCTCCAGCAAGTGCAAGCTCTCAAGAATGCAGATTTCCCTCCTTACTTACTTACTTACTTACTCACTGGCACTATCAAACGAGTACGTTCATGACCGCGCGGACATAAGCTCTCCATACATCCCTATCCTGAACTAATGCTTACCAATCATTCCCTGTATAATCTACTTCCCTCAAATCATAGTTAATGTTATTCTCCCATCTCATTCTTGGTCTACCAACAGGGCATTTTCCCTCTGGCTTTCCTACAAGAAGCTTCCATGCATATATCTCATTCCCCATATGCGCAACATGTCCCATGTCCTGCCCATCGCTGTCTACGAGACTTAACTGTTCTTATGTATAACTGTTCTTATTATACGGGGTGAATCATAATTATGGCTATACGTTTGATAGCATTGTGTGATGAAAATATTACCAATATAGGAAACGTGAAATTACCGTTAGAAAGGCAATTATTCAAATCACAAAAACGGAATAAAAGAAAACAGTGTAGAACTGATGTCATTAGTCAAAATGGCATTGAATATGAAACAGCAAATTACAATTGCTGCATGGGCAATAACGTATGCTAATGATCGTGAGGCCGCAAGACGTGAGTTTAACATAGCATTGCAGCTGTCGACTGTAGGCAAGTGGACAAAATATATTTTTTATTTAAAATTAAATATAGTTTATTTTTGTCCAGTAATGGAAAATGTTAAAATCTCACATCAAATAATAAATACAGCTTATTTAGGTTGTCTATTATCATAATCACTTTACCAACCCAACAGAAACTCTATAACACAATGGTTGAATATAGGATATATATATATGGATATTATAAATATATTTTTGACATTTGGCAATGAAGGCAAATATGATATGAAAAGAAAAATGAATGCTTGAGTCGGGATTTGAACTCGAGTCTCTAAAATAACTTTAGAGACTCGAGTTCAAATCCCGACTCAAGCATTCATTTTTCTTTTCATATCATATATATATATATATATATATATATATATGCAGATTTTAAGTAGAATTAATTTGGTAAATTCAATAAAAAGTCATATATTTTAGGTCACTTGCCATCATTATAAAGTAATGCAGCAATAAATTTCTGTACAATTTTTTTCTGAGAAAACCGTACATTTGTCATAAGCATATAGATTACCAGTCCTGCGTAGACCTGTACATAGATTAACCAACTCAGAAAAAAAAACACACGTGGAAAATATTCTAGAGATATGTATTGAATGTGTGACTACATTCAAACACAAGCTATTTTGAAACTATTGTAATATGTTCACAGCCTTTTTCAATGTTTTTATTTAATCAATTGAGTTGGTGTTTACTTGATGAAAATACATATTTATTAATTAAATAAAAATAAAACATAGTTATATTTGATTTTCATATTTATTATATAATTCAGTGACAGCTGTTTCGGTACATTGTACTTTCTTCAGACATGTTAACAAATTATGAATTGTGTTCTAACTGATTTAAGCAACAATACAACAATATTTCAATGTTCTTATTATTAATTTCATACATCTCAATGATGGATAAATCATATTTGAAGAGAAAAATTATACGCTCAGACCGGGACTTAAAATTGGGACCCTTGGTTTTCTAGTCCAAGTGCTCTACCATTTGAGCTACCTAAGCAAGTACCGATCTAAACGCAACTTGCTCAGGTAGCTCAAATGGTAGAGCACTTGGACTAGAAAACCAAGGGTCCTCAATTTTAAGTCCCGGTCTGAGCGTATAATTTTTCTCTTCAAATATGATTTATCCATCATTGAGATGTATGAAATTAATAATAAGAACATTGAAATATTGTTGTATTGTTGCTTAAATCAGTTAGAACACAATTCATAATTTGTTAACATGTCTGAAGAAAGTACAATGTACCGAAACAGCTGTCACTGAATTATATAATAAATATGAAAATCAAATAAAACGTTTCATTTTTATTTAATTAATAAATGTTTTTATTATTCATCCCATACATCTCAATGATGAATAAATCATATTTGAAGAGAAACATCATATGCTCAGACTGGGGTCCTGGGTTCAAATCCCAGTCTGACGTATAATATGTTGACAGCCATTGAAACAGACTGTACATCTCTAATTATATGGGAAAAATTATTGCAGTTCTTTTTTATTCCACCTTAAGCACAGTACATATTATCATTTATATCCATTTTTTGAGTAAGTTTCAACGTTGACAACATAGTCCTCCATACTGGGTCAGGTGGTAGCTTGCATGCTTCCGGACCAGTAGGCCTTGATTCAATACTTGGCGGGATTGAAAATTTTAATTGTTATTTACTTACATATTGGCTTTAGAGCACCATAGCCTCTCCTTTGTTAGGAGTTTCTAGACCAAGATAATTTAGTTATGTTTATTTCCCCACAGATGTAATCAATAGCTTGTAGTCAGCATACTGACCCAATGAGATATCTAGCAGGAAATAAGGTGTTACATGGATGATTAAGATCTGTAAATTTTGCTTAGAGGCCTTTTTTTTAGGCTTAAGATTCTTTTACAAGCCTGAAAATCTTCAGACTCAGAACCCATGGCGTAAAGTCTCTCCCGGAGGACTTGTTCCTTGGATTTCTCCATCCTAAAAAAGTCAATTGACCCTGGCCGGGTTTGATCTCATGACCTTCGGGACTAGAGGCAAGAAACTTAACCTCTAGACCACCAGAAGCGACTTTTAATTTATTGTTACATTTATTTAATCAATTTGACTGTCAATATGTTGAATCTCAGGGCCTGGAGGGGTAGTGGTGTACAATAATGTGCACTAGATTCCTGCAATAAATTACAAATCCCTCTGCAGTAGGATATTAAGCCTGGCTGCCTCCTTGATGCTTTTTCAAAGGAGACGCTTTATATGTGTACATTCAACTTTTATATGGATAATCAATTGAGTTGGTATTTACTTGATCAAAATCCATATTTATTAATTAAATAAAAATAAAACTTAGTTTTATTTGATTTTCATATTTATTAAGATATAATTCAGTGACAGCTGTTTCGGTACACTGTACCTTCTTCAGACATGTTAACTAGTGATGGGTAATTCGAGAGTGAGTCGTTTAAAAAGAACGCTTCACTACTGTGAAGTGTCAAAAAGTTACTCACTTTTAGTGAACTACCAGTTCAGAGCACAGAGAAACTTCCAAGTTCAGAGTTCACTACTGCTACTTAAAATTAAAATTTACTTTTTATTTCAAGCTCTAGATGTCTCACTCCAAATCAACTTTCGTTCATTCGTTGATTACTCTACATTTCTCTGCCCATCAACCTTGCATGTCCCCGCCTCTTTTTACGTCATCCATATTGTTCGTACCGCTGTGAGTGTCCGAGAGGAACGAACTATCTTGCCAGAGTGAAATGCCATAGAGGAACGAACTATCTCGCCTGAGTGAAGTTACCCAGAAGAACGAACTACCTTGGAAGAGTGAAGTGTCTTAGATGAACGAAGTGGTATCAAAGAACGAACTATCTTAGAAGAGTGAAGTGTTTTAGATGAACGAAGTGGTATCAAAAAACGAACTACCTTGGAAGAGTGAAGTGTCTTAGAGGAACAAACTAACTTGACAGAGTGAATTGGCTTTAAACACCTCAGTACTTCAAACTATCAACATTCGACATGCTTATTCATACGTTACATGTACATTACGGCACTCTCCCGCCTCTTGCTTACGTCATCACTCATACGCAGCATTACTCAGGTATTACTCCTTTTGATCTACGGCATTACTAACGCTACAAATCTAATGTAGTCTAATATTACAATCACTTTACATTTTATTTACTGGAATTCCGAAAGTATTTAATAAAAATCTATTTTATCCAAGTTTTAAAACAACATATTTTACTAGGTTTACAAAAAGCTGTTGTAAAATTTAGTAAAAATCTTACTTTGCTAAACATTTAGAGCGAATATGCCGTTCAAGTTTAAAAGCATCCCGCCCCCTGAATGAAACTGTGTTTAGAACAAAAGTTACACTTTGCTTTACCACCGCCAAAATCGGTGAAGAAACCCCAAATTTCACTACTTTTTCTTGATTGCGAATTAGAAGCAATTCTGTAAAAGTGCACACACAAGGCTAAATTTTGTTGGTCTACCCAGTATTCACCCTCTTTATATTTTTAGTTTAGGGGTTGTAAAAATTAAGATCAAATAATTGCCAATAGTATGATTTTGCATATTTCTTTCTTTCTTTTTAAAGAACTATTATGCAAATAATATGTGTAAATAATACATATATAAATAAAATAAAATATATCTTCCTTAAAAGTTTTAAAAATACTCCACACCTTTTTTTTTCAAATTATAGAGTTACAATTTTGTTTTTTATTAACATTTACAACTTGAAATAAAATATGTAAACATTGAAAATCTGTATATAAATAAAATTATGCAAATAATACAGTTATAACAGAAATAAAAAGGAGGTATAAATAATTATAAAATAAACAAAAGTATGGTAACAGTGATATTAGAATTTTTCATACTCAAAGTAAAATAGACTTTACAGAACTATTTCCGTTTATCTTTAAAATCCACGGCTACCATGTGGTTGGTTAATGTCAAATCACCCCAGGCTCGTGTCTTCATGCTTCCCCCTCCAGCCCATTTTTTCTTTTTTTGCTTGGCGAATGAAGGGCTTCGCTAAATTTTGTGAATGAACTAGTTGAATTGAATGGTTCACAAAAGTGAGTGCGAGTGAACGAACTACTTTTTGAAATGAACTGGTTGGGCACAACGCTAATGTTAACAAATTATGAATTGTGTTATTATAGTACATATCAACTGTTCTAAGCAACAATACAACAATAATTTATTTAATTTTTTTAATTTAACAAAGGTAATTAATTCAAATCAAGTTGAGAATTTAACAGTTTATTACTACTTTTAAATTTATTTATTTCTACAGCCTCCAAAAGGTCCATGTTTCTGATAAGGGTAAGAAGTTGGACCATTTGGAGCCTGTAGAAATAAATTAATTTAAAAGTAGTAATAAACTGTTAAGGGCCGGTTTCACCAACACAGGTAACCGTGTTACCGGTGAATTAAACGGAGCGTTTCCCAGCTTCACTACAATTTGCGTTTCACCAACAACAGTAACTTTTTACCGGGAGTTATTTCGTCGTATTTCGTTAGTAGACCGTAACCGCACGAATTTGGTCGGTAGAATCGGAGGGTGATATTAACGGAGGGTGATTCCTATATTAAAATGGCGTGTGAAAGACTGGACATTTTTAACATTGAACGTGAATATGGTTTTAATTATTATTTTGAAGGCCAATTGAATTGGAAAATACTCTAGTTGGGTAGAAGAACTGTGTGAATAGTTTGAAAATTACGATTACAGTGATATCGCAGACTTTCGAAGATACCAGGCCTGTCTACCTGATAGGCTACTGCACATTTGGATCATCGGAGAGGTAAGTTTATTTCATTATTGAAACTGACTTTATTGATGTATAATACCAGTACTTTACACAATGAATTACTAATTTTATTCACTCATGCTTATATATTTAAAACCAAGTTAGTATCGGTACAAAATAATGTGAGGTCATGTTTATTATTTGACTATTTTTTAACAATATATTTAATTACTGATTACAGAATATATTTTAGAAAGTATTTGAGTTTTATTTGATATTCATAATATTTTGAGTTCTTAAATACAGTCGGCCTATTTTTGTTAAAATGGTTAGCAAATAATATAAATCTAGTATGAATACTGTCCTATTATATAAAACAAGTCAGGCATAAATACAAGTAAGTTTAATTCGTTAATGAAAATTATTTTATTCATGTATAATACCAGTACTTTACACAATGAATTACTAATTTTATTCACTCATGAATACATATTTAAAAGCAAGTTAGTATCATTACAAAATAATGTGAGGTTATGTTTATTATTTATGGACTATTTTTAAACTATATATTTAATTACCAATTACAGAAATATATTTTATAAAATATTTGGTTTTATTTGACATTCTTAATATTTTGGGATATTAAATACAGTAGGCCTATTTTTGTTGAAATTGTTAGCAAGTACCGTAATTTAAATCTAGTATGTATATACCTACAATATAGAACAAGTAATGAGATCCTAGGTCTAAATACAAATATTTCTAGAGATAATTTCCAAAAATGTGTTAATCTTAAATGCCTTGTAGATAATCAGTACCGGTAGTATATCTGACATCCAAGACAATTTTCCTGTTATTTAATGTTAGAGCAGTGGGAATTATGCTAAAATTGTATAGTGGCCTAACATATATTGTCATTAATTGTAAGATCAAGTATTTCTCTGAAAACATGTTCCAGAACAGAACAGTCATTATTTGTAATCAGCAGTTTCTCTATTATTTGATTTTATTATTCTAATTCTGTGATACTACTTTTCTTTAAATAATATGTTTTGACGAGTCTTAATATTGTAGACTAAACACCTGTAGCACTAAAAATAATTCATGAAGTAACTGCAGATCAATGATAACATTTGATATATCAGCATGTGCAAATCTATGATACACAGAAGTTACAAATTGTAAGAAATGCAAGTTACTAAGCATACAGGGAAAAACTGCACTTAAACTAGCGTCAAATATTTTCAAAGTCCTATAGAATAACAGTGCGCATGCACCAGAGTTTGTAGAGCCACCGATAACCCACAATCGAACCACATATTGATTATCATCCTGGATTACTATCCGTCGCTATGAAATTTAAATGACCAATATTTGCAATAAGTCCCCAAATCTATGTTATAAAGATATATTAATAATATTAAATTTACCAAACTTTATTAAAAATGGGTGTACACTTACTTATCGCTCCCTAACGCTGATCCAACCAGCGATAACCCAAAACAGCGATAGAAAAATCATAGACTAAGTAATATACTCTGTGGAGAAAATAGCAGTTAGCATCACAATATTGTCTAACAGTGCCATAATATTGTGATTTGCATATTTAAATAAATACTTCAAAACTGTCTAATAATGTTATAAAATTGTTTGAAAAAGTTTAAAATAATAAATAATGTTAGTAAATACAAAAGAAGAGTTATAGTTTACAAAAAGAAGAGCTATAGTTTACAATAATATAACTGAAAAATCAAGCGCTAGTAAAAGTGCAGTTGAGCCAGCATACAGTAATCCTTATGTATTATACACCAGTGGTATACTATGTTGATTGTGAAATCTATAATTTTAATTATTGATAAAATAACTTCAGCTAGTTATGAATAATTCACTTGTACTGCTATATGCGTGTATTATGTGAGTTGATCTGTACAACACAATAAGTTTATATTACATACTGCTTTTTTTTTTTAGAAATCAAGCCATTTCTCCAATAAATCAGCTGCTCCTGGCTTTGGACAATGATTAGATAAGGGTTCATCATTCAGGAGGGGTCAGGAGATCAACAGTCCTAAGATATTGTCTGCCGAGTCAGTTGTGCCATTGCAAGTTCTCGACTTCAAGCTACATCCCTAAAGACCGGAAGTTCAATGGATTACACAAACAAAGAATAAAGACCTGGTGATGGTGTTGCAGAATAGTTCAAGTAACTTGAAATACTACTTCTCTTTAAAAGTGAAGGCTATTTGTAAATCAAATATGACATTTTGTGACATCATTGCTAGGTGAAGAACAATTTATGGCAAATTATAACATTTGCAACTATTAAGTCTAACAGTTATAAATATTTATACACATCAGTCTTAAATTTAGAACAGCTTAAAAAAATAACTCACCCTAGCTTACATTTCTCATATTGTAAAATGTAACGTTGTTAGTTACGTCATATAACTTTGTTATAATTTCTCTATAAATTATTTTTTTCATAATTGGGTTTGGAGAGATGGATTTCAAGGGTGTCCAAAAGTTAAGGATAATTAGTTCATTTGCCGACTTATTATAAAGCATTTGTCAGAATAATACAAAATTTGGTAAGGTATGTCACAGATAATTAGAAACATGGCACGAAAGAAACAATGGCATGAATACGTCATTCACTTGTCATTTTCACAACAAACGAAAACTGCATTCAGAATTCGAACATAAAAGTTGAACAACAATGGTTCAAATGATTAGTATGGGGTGTGTGATTACCCCTGACAGCTACACAAGACTCACATCGATGTGGCATGCTAGTGATGAGGTTGTTCAGGAGTTCGATGCTCAGCAAATTCCACTCCTCATGAAGAGCAATGTGAAGGTCTTGAAGTGTCCTCGGAGGAGGCTGACGAGATGCAATTTGTCTCCCTAAGGCATCCCATGCATGCTCTATAGGATTCATATCCGGAGACCTCGCTGGCCACTCCATACGCTGGATATCTTCCTCCTGAAGAAAACTCATCCACCAGTTGTGACCTGTGAGGTCGGGCATTGTCATCCATGAATATGAATTCTGGACCCACAGCTCCCCTGAAAAGTCTTACATGAGGTTCCAGGATCTCTTCTCTATACCGCTGAGCATTAACAGTGCCACCTGCGAAGATGTGAAGCTCTGTGCGTGCATTCATCATTATACCTCCCCATACCAGGAGACCACCGCCACCAAATGGATGTCTTTCCATGATGTTCATGGGGTTGTAACGAGTTCCTTGCTCCCTCCAGATAGTCACGCGATGCGAATCACAGTTCAAGCTGAATCTGGACTCGTCTGTAAATAGCACGCTGCTCCACTGATTTAGAGTCCAGTCGCGATGTTCCTGACTCCACCGTAAACGTGCTCTCTTGTTATCAAGGGTGAGTGGGACGCACACTACAGGCCGCCTAGCATACAGACCAGCAGCTCTGAGTCTTCTATAGACAGTTTGTCTGGATACTCTGATACCTGAGGCGGCCGCAAGTTCTGAACTCAGTTGTCTGGCAGACATTGTTCGGTTTCTTCTTGCAGTTAACGCAAGATATCGATCCTGCTGAGGATTTGTAACTCTTGGAAGACCTCCCACTGGTCTTCGCCTAACGTCTCCGGTCTCTTGGAACCGTCGCCATAACCTAGATATAACATTTTGTGGCACATTAAGTGCTATGGAGACCTCAGTTTGTGTCTGTCCTGTTTCTAGCTGCCCAATAATTCTACCCCGAAGCAGAGGGTCCAGATGTTGTCTTTGTGCCATTTTACTGCAATCTGTTCTTACACTACATCTGATTATATCATAACTCTCTTTAAAGATGAAGATTTATGGAACAGGGCTTAACTGCAAATTGCAAAATCCCATTGTAGAGTAAATTGTTAATTATATTTTTGTTCTATAATATTTTAATCAGTGATGATACTGTAATAATTTAAAAATATTTTAGGTTTTTATGTGATTTATTGTTATACATTCAAAATGTGCAGTACAATTTTAAATATTTTACTAAAACTGATTGCCTGTGAACATTTGAGAGATGCTGTAGAATGTTACGCAGTATGAAATTATAAAATGAGTAAATTATATACATGTTCCTCAGTCTTATTGTTTTGCAGTTTGTTGTATCTGATAGAAACAATAAGATATTTGAAGCAGTAAATAATAAGAGTTTATTTATATGAATTATTGTATAATTTTGAAAAATATTAAATAAAATATAATTTCAAAATAATTACTTCTATGTGTTACCCACTAGTGTTTTCAAGTCATTTTCAAACATATTCCTGTATTTAATGTTTTATTTTAGGAAGTAATATTTTGAGGTTCTTTTAATTAAATTATTTGGAGTCTGTTCATCTTAACTCAATATTAATGTTGATTTGTTCTTGAACATGTTTCGATTATAGCATATCAATGATTATGATATAAGCGAAACATGTTCAAGATAATCAACATTAATATTGACTCCAAATAATTTAATTAATATTCCTGTGTGTTACGTTGGAGACTATCTTTTCTTGAGGAAATGCAGTGATGGAATTGAAGACTATAGGGAAAAAGAGAGGTAAGTCAGTAAATGTGATAAAAAAAAATCAGTTAAGGGCACATTCATATAGCTTGAGCAGTGAATTTTATATGGGCTAAATTATGGAGCAAAAGTAAGGCTAGTCACTGAGATTTTTTTTTTTTTTGCAAATGCCCCAGGTTGCCCTTCGACATTCCTGGTGTTCCCTCCTGGCATGGCGTACTTGTAACCCACTTCTGAGGTTGGGGCGCCTGGAAGGCAGGGTTACATTGCCCCGATGATATGATGGATGATGATAGTGGTGCACCAGGAGAGTCCCTAATCCCAAGCTTAATCTAAGATGAATATGAATACAATGATTTCGATGGCCATATGATTTCGGGGACCGTTTGGGTCTTACAGGTGAGGAAAAACCCAGAAAAACTGTCCCGACCGGGGATCGAACCCAAGGCCCATTGATAGTGAAAAAAAAGGTAAGTCTATAGTGAACAGGGGAAAAGGAAAGCAAGTCATTTTAATCTAACTGTTGCAGTGCAGGTGTAGAGTAATAGAACTGGATTTATTCAATATTGGTCTTATTTGGGAGGAGAATTACATGTACACTATTTTTTCATTGTATTGCTTCATATGTTGTTTTACTAGTAATATTGTGCGAGAAAAGTGAAAACTGGAATCACGTACATTCAAAATGAATGAGTATGATCAATAACTGTGTATCTTATGAAAGCTGTAAGAAGAGGAAGAGTTTTTGGCAGGATGAAAGATACTAACAAAAAATTGAGAGCTCAGATTCATGAAACTGGAGACTCCTGTAATTGTAGGTTAAAATATTTAAAACGTATTGATGTAAATCAGCAAAATAAATGAATCAACAAATTCAAAATTTACAATGTTAGAGGCACAATCTTTATATATATTAAAATTAATGTTGGGAAGTAAACATTATGAGGTTATATCATTAATAGTGAGTGGAGAACATATTTTTAATAACTCACGTCATACAATTTCAAATTTATTTGATTTAAGTCCATTGGTTTCGAATGAATTTTTCATTCATCTTCAGTTTATTTTCATGACACCAACTGTTGAAATTCTATGTTTGTTGATTTCACCATGGTTACCTCTAACGCTGCCATCTTTTGGTTGGCTTTATAAATTTTGAAATAAAATTTTTTTCTATAGGAATATCAAAATTCATTGATCAATATTTATTCTTTTGAATGAATATCTTCTCCCAAACTGTTAATTCTAATAGTTTATCCAATTGTTTCAAAAGTTTTGCATCTCTATTAATTTTATGATGTTCTAATAAACTATGTGCAGCAATTGCTGATTTTTCAATTTCACAATTTGAAACAATTGGATAAACCATTAGAATGAACAGTTTGGGAGAAGATATTCATTCAAAAGAATAAATATCGATCAATGAATTTTGATATTCCTATAGAAAAAAATTTATAATGCCAACCAAATATGGCAGAATTAGAGAATTGGTGAAATCAACAACTGAAAATAAACTGAAGATGAATGAAAAATTCATTCAAAACCAATGGTCTTAAATCAAATAAATTTGAAATTGTATGAGGTGAGTTATTAAAAATATGTTCTCCACTCACTATTAACTTTATATATATATATGTTTGGTCCCACAATATTAAACAGAGGAGGCCAAAATAAATGAAGATGATGCTCTCCTTCATAGTAAAGTTTCAGATACAAGGTAAGAATTTCAGATGAAAATTATGCAAATGAAATAAAGATATATGTAAAAAAGTTTTCAGGTTTATAAATGCCATTTCAAAATAGAGAATTGAAAATATCCGAAAATCTATAAATACTAATGCAGAGATAGGCAAGGATATGTAAGGCAAACACACCAACAGGCAGACCAAATTGTCCAAAACTGGTTATGGAACACACATCATTTAAGGGTCCTGAAAGCCATTATAGCATAAAGAAAACAGAAGTTGTATTTACCTGGCGAACTGTGTATTTTTAACAACGTATAACATGTATAAAGACAATTATTCTGAAAACTTTATATCTTCTGAAATGTATTAAACCATTTTCATAACACAGTTCAACATTTAATTTGGATACCCCAGAAACGATTCGTATAGTATCTGTGATGAATTTACTGCTAATAAGAAGTCGCTCCTGTTCAGTTAAGTACCATTGCAAATGAAGAGATGAGGCTGGAGGTAGAGAAGAAGGTAATGTATCTTGAAACTGAAAACAAGGTTCACATAGCAAGAACTGAGATTATTTATAACGGCCAGAGGGAAGCATGGAAGAGAAGTACTAAATTTATTTCCATGGATTTTCAGAAAAATCTCCCCTGTCCAAACATCATATATTACAAGCAACGATTTAGCTACTTTTCTTTCAACATTCAAAAGTTGTTTGATAACAAGGTCATTTTCTATATTTATTCTGAAGCTCATGGTAGGAAAGGAGCCAATAAGGTAACTTCATTTCTTATTAATCAGTATATTACAAACATCCTTAACCCAAAAATCTAGTAGTTAAATATATTCTGTGAATCTGCAGGAGGGCAAATAAAAATTACATGCTCTTTAGATATTTACACTACATTGTTCATGAGAAGACACATTTGCAGTCAGTTCTTGTCACATTCCCAATAAGTGGACCTACATACCTAGAATGTGACAAGGGTATGGGTCTGATAAAGTCAAACATTTTTAGTGAAATTCGTTAAGACTGGGTTGCAGTATTCCAAAGTGCAACAATGAAAATAATGAATATATGTAAGACAAAAAGAAAACTCTCACTGTTCTTATAATAGGTCCAGGAACAACCAAAAAAATTGAGCTTCCCAAGATCTACTCCAAGTTTTACAAATTAAACTAATCTGTTCCATCACAAGTTCATCCGCAGACAGGACGTTCCTATATTATGATTACACCTGAATAACCATGAAGCACAAGGGTTTGTAATCTAGCATTTCTATGCATTGAGAGGGAGAAATGTTGGAATTTTTTTTAAGGACCTCTCATCAGATTTGTTGCTTAATGGCTCCAAATCACCTTATATATATATATATATATATATATATATATATAACATGGCTTGCATTATCATAATCATTTTGCATGTTATTAAATAATTCTTCCAAGAATGAGAGTTTACAGCAGCAACATTTTCAGGAGATGGATTAGATACTTTGTAAACACTGTAATACATGGTCCCAACCAAAATAATTGCTCTTCTTATACCATTAAAATGGCTTGTTCCATGAAAACTTTTACATAACCCAAATATACTAAAGCATTCCAATGATGATGATGATGATAATACACTACCATATTATATTAATGTAAAAGTGTTTTTAAATCAATCATTAGGTTAATTTAAAAACAGGCCTAATCAAGAAAAAATATTTTTCGTCGTTACGCATGTTTTATGGATAGTTTCTTATTTCCTATAGTTTCAACGTTTCTATATTAATTCTATTATAGTTTTGAAAATCTTTCGTTGGACATGTTCTTTATTTCTGGCAAATTTTCCACGTGTACTAATATACGTGATCTGTGGAACGTGTTTGTGTTGGTTCAATGTGTTTATTTAGGTTTCTATGGTAACGCGATAAGTAACAACCAATAGCATTTCTTTCCCCTCCTACAAATTTGTTCCGCTTGAATATGAGGTATGAGAAATATACGATTCAAAATAATTTTAACGGTAAACCGCCCGTCTGTTTACGTCGGTGTTATATGGCGTGGTGAAACGCAAACACGCTTAGTTATTTTTCTCCCGGTTATGTAACTCGTCGTGAAGGTTAAATTTCACCGATGTTGGTGAAACCGGCCCTAAATTCTCAACTTGATTTGAATGAATCACCTTTGTTAAATTTAAAAATTTAAATAAATTATTGTTGTGTTGCTTAGATCAGTTGATATGTACTACAATAACACAATTCATAATTTAACATGTCTGAAGAAGGTACAGTGTACTGAAACAGCTGTCACTGAATTATATCTTAATAAATATGAAAATCAAATAAAACTAAGTTTTATTTTTATTTAATTAATTTTATAGGAATAAATCACTATGAGGTTTAATTTAAGATAAAATCAAATATTTCATAATTAGTGAATGATTATTTAATTAATTATGAGGAGAGGTATGAAACATTTGATTTTATCTTATATGTGTACCTGGCAGGCATTTTATTAACCTTGATATGTATTCTCAATGACTATTTAACTCGTAGACCGATAATCGTGCCTCTTCCTGTTCGTAATGAGAGATATCACTACAAATTAACTTCTTTGACAAGCAACACTTTAAAAATTCATATCAAGCACCGTTGAGGTTATGTAATAAGATATTAAATATAAAATTGGTATCTGGTAAGTCAGTCATCCTCAACTAAATTATTAAGCTTCATCAAATAGTTCCAATGAAGTTTATTAATTTATAAGAATTAAATTAATCGTGATTATTTCATACCTCATACTTCTATATTTCTTTAAATAGAGCACTACAGTATCGGCAATTTCTTATCACCATCATCACCTGTTTTCACGATTGTCAATTTTTACTTTTGTTGATAATTATCCAAACTGCCATCTGATGTTCTTTTAAAGAATTATTTTCTAAACTGCCATCTGGTGTTCATTTTAATGAATCATTTTCAAAACCACCATCTGTTGTATTTTTGAAGAACTTTGTAATCAAGCTAGGTTCATCTGGAATTTCGAAGTTCATAGTTCTAGTATGGTTTTTTGAATATATATTTTTTCCCAAACTGTTAAATCTAAAGGTTTAGATAGATGTTTCAAAAGTTTTGCTTCTTTTTCAATCCTATGATGCTCTAATAAACTATGTGCTGCTATAGCTGATTTTTCAATTTCTCCATTCTTTATATTTCTGAAGTGTTATATTTCTGAAGTGTTCTTTTTTACGAGTTTTCAAATTCCTTTTTGTTTTTCCTATATATATCCTGTTGCAATCTTTGCAATCAATTTGATAAATTCCAGATTTTTTGTTGTCTGGGGTGTTAAATTTATTATTAGTTAACAGAAGATTACCCAGGCTGAATTTGTTAATTGGAGCCAATGTTATATTAAATTTTCTGAATTTTTTTTTAAACTTATTATGAACTTCAGGATGGTAAGTAAATTTTTTGAAATTTACATCTTTTTTGGAATCTTGTTGTAAGGTGGTATATTCCTGTAACCTTTTCTGTTGTTTAAATTTCTTTAAATGATTTTGTATTATGTCTTAATTAAAACAATATAATCATATTGTACATATTGCTAAAATAAATGGTTAAACAATATAATCATATTGTACATATTGCTAAAATAAATGGTTTTAATGAAGACATAATAAAAAATAAATTAAAGAAATTTAAACAACAGAAAAGGTTACACCTTACAACAAGATTCCAAAAAAGATGTAAATTTCAAAAAATTTACTTACCAACCTGAAGTTCATAATAAGTTTAAAAAAAAATTCAGAAATTTAATATAACATTGGCTCCAATTAACAAATTCAGCCTGGGTAATCTTCTGTTAACTAATAATAAATTTAACACCCCAGACAACAAAAAATCTGGAATTTATCAAATTGATTGCAAAGATTGCAACAGGATATATATAGGGAAAACAAAAAGGAATTTGGAAACTTGTAAGAAAGAACACTTCAGAAATATAAGGAATGGAGAAATTGAAAAATCAGCTATAGCAGCACATAGTTTATTAGAGCATCATAGGATTGAAAAAGAAGCAAAACTTTTGAAACATCTATCTAAACAATATGAGGTGAGTGATAAACATATTCTACCTTAATGAATATACCTCATAGTGAGAATTCCTAAAATAAGTAATCTATCTAAACCTTTAGATTTAACAGTTTGGGAAAAAATATATATTCAAAAAAACCATACTAGAACTTCGAAATTCCAGATGAACCTAGCTTGATTACAAAGTTCTTCAAAAATACAACAGATGTCGGTTTAGAAAATGATTCATTAAAATGAACACCAGATGGCAGTTTAGAAAATAATTCTTTAAAAGAACATCAGATGGCAGTTTGGATAATTATCAACAAAAGTTGGTTGGTTGGTTGGTATCTAATGTCGAGCACTTGATAATGAAATCATTCGCTCTCTTGCACTCCAATATTTAGCAGAAAGGCTGGTCTCTTCTACAAAAGCTGGACAAAGGAGGAGATGGTTTCTTTCCATATCTTCATTTAAATTGCAAAAAGGGCATTTAGGTGAATCTGTCATGCCAATTCTGTGTAGGTGTTTATTCAAGCAGTCATGTCCCGTTAGCAGTCTGAATGTTGCTACTGCAGATTTTCTTTGTAATGTAGTAATGTCATAAGCTTGTAGATTTTCCGATTCCTTTCCAGATGTTTTGGTGGTGTATTCCTCTCTAAGTTTATTGATGTATTTATTTGAGATAATTCTTTTGATAGTGTGAAAGGAAACTGGAGTAGAAGTTGGGTTTGAAACAATTTTGCTACCCTTCTTGGCCAGAAAATCGGCTATTTCATTGCCTGTCACTCACAATGGGCCAGAATCCATTGAAGTACAACTTTTTTATGTAGATGGGATAACTGTTTTATCATTTTGTGACATTCGATAATTTTGATGCTTTTGGGTGTTGTGTCTCGTGTTATAGCGAGAATGGCTGCTTTGGAGTCACATAGAATTACAACTTGTGTAAATTTTTGGATGTGGTATAAAAGATTTTGTAAACTTAAGAAAATTGCTAGGATTTTGCCATCAAAGTTTGTTGAATTTGTGTTTAGTTTACGATAAAAGGAAAAAAGTGGACATACTGCACCAGCACCAGTGCCACCGTCATTTGGTAGGCTGGAGCCATCTGTAAAAATATGTATCCATTCAGGAGCTTGGTATCTTAGATTTATTATTTCCAGTGACATTTGTTATAAAATATATGGAGGAGTTTCACATTTCTTGATGTCTTCTGTTAAATGAAGGTTATATTCAATTTCCAAAATTTCTAGAGGGTTGTTTCTCATCTGCATATTTTCTTTTGAATGTGGAAGTTGTAATTTCTGTTTGATTTCTTGTACAATGCTTAAGAAGCTTTGCTGAGATTTTAAACATACTTGTGGTTTTCTTTGGATCCAGTTATTATGGGGTAGCCTTAAAAATTTTTCATACTGTGTGATTGCTGTTTTCTCAATTTCAAATGCTATGTTTGGGTTATTTGTTAAGATTTGCATGGCAGTGATTGGTGTTGTTTTAACGGCTCCTGTTATCAGGCAGAGGATTTGGTTCTGCAATTTATTAAGTTTTTCCACTTTAGTAGTTACTAGGATTTCTTCGCAATAATGAAGTACAGGTTTTATGTACATTTGGTAGGTGTTTAGGGTTTGTGTGTTGCAACCCCAATCGTTTTAATAATGGTAACCCTGTTTCTATCTTTGTACATAATTCTCTATGTGTTTCTTCCATGTTAATTTTGTGTCCAGAGTTATTCCTAAATATTTTGCTTCGTGTGTTTGAGTTAATAATTAACCCTCCAATTTCAGAGTGATGGGTAGTGGTTTCTTTCTTAATGTAAATAGTTGATAATTTGTCTTCTGTACATTTATCTTCATTAAGTTTATTAAATTTATTAAATGTTGTATAATGAACCTGCTGCGGTGGAGTAGTGGTTATGCTCCTTGCCTCTGGTTCCGAGGGTCGCGGGTTCAAACCCGGTGTTGGATTTTTTTAGGATCGAAAAATCCAAGGAGCAAGTCCTCCATGAGGGACTTTGAGCTGTGGGTCCCGAGTCTGAAGATTTTCAGGCTCGTAAAAGATCCTTAAGCCTGAATGAAAGGCTTCTAAGCAAAATTTAGCAAATTTTACCGTCCTAGTACTACCTAGGTTTCCTAGATGTCAGTATGAGGCGGAACGCTGATCATGGACCACTCCAATGACATCTATACGAAAACAAGTATACCTAAATTTTTAGTATGGTTCAAATTCTTCCCTGTAGGGGGAGAGCACCTAAATCCCTGTTAAGGGAAACATGGGCTTACAAGATAAGAAGAAGATAATAAATCTGCATTATGTTAATAGTTATTTCTCATACACAATCATCTGTTATTGATTTTTCCCAAGCCCAAAGAGATTTAACAACAAAGATATATTATTTATAATTATCCAACTGGCTTATAAATCACCCGGAAGTAAGATCAGAATACATAATTTCACATTCGGTAAACATTAAACATTATAATTATTTTTAGCTTCTGATGTATTATTCACTAAATAGTTACTACAAATCCAACGCGAGGTTGAGTTTCTCATTAGACAAAACCACAACCTTTTGTTAGATTACTGGTGATAAAAGTGAAAAGGGTTGGCTATATAATATTTTAAAAGTCCAGAACATTGATTTATGTAAAAACTCAATTTCACAGTACAGCCATTTAAAAATTCACTATATACATATGTAATTAACTATTAACCTAGTGAAAAGTTATGCTGATGACAGTTTTCTAATGTATTTATTCACTAGCTATTACATATAACTAATTTAAGTCACTGGCAATATCAAGCCTGGAGATTAATGGTAGCATGGATGTAATATGCTCTCCATACATCCCTATTCTGAGCTAATGATTTCCAATTGATCCCTGTATAATTCACTCCTCAAATTATGATTAAAGTTATTTCCCCACCTCATTCCAGGCTTACCTATTGGGTACTTCCCTCTGGCTTATCTACAAGAAATTTTTATGCTCTTTCCGTATTCCTCATTCATGCCATATGCCCTCTCTCATTGGAGTCTATTAGACTTAACTTGTTATTACAACTGGTTTCTCATAAAGATCGCATAGCTTACTATTATGTAGTCTTCACCATTCACCTGTCTGTTTGTCTCTCTTTGATCCAAAACTTTATTTTTAAATATAATCTTTTCCCCTCCCTTAAAGTAAGAGTCCATGTTTCACACCATATAATATAACTGGAAGAATAACAGTTTCATACATTTTCAGCTTAACATTTGTTTTTAGAGAAGTTGGGATGACAAGAATCTGTTTAAAGGATACTAGCATATAAATAGTAATTACCTTGACAGTAGCTATATCAGCTGATGTCATCACATTCATTCAGGCTGTCTCGCTCTGCACAATGTGCTCAAGTGAGTGTGTTTCTCAACACATTCCTCGTCTAGAAGATCCTACAAACAAATTTAAAACTAATTATGCAACTATAACCAAATGCTACATTAAACAAAAATCACTTTTATATTTTTATATAAATAATTTTCAGTGTTACACCTTTTTTTTTTCAAAAAGTATAAGGCAGGCTTTTTAATAATAATATAAAGATAATCAATGGTAAAGAGAAAAATTTTGCCTGAACCGGGAATCAAACTCTGAATCTTCAGCTTTCCGTGCTGATGCTCTGACCACTGATCTAATTCAGGCTGCATTACCATCCAAGCATAAATCCTCCCTTTACCTTACTCTCTTGGTCCCACATTCAAATGCAATGAATCATCTACATTAAGAAGACATGAAGGAATTCCACACAGCTATAGCATTATTTATTAAATTAATATTAGGAAGCTAAAGCATGATGTCATTGCATTGAATGTCGGACCAAGAGATTAAGGTAAATGGAGGATTTATACTTGGATGATAATGTAGCCTGAATTAGCTCAGTGGTCAGAGCATCAGCAATGAAAAGCTGAAGGTTCTGGGTTTGATTCCCAGCTCTGGCAAAAATGTTTCTCTTTACCATTGATTGCAATAGTTTAGTTATGTACATTAATTTACTTACTTCAATCATAGTAATGCGCATTCTAATTCTTCATAGAACTCATCCTTGATCTTGTCATCCTTATCTTCTGTGGGACAATGTACATTTATGATTACAAAATCATGTCGTTTACTTTTTAGAATTATGTATTGTAACCTATCGCTGACAAACTTAATATCTGGGATAGTGGAGAGGATCCTCCTTTGGAGTCTTTGGACTAAAAACCTTTCCCATATTTAACTATGATTAAAAAACCTGTTCCAAATTCAGATCTCGTTGCATGCCTATAGTATAATGCTAAGCTTCCTGATTCTTGACTAACTTCTCCTGGCCATCTAACTTCCTATAAAGTGACTATATCCAAGAGTGATTTATCTAATTTCTGCATTAATATATCTAATGCCCCACTAATATATCATGTCCTAACATTCCATGTTCCTAGGAACATGTTCCTGTGATGGAGCCTTTGGTATGGCTTCCCTGAAGTAGTCCCCACCCGGAGAACCGAATGGGGGACTATTTTACCTCTGGATAATTTTACTCCAGACATAGACGATATTAAAATGAATATTCAATCATTAAAAAGAGCTAGTAGTCCAGGAGGAATACCAGCAGAACTATTAAAACATGGATCCGACCATTTATTTGAATGACTGAGAGAATTATTTACAAACTTTATGAATGGTGAAAAAGTTCCTCAAGAATGGAAACTAGGATACATTTCGACAATCCATAAAAAAGGGAAAAAAGACCAATGTGAAAATTATAGAGGTATAACAGTAACAAGTACTATGAGTACATTCTATCGACGTACACTAAAATATTATTTTGAAAGAAACTATAGTGCTATGGAATTAGAGGAACAGTCAGGATATAGAGCAGGTCATTCCACAACCGACAACCAATTTTGCATTACCCAGGTAATAGAAAAGAAAATGCAATATGGACAAGCTTCGTACCCACTATTTGTAGATCTAGAGAAAGCATACGACAATGTTCCTATACCTGTTGGATCCACCATAGAGAAATATTGGAGAGCAAGAACGCTAATGGCTTCGGTGCCAAGGCCCAGCATTTGAAAACAACAACAACATGTTCCTATAGAGAAACTATGGATTGCTTTAAGACATATGAGAATTAAGACTATAATAAAATTTATATGACAATTGCATATTTAAAATTAAAATTTTAGATATGCAATTGTCATATAAATTTTTTATAGCTTTAATTATTATAGAAAATTAAAATTCCCCTCAGGGGTCCTCGTCTAGGGGATATGTGGATGGCGACCACAAGGTGCCCAAGCTGTGCAAAATATTTCTTCCACTTACTTGTGTTTTGCACTCTTTTAACTTTACTATCTAACCTCTCTTGGTTAACTCTTGTTTTTTCGACCCTGGCGCCATTAGGGCATCCGAGGGCTAGGGAATCCTTCCTTTCTTCCATTTCTTCTTTCCTTTATTTTCTTTTCTTCTCCAGAAAAGCCTGACCAGAGGCTATAAGATGGCAGCCCCATCACTGGTCTTGCCTTCC
The DNA here is from genome assembly GCA_030220185.1 of Diploptera punctata. Taxonomy (NCBI): domain Eukaryota; kingdom Metazoa; phylum Arthropoda; class Insecta; order Blattodea; family Blaberidae; genus Diploptera; species Diploptera punctata. Next base: position 29,340 of record JASPKZ010009845.1, on the reverse strand, counting down.
TTTGGCCAGCAACCAATCGAAGGGACTGTTATTATGCTTTCAAATCTTATACGAGAATTTCCCATAAGGGAAAATTTTCTATAGGATCGTAACAGGCCTTGGCCTAATACTTGGAAGGAAGAAGAAGAAATTAAAATTGACAGTAAATTGTCACATGGTTTTACGATAAATAAAGGTCTTCATCAAGGTTGTTGTCTATCACTGACTCTGTTTGAAATATATGTACATGAAATATTAAAGAATTGGAGAAGAAAATGTTCAAGCATGGGAATTCCTATTTCAAACAACAAAACTTTATACAACTTACATTTTGCAGATGATCAATTGTTAATTGCACAAGATTATGAAGATTTAGAATATATGACTAGAAAATTAATAGAAGAATATGAAAAATGGGGACTAATTTTGAACATGAAAAATACAAAATATTTATCAATTAGTGAACCAGAAAAAAATTCAGTTTTGGAGACTGGAGAAACAATAAAATCTTGTAGTGAGATCACATATTTAGGAATTATATAAATAAAAATAAAAATGGGAGTATTACATTTATATAACACTTTGGCTGGACCAGTGTTGACCTATGGTAGTGAAGCATGGACACTAAAAAGACAACATGAAAGCAGAATAACGGCTTGTGAAATGAGATTCACGCGCAGAATAGCAGGTTATACCAGATGGGATCGGAAAAGGAACACCGATATCTTAAAAGAATTGAAGACTACGCCAATTTTGGAATATATTAAACAGTACCAACTAAATTAAAAACACCAAAACCATGGGAAGATATTTCTGGACATCCCAAAAACTGATCAAATATCCCTTTATTTTATTTCTTTTAATTTTTCATTAATTCAATATGAAACATATAACTCAACTATTACAAGGTTAGAAGGTACTTGACCTCATGTGCACATGTGGGACCTAAGTAATATAATTTTAAATAGCTTATCTAATATGCTGCAAGCAAAATAAATTTATAAGTTTGTTACATAATTAATCACACAATAAGGGAAGTTGTTGGACTCACCATGTAGCTTTAATTTTAAAACTTATGTAAATATGTTTGTTTATTTTGTTCCCACTTTCAGAACTATCATAATGACTAATTGAAAGGCTCCTAGGAAGAATCAGGTTTTGTGCCACAATAGTTATGCCTCTGATGACTTTTTAGATTATGGAAAAACTTTAGTATTTATTAGACATTCACTTACTCAATGAATTATTTGAAGTTCTACGGAATCGCAGTGTGCATGCGCAAATGCTTAATGTAACTTCCACCATGTGGCAGGATATATATGTGAAACTGGTATGAACAATTTTCACAATAAATCTCCAAATATGTTTATAAAAAATGGACATACACAAACCTCCTCTTCCTAACCTAACATAATAAATTGCATGCATATTATTTAACAATGGTGTACACTAACTAGTCTCATCAGAACCTAACAAAATTAAGATATAGTGGAAGTCACATTAAACATTGTGCATGTACACTGCAATTCTGTAAAACTACATTGAGAGATAAATAGCAAAATTTGCATACACAAATAAATATTTTATACTTGTAAAATATGTTTCAAGAATCATTGCTAAATGTTTAAAATAGTATGAAATGTTATTACAAATGGTAAAAGTATATAGTGCAACTGTGGCATACGAATGTTGTATGTAAAATTATAGAATATCACAATCTAAAGTTCAGCCTACATTATCTGCAAGAAATGTTATTTACCTCTCTTGAGCAACAGGAATGCGATGAAATGATAGCAGTTTTCCTCCTTCAGCTGAAGATGAATATAATTTACTTCTGCATTCCGGAACACAACAAAAATTGTTGTTCACCATGATCTAAATTATAAACACAAAATCCTTAGATTATTTAACATCAAATCAATAAACTATTAAATTTCTATAGTACGGTACTACAATTCAGCAAATTATATAAAATGATGTTCGAAGCTAACATCATACATTAATTTGATAAAATATATATATATATCTTGAGGTTGTAGTTATGTCAAAGATTGTACATCCATCATAAAAAATTATTAATTACGTAAAATATTGTTTATGGAACATTGAATATAAGCAAGTTTGCTCTCTACAATTTCTTTATACCTTAAATAAGTAAAATACAAATTATATATACATTTTTTAATACTGCGTTTTAATTTAAGATACTTAGTAATAATACTTACTAAGAAAATTGTTGTAATATTCTTGTAAATTTCAAGAGACCACTTGTTAATTTAAACAAACAAAATATTACTTCCAATTATAGGGTGGCTTTCGTGTATATTTTAAAATATGTAGCCAACATAATGAAAAAAAAGTACAGAGTTGATTATGATAATAAATAAAAAAACTATAAATGAATTATTCAAAACTTTCCAAAATAATGTTAAAAGCAAGAATTTAAACAAAAGTTGATTTCGTGGTAATTTTCATATTAAAATTGAGAGAAAGCCAACTTATTGAAAAAAAGTAAAAAAAAAGGAAAAAGTCGGTTTTATGTCTCTCAGGAATTCTTCTAAGTTCCACAGAATCGCAGCGCGCATGCGCGAGTTGCTGTAATGGTTAATATAGACTCCGATAGTCGGCGTCACCAACTTTGGGAATAAATTTCCAAATGCAAAAAAAAAATGGACGTTAACTAACTTGCCATTTTCTAACTAAAGAAAACAATTTACATGCATATTATTTCTTCCCAAATGCTTAAAAATGGACGTAAACCAACTTCCCATTTCCTAACGTAACAAAGCAATTTACATGTGTACTATTTAATGAACTATAAACTAATTTTACGTACACTAACACTAAATATAGTTTTAAATTATTTTCAAATGGTGGCAACGTTGGAACAACATGGGAAAGTAGCAAGGAAGTGATGTATCCACGATCACGTTTTACGTAAATATATAAATATAAAATATTGTGAAGAAAGCTTGAAGATCATTGCAAAATGTTTAAAACAGTACAAAACGTGTTTACAAGTGTTTAGTGTATCAGTGGCATAAGAATGTAAGTGTAGAAATGTGAGAGACATAAAACCGACAACATCCAAAAAAAATTCTTTTAGTAAATTAGTAGGTCTGTTGGGTGCTCTTAAAGCTGCCAAAATAGCAGAGTAATAGCGGTAATAGCCGGTAATAGCAGTGTAACGAGTAAAACGACTACAGAGCCTCCAAGCGTTGGCAGAAAAACTAGGCCTGGCATCCATTTGCGTTGGCCTGGGGTGCTCCAATTATTGAACGAGAACTTATGAACTTATGCGAGAAACATATTTCATAGAAGACATCAGGATAGCATACCTCCTACCATCTATAGAACCATATCAAAAAGCAGTAAAAGTGAGGGAATAGAAACGGAAGTAATAAATGAGGAATTTTACACCTCCAGTGCCATGACAGACAGAAACTGGACAAGAGAATGTCAGACACTGAGACACGTTGTAACCAGACTAGCGTGACATGGCTTTCATCACCTTCATCACAAGGTCTGCGAAAATAAAAAATTCCACCAGCCAACTGAAGACTGCAGATGTGCACTGTGCGGTATTAAGTGTAAACTTTATCATATCACGGAGTGTAAAAACAGAACAAAATAAAATAATGAATACAGCAAAGAGTGAATACAAGTGATCAGTGGAAAAGAACGTAAAACTTTCGAAACTAATGCTCTTCTGAGTACTCCTTTATATTATTATTATTATTATTATTATTATTATTATTATTATTATTATTATTATTATTATTTATTATTATTATTGTTAAACAGACGCCCTGGCCAGGGATTAATCCCTGCCCTGGCCCAGACAACAGGGGAATGGAAGCGGGCAAACTATGAGCTCCGACACATAGTAACACGATTCGCTACGCACGGCTTTCATTACAAATTCTGCCAAGACATTCCACCAACCGAATGATTACGTGTGCAAACTGTGTAATAAATACTGTGAAAGATATCATGCACAAGACTGCAAAAGAAGAAAAGTGTCAATAATAAAATTAGGACTAGAATAATCACCAATATTTTGCACATTGTGCGCATTTTTCTATTGTATGGTCGATATCGGTACTTTATGGTCAACATCGCTGTAATGCTACGGTTTGTTATATGCTACGGTTTATTATACAGCGTGTCGCGCCCGACGTGACGCGAATTCGCGTTTCGCTCGGCGTGATGCTGGTTCCACATGGAGCGCATACGCTACAGCGCATATGTTTATGGAATTGTCGCCAGATGGAACCACATATATGGAAAATCAAAATGACCAACGTTCATAATAAATTTTCAAATGTGTTTACAAAAACTAATGTATACAAACCTGTCCCTGCATAACCTAATAAAATAAATTACTTACATACTATTTGTAAACTGTAAACTAATATGATGTACACTAAACTGACCCATCGGAATCTAACAAAATGAAGTGATTGAATATTTATTTCTTAAAATATGGTTTGGAATTAAATGCAAATGTTGGTAATTCACACATATGTCCTGCCATCTGGTGGATTTAATTTTATGAGCGTTCACGTATGCCAACTTCAATTCTAATAAAGAACTTTGAAAATAAATTGAAAGGAAAAGTCATAATTTGTGTACATTGATAAACATATTAAAATTCTTCATAAAAAAAGTTTCAAGTGTCGTTGCAAAACGATTAAAATAGTTCGAAATATTAGTAAAGACAGAAAAAGTACCTAGAGCAACAGCATCATATGAATGTTGTATGGAAAATCATAGAATAAATTATTCTTTAGTTCTTAAATAAACATATGGTTGATGAATATACCAAATTTTAGAATACTTCAGATTTTCGCCTGAGCAGTTTTATCAGGTTTTGAATTTAATAGAAGACGAAATTTATGCACATCCATAATATCCCCGAGATACAATATTTACAGCTTTTATTTATCTCTTGACTAAGTTCAAGCCACAATAACTTTTTTCTGTACATCTCTGTACTCCTTCATGCTCATATTGTAAAAAACATGTATAGATCTCGATGATTTGCAACAAAACTGTCTAACTTTCGTCGTTAAAATTGGAAAGTTATAAAACAAGTACTGTATTTCTGACATTTTGTTAACAAATCTTTGTTTTTAGCAATTACACCAATGAGTACGGGTAATATCTTCTATATTCTTTGTTTGCGCTGGCAAATTGCGTCCTAGATTCAAGAGATTCCAAAACACGACGCGACATGTCAGCGCAAATTTTTTTGCGCCAGCAATTTGCGTTGTAGATAAAACACCTCCATTTAAATACATGGGGAGCAATTTTTGCGCTGGCGCGTTGCGTCGTAGATAAACCACAGCAATACAGCGTGTCGCGCCCGACGTGACGCGAATTCGCGTTTCGCTCGGCGTGATGCTGGTTCAGCATGGAGCGCATACGTTACAGCGCATATGTTTATGGAATTGTCGCCAGATGGCACCACATATATGGAAAATCAAAATGACCAACGTTCATAATAAATTTCCAAATGTGTTTACAAAAACTAATGTATACAAACCTGTCCCTGCATAACCTAATGAAATAAATTACATACATACTATTTAGTAAACTATAAATTAATCTGATGTACACTAAACTGACCTATCGAATCTAACAAAATGAAGCGATTGAAAATTTATTTCTTAAAATATGGTTTGGAATTAAATGCAAATGTTGGTAATTCACACATATGTCCTGCCATCTGGTGGATTTAATTTTATGAGCGTTCACGTATGCCAACTTTAATTCTAATAAAGAACTTTGAAAATAAATTGAGAGGAAAAATCATAATTTTTGTACATAGATAAACATATTAAAATTCTTCATTAAAAAAGTTCCAAGTGTCGTTGCAAAACGATTAAAATAATTCGAAATATTAGTAAAGACAGAAAAAGTAACAGCTTTTATTTATCTCTTGACTAAGTTCAAGGCACAATAACTTTTTTCTGTACATCTCTGTACTCCTTCATGCTCATATTGTATAAAACATAATTAGAACTCGATGATTTGCAACAAAACTATCTGACTTTCGTCGTTAAAATTGGAAAGTTATAAAACAAGTACGGTATTTCCGACATTTTGTTATAAAATCTTAGTTTGTTTTTAGCAATTACACCAATGAGTATGGGTAATATCTTCTATATTCTTTGTTTGCGCTGGCAAATTGCGTCCTGGATTCAAGAGATTCCAAAACACGACGCGACATGTCAGCGCAAATTTTTTTGCGCCAGCAATTTGCGTTGTAGATAAACCACCCCCATTTAAATACATGGGGAGCAATTTTTGCGCTGGCGCGTTGCGTCGTAGATAAACCACTGCATAAACGTAGAAATAAATCGAGTTGTAAAATCGAATTAAATTTAAATTATGATTAGTGAACGGTAAAATCTGTTATGCAAACGAAGAGAAGTTTGCGGTTGAATATAAATCTTTTCGAAGTTAATTGTTAAATTAATTAATTTTGGTGGGGTTGTACAAGACAAGCTTTTCACTTACGCGACTTATGCCAGTTTTGATGTGATTTAAAGTATTGTAAAGTGTTAATGAATCAATATTCCTAAGAGATGCAACCGCCGCCTAAATATGTCTAATTAACACGAAATGAACTAGTGGAAATATGATTTTACATTGTAACCGTCCGACATTTTGAATTTCTCATAGAATAACAGAAAAAAGTAATTATTTTACGTATCGAATCACATTTAAAAAGCAACCTTTTGCTAACCAAACCTAAATCAATTACTGTAACACAAATCAATTACTCTAACCAGGTGAAATCCAGGGAACGTCCTTTTTATTATTTTACGCGGTTAAATAAGTAAAGGATAAGTCCGGACCTGATTTGTTGAAACCATAGATTAAATGTACACATTGTGCTCATTTAATAATAACTGGAAAGCGCACTAACGTGCAAAGGAGTTAAATTCATTAGTTTTTGCTCATTTGTGGTTTACACATTGTGCTCATTTATGGAATATCGCTGGTTAAAAGTTTGATAAATGGTAGTACATCGCTGGTTAGAAGTAATGCTACGGTTTATTATACAGCGTGTCGCGCCCGACGTGACGCGAATTCGCGTTTCGCTCGGCGTGATGCTGGTTCAGCATGGAGCGCATACATAAAAGCGCATATGTTTATGGAATTGTCGTCAGATGGCACCACATATATGGAAAATCAAAATGACCAACGTTCATAATAAATTTCCAAATGTGTTTACAAAAACTAATGTATACAAACCTGTCCCTGCATAACCTAATAAAATAAATTACATACATACTACTTAGTAAACTATAAATTAATCTGATGTACACTATACCGACCATCGGAATCTAACAAAATGAAGTGATTGAACATTTATTTCTTAAAATATGGTTTGGAATTAAATGCAAATGTTGGTCATTCACACATATGTCCTGCCATCTGGTGGATTTAATTTAATAATAATAGGTATAATTGCAGCCAATGGCCATGTAGAAAGAACTGTTTTCATGTCTTACAAAAGTCTGTTATCGATGTTCCTATGTTTTTACACTGTAATAGGTGATATCGGTCGCAGTGCGACCCACATAGTTTGCACTTGCACTTTTCTTCTGGGTTATGGCGCTTCACTGTTGTGCATATCCTGTGGTGGAAACCATGGACCGCGACTCTCGTCACGGTGTGTCTCAGGTCGTATCTGGCTGCTGTCCATTCCCTGTAGATCATCGCATCCGTTGCGTAGAACTCAGGCCATATCTGTTCTCTCTTCTCGTTTAGTTCCCACAGCAGTTCTTTGTAGGCATCTGTTGCCGGCACGAGAAGGTCCAGGTGGAGCTCTTCAATGAAGAATGGTTCCTTTGTCAGTATGTATGTTAGGCGTGAAGGCGTGTATTTTGATACGCTTAGCGCTGTCTTTAAAAAGTGTGCTTTGACTTTCTCTATTTCCTCTAGGTTTGCCTTATTTAGGTTCTTCCAAATCACTTCTATTCCATAGGTCATGATTGGTGCTATTTTTAAGCGGAAGATGGTCATTGCTGTCTCCAGGGATAGTTTACTCAGGCTTTTAATGCTGTTCGTTGCTATTCTGGCCGCTAAGGCGCGTTCTTTGATGTGCTTATCGAAGGTGTCACCTCGGCTCTGCAGTGTGATCCCCAGATATTTGAACTGGTTTACATTTTGCAGTGGGTCTCCCTTATACCGAATGCAGTCATTCGCTGCGAGTCTTCCTCCTTTCCTGAAGGTCATTTTTACTGTTTTCTTCTCATTTATTTCTAGGTCGTTCTTTTCGGCCCATGCTACGAGTTTGTCGAACGCTGTTTGAGCTTTTTCGATGTCTTGGGATGTAATCACAATGTCATCAGCGTATGCCAAGATTTGGACGATTTCTGTTTCTATCTCTGTGGGTATTTTTGCTGTTGCTATTATGAAGAGTAGGGGACTCAACGGGTCACCTTGGAGTACGCCGTTTGTTTGATCTATTTGCTCTGTTTTTGAAACTCCATCGTCTATCTGCACTTGGTTTCTGGAGAGGATGTTCTCAATTAATCTAGTTACTTGGTTTCTCCCTGCTGCTTCTTCTATTCTTCTTATTATCAGCTGCCTGTTTAAGAGGTCGAAAGCCTTCTTGTAGTCTATGAAGATGGGATGTAGTTTTCCTCTCGGTTGTTCTAAGACTATTTCGATGCTCTCTTGTAGACATTTAATTGCTTGTGTCGTCGATTTCCCTTTTAAGAACCCGAACTGTTGTTCCGGTATGACGTGGGCTGTCATCGCTCTTAATCTCTCTGTGAGTATGCTGGTCATTATTTTTAGTGTTGTGCACTCTAGGGCTATTCCCCTGTATGAGTTTGGGTCCTTCGTGTCTCCTTTGGCTTTGTACAGCACCTTCAGCGTTGCTATTCTCCACTTGTCCGGAATGCTGCCTTGCCTTAGGCATTCGTTGAAAAGCTCTGTCCAGGTGTCTGCGAGAGCTTGCTCTGTTTCTTTGAGGTGTTCGAAGGCAATTTCGTCAGGTCCGCAGGCTTTTCTGTTTTTCGAACTTGCAATGTGTCGTCTTACTTCCTCTCTGGTGAAGAGGCAGGATTTCTCCACTTCTTCTTTCCTTCGTGTGGTTTCTGGGCGTGTTTCTTTGGCCTGCAGTACTTCTTTAAAGTGTTTCTCCCACTATGTATTGGTATATCTCTTGGGAAGGATGGCTGTTTTGGTGAGGTCACTTTATACCATTTTCCTCTGCTTTTTCTATTATTTTTTTCTCTTCTTCCGCCTGGTACGTTTCTTTATACCTTTCCACTGTTTGTTTATAGGCTCTCCTGGTATTTTGGTATTCTTGTAGGTCTTCGTGTGTTTTCGATAGTTTTGCCTTGTGGAGTGCTATGATCGCGGCTCTCCTCGCTACGTAGCATTCTTGTTTGAACCATGGCTTTGCTTTCCTTCTTTCCATTCTTTCCTTACTGTCGCTTGTTTTATTTGTCCTTCTATTGCATCGACTGCCTGATTTATTTTTCCTTCTTTTATTTCTTCTGATGCCTTTTGTATCGTTTCTGTGTTTAGTTTCTCTCTGTCAATCTTTCTCGATAGTTTATTTGTTGGTTTTCTGGAGTTTTTTCTTTGTTGTGTGTCTTTTATATATATGTCGGTACTTACTGGTATATGTTTCCTTACTGGTATGTCTCTTCTTATCTTTTGGTGGGTCTTGTGGCTGTTTGTGAAGACAAGGTCGATTGTGCTGGCTCCATTTGGTCCGATGTAAGTGTATTCTTTCTCTTTGTTTACTAGAGTTAGCCCTTCTTTTTCTATATGACCGACTACAGTTTTCGATTTATATGTGGGTGTGTCAATTCTGCAGGTAAGATCGCCCATTATTATCATATTGTCTGTCCTGTTCGTCTTGCTTAGTGCCTGGCTTATCTCCTCCTGGATTTCTTCTGCCTTGTGTTCTGGCTGGAAGTAGACATTTAGTACTGTGCATGTGTTTGTCTTTACTAGCAGCATGTTTTCTGATTTTTGAAGTATCTCGAACGGCGCTAATTTTGGTTTTATTAGCATTGTTATCCCTCCTTTAGGTCTTCCTCTTTCCCCTTGGCTGGCATATGAGTTAATTGCGTAGAAGTTTTCCGTGCTCCATTGGGTTGTTAGAAATGTTTCTGTGAGTGTTATTATATCATATTCGTCCAAAAAGTCTTCTGGTAACATGTTTAGTGCATTTCGTAGTCCTTCTATATTCCACAGTAGAGTTTTTAATTTTTCTTCCTTGTCCTGGTTTTTACAGTGTGTTCTCCGTGTTTCGTTTCGAGGGGAGAAAAAGTTTGTTTCCCATGTTTCGTTTCGAGAAACGAAAGGGCCGTACAACTATTCCTTCGGGCCAGAAAGTCGGGTATTCGGCGCTTTTGCAGTGTTTTAGGGCTATTCCAACCTTGAAGGCCTTGTTTCTTCCCATGGCGGGTAATTCCTCCACTTCTATTTCGCCGTCGATGTCGTTTCCCTGTAGATAGTCGTATATCATCTCTGGAGTCGTGGAGTTGTGCAGCTTTCCTATATAAAGCCATGCCCTTTTTTCGGCCGCTTGCAGTTTGCTTCCCTCTCCAGTAGTTTGTTTTGTCCCCGTTATCATCTTTCTTGTCGACTGAGGGCGTCCTTCCCTTGTTGTTTGTGAGTAGGATTTCTTCTTCTCTGCCTCCTCTTCTCTTTGTCTCTGTGTGTCTCTTTTGGTTGCCTTTGTTTCTAGATTATCTTTTATCATCCATTTTATGTCCTCTAGCATGTCCTGTATCTGTTTAATTTTATGAGCGTTCACGTATGCCAACTTCAATTCTAATAAAGAACTTTGAGAATAAATTGAGAGGAAAAATCATAATTTGTGTACATAGATAAACATATTAAAATTCTTCATTAAAAAAGTTTCAAGTGTCGTTGCAAAACGATTAAAATAATTCGAAATATTAGTAAAGACAGAAAAAGTAACAGCTTTTATTTATCTCTTGACTAAGTTCAAGGCACAATAACGTTTTTCTGTACATCTCTGTACTCCTTCATGCTCATATTGTATAAAACATGTATAGAACTCGATGATTTGCAACAAAACTATCTAACTTTCGTCGTTAAAATTGGAAAGTTATAAAACAAGTACTGTATTTCCGACATTTTGTTATAAAATCTTATGCTGTGGTTTATCTACGACGCAACGCGCAGGCGCAAAAATTGCTCCCCATGTATTTAAATGGAAGTGGTTTATCTACAACGCAAATTGCTGGCGCAAAAAATTTTGCGCTGACATGTCGCGTCGTGTTTTGGAATCTCTTGAATCCAGGACGCAATTTGCCAGCGCAAACAAAGAATATAGAAGATATTACCAGTACTCATTGGTGTAATTGCTAAAAACAAACTAAGATTTTATAACGAAATGTCGGAAATACAGTACTTGTTTTATAACTTTCCAATTTTAACGACGAAAGTTAGATAGTTTTGTTGCAAATCATCGAGTTCTATACATGTTTTATACCATTTTTACACAATATGAGCATGAAGGAGTAAAGAGATGTACAGAAAAAAGTAATTGTGGCTTGAACTTAGTCAAGAGATAAATAAAAGCTGTAAATATTGTATCTCGGGGATATTATGGATGTGCTAAATTTCGTCTTCTATTAAATTCAAAACCTGATAAAACTGCTCAGGCGAAAATCTGAAGTATTCTAAAATTTGGTATATTCATCAACCATATCTTTATTTAAGAACTAAAGAATAATTTATTCTATGATTTTCCATTCAACATTCATATGATGCTGTTGCTCTAGGTACTTTTTCTGTCTTTACTAATATTTCGAACTATTTTAATCGTTTTGCAACGACACTTGAAACTTTTTTTTATGAAGAATTTTAATATGTTTATCAATGTGTTTATCAATATGTTTGTCAATGTTACACAAATTATGACTTTTCCTCTCAATTTATTTTCAAAGTTCTTTATTAGAATTGAAGTTGGCATACGTGAACGCTCATAAAATTAAATCCACCAGATGGCAGGACATATGTGTGAATTACCAACATTTGCATTTAATTCCAAACCATATTTTAAGAAATAAATATTCAATCACTTCATTTTGTTAGATTCCGATGGGTCAGTTTAGTGTACATCAGATTAGTTTACAGTTTACTAAATAGTATGTAAGTAATTTATTTTATTAGGTTATGCAGGGACAGGTTTGTATACATTAGTTTTTGTAAACACATTTGGAAATTTATTATGAACGTTGGTCATTTTGATTTTCCATTATGTGGTGCCATCTGGCGACAATTCCATAAACATATGCGCTGTAGCGTATGCGCTCCATGTGGAACCAGCATCACGCCGAGCGAAACGCGAATTCGCGTCACGTCGGGCGCGACACGCTGTATAATAAACCGTAGCATTAGAGTCCTTATGCTGTGGTTTATCTACGACGCAACGCGCCAGCGCAAAAATTGCTCCCCATGTATTTAAATGGAGGTGGTTTATCTACAACGCAAATTGCTGGCGCAAAAAAATTTGCGCTGACATTTCGCGTCGTGTTTTGGAATCTCTTGAATCCAGGACGCAATTTGCCAGCGCAAGCAAAGAATATAGAAGATATTACCCGTACTCATTGGTGTAATTGCTAAAAACAAACTAATGCTACGGTTTATTATACAGCGTGTCGCGCCCGACGTGACGCGAATTCGCGTTTCGCTCGGCGTGATGCTGGTTCCACATGGAGCGCATACGCTACAGCGCATATGTTTACGGAATTGTCGCCAGATGGCACCACATATATGGAAAATCAAAATGACCAACGTTCATAATAAATTTCCAAATGTGTTTACAAAAACTAATGTATACAAACCTGTCCCTGCATAACCTAATAAAATAAATTACTTACATACTATTTAGTAAACTGTAAACTAATCTGATGTACACTAAACTGACCCATCGGAATCTAATAAAATGAAGTGATTGAATATTTATTTCTTAAAATATGGTTTGGAATTAAATGCAAATGTTGGTAATTCACACATATGTCCTGCCATCTGGTGGATTTAATTTTATGAGCGTTCATGTATGCCAACTTCAATTCTAATAAAGAACTTTGAAAATAAATTGAGAGGAAAAGTCATAATTTGTATACATTGATAAACATATTAAAATTCTTCATAAAAAAAGTTCCAAGTGTCGTTGCAAAACGATTAAACTAGTTTCTGTTTTCTGTAAATTTATATTCAGTCCCCATTTTTTATATTCTTCCATTAGTTTATTTATCATATATTTCATATCATCTTCATCCCCTGCAAAAATTATTTGATCATCTGCAAACAACAATGAATGCAGTACTTTTCCTCCTATAGGAATACCCATTTCAGAACATTTTTTATACCATAAGTTAAGAGCCTGGTCTAAATAAATGTTAAAAAGAATTGGTGATAAACTGCATCCCTGCTTAAGGCCTTTATTCACTGTGAATTCCTCTGTTAAAGTATTCTGTATTTTTACTTTAGCTTTTGTATTACTATAGATCCTCCTAACAATATTAATCCATTTATCACAGATATTCACATTTCTCATTGCCGTCCATAACAATTGTCGAGGTACACTATCATATGCCATCTCTAAATCAATAAAGGTCATATGTAGTTCTTTATTTTTTTGCTAGGATTTTCTCTTGTAATTATCTAATACAGAAAATATTATCAATACATGATCTTCCACTCCGGAATCCACATTGTTCTTCTCTTAAGTTATCTTTTATCTCCTTAAGTTTAAAATTTATAATTTTACTAAAAATCCTAGCTGTTGAAGGTAAAACGCTTATACCTCTATAATTGGAACACAGTTTTTTATCACCTTTTTTAAAAATAGGAGTAATATACGATAAATTCCAGTCTTCTGGGATATCGTCTCCAATTTCAATTTTATTAAAAAGTTTTGTTAAAAATATTACTAAAATATCTCGTCCATGTTTTAGGAGTTCCGTCTGAATATTTCCTGGTCCTGGTGCTCTCCCATTTTTTGTCTCTTTCAAAGCTCTTTTTACTTCATCTTCTGTTATCTCTGGAGTGTCAAATTTATATTCTACATCCGTATCTTGAAGTTGAAACTCATTTCTATTTTCTTGAAGTAAACCTTTATAATGTTGCATCCATTCTGATGGTCTTATCAACTGAATATTTATCTTCTTTCTTTCTGATTTCCTGATATTTTGTAATGTTTTCCAAGCTTCTTTGGATCTAGCATATCCAATCGAATGATCTATATTCGAGCATATATTATCCCAGTACTCATTTTTTTGTTCTTCTCACTTCCACCTTTGTTTTATGTTTTAAAGTGATATATTCATTTCGAGATGTTGTTGAGTGATCTGATAACCATTTCATCCGTGCTTTCTTTTTTTCTTCTACTAATTTTTTAATATCGTGATTAAACCATTCATTGTTTCTTTTTAGTTCTCGATTTTCTGTCCCAAGTGTTTCTAAAGCTGCTGAATGTATATTTTCCTTTAATTGATCATACATTTCCACTGCAGATTTATTTAAATTTAAATTAAGTTTTTGCTTTAATCTTGATGGATAAAGATATTTTATACTCTCATCATAGAGTATAACTTACTTTATATCTTTGTCCATTCAAAGGGGTTGTATTTCTTCTGTCTTCCGTTACTTCAATATTTTGTTTTTTCCTACTTGTTAATATGAATTTTCTCAAAAGCATAAAATGATCACTTCCGCAATCTGGTTTTCTATACACTCTAACATCTTTCACTATCATATCACGATTTTGTATCACAATTATATAATCAATTATTGATTTGAGACTTTTTGTTGGCTGTTCCCATGTGTATTTATGTATTTCCCGATGTTGGAAGAAACTATTCATTATCATAAAGCCATGTTGTTTGCATAAACTTATCAATCTATCTCCATTGTCATTTTCCACTTTTTCCCCAAATGGTCCAATCACTTCATCTTTCATTCTACTTCCTACTCGACTATTAAAATCTTCTGTTATTATTACTTCTTGGTGTTTTTTTTATTTTGTCCAAAATTTGTGACAGTTCGTCAAAAAATTCATTTTTCTGTATGGTTGTTGCATCCTCATTTATGGCATATACTCCTATTATTATAAGCTCTATCCCAAAAAGCTTGAGATTTAATTTAATAATTCTTTTATCAATTTCTTCCCAAGACACTATATTTTTTACCAACTTACTTTTTATCAAAATCGATATACCTCTTTTTGCTCTACTAGTTTTTGGTACTCCACTCCAGATATGTGTACAATTTCCTAATTTTTCCTGTCATTTCCCTTTCTTTTTTGTTTCTGAGAGCACAATAATATCTGCATTCATTGATGTAATCTCATCTATTACTTCTTGTTCTTTAGTGTTCAAGCCTTGAACATTCCATGTGTCAATAGCAAAGGTCCGTTTTCGCAGCTTAAGTCTGTCACATTTAAATCCATGCGGTTGACATATTTTACTGAAGTACGTAGCGATATACTGTTTCCAGGGCCAGGTTACCAGCCTGACGCCTAACCCCCAGACACAGAGGACCTGGGGTTTTTTTTAGGGTTTGCTCCCTTAGCCGACAGGTCTCAGTTTTAAGGCGCTGAGGACTCGCCTTTCGTCCCATCCTGTTAGCTACAGTCTATTACGACTGCAGTCAGGGAGCACGACGAGAATGTAGGATTAGGACTTGCTGGCAGAGCTGCTAAAAAAGTCGCAGTGGCATTTCTCGAGATTTATTAAGGTATACATAGTCGGCATCTGTACCCTTCTCGAGGCCGTACCAACCATTTCAAGTCGCAAATTTACAATAGTAACGAGTGATTAAAATCTAGAAAACAAACGGGAAGAATTAAAAAAAAAAAAACGAACTTCAGGTGAAACTTTTGACACCAAAACAAAATACAGAGAAATGTACGTACAAATGTTTGACACTATAGACTGTGTCAAATTATAGATTGAGTAATTTAGACTCATTTTTAGAACATTTGAATGTGGCAAAAATGTCGACAAGTAAAATATCTGTTTTTCGATAATTTCATTTCATTCACTAAAATACAGCTATGTAATATATATATATATTACACAAGGTAATTAAACTGTTAGACGGAATTAAATTGAAAAGGGAGTAAGTGTCAAAATCCAAAAGAAACTCATTTCCTCTCCATGGAAAATACGATCTTTCAGTAAAAAAAAGTTCCTGGCATTTACTCCCAAATTGCTTACCCTAAAAATATCCAATACACGCCACTGGCTGCCGCGGACTTTCTTGTAGAGAGCATTTGGAGTATTCAATTCTGTGTGTACATTAATTTTTTGTGGCAAGTTAATATCCATCACGTATAAAAATAATAATAATAATATTAATAATAATAATAATAATAATAATAATAATAATAATTACATATCTTGGAGTAACAAGTTTAAATGAAGATATACAAAGATACCAACAAGAATGGAAAAATCATCTGAGAAGAATGGCAAGAAATAGACTTCCAAATTGGCATTCCAATATACCCCAACTGGACATAGGGACCAAGGAAGACCAAAAAATCGGTGGAAAAATCAAGACCATCTTCGCTAGGTTTACCGTACAGGCCACATGGCCTAAAACGAATTTGTTCATGATGATGATGACATTACATATGTATATATGATGGGAGACTGGCAACTCCACGTGGTATATATTCATATACATATATATATATATATATATATATATATATATATATATATATAAAGTAATATATTTGCGCTACGCAACATTTAACGTTTTATCAAGAATACAAATTTCATAATAATAACTTACGTTACGGAGCAACGCCACTGAATATGATATAAAAAATAAGAAAGTTTTAATAAGAATTTGTTAAAATATAAATAATACACGGATTACATCTCTTCTTAACCTGTAAATGTGTGGTATGAACAATGAGCAACTCTTCCTTTATCAGGTAAATACTAAATACAAATTTCAAAATACCACATTTATCCTGGATTTAAATGTTGAAAATATATAACGTGTTGTACTGTTCACATTTGATAGCTAAACTGCTTACACATTATAACAAATTTAAATACAAATTTTGAAAAGTTCTGTTTTATATGTTTATAGATAAGAATATATGTAATTCTAATTAGAACGTAACATTGAGGCAAATAAGTAAATAAATATATATATATATATATTACAAATGTAATGAAAAATCACTCTTACTTTAAAAAGGAGGAAAGCAGATTACGAGTATCTGAGAATAAAGCTCTTAGGAAAATGTTTGAACCAAAGAGAGATGAGCAGACAGGTGAATGGAGAAGACTGTATAACAGTGAAATTACATGGTCTTTATAGGAAGCCAGTTATAATTTAGAACATTTAAGTCTCGTTGACTACGATGGGCAGGACATGTGGCACGAGTGAGAAATGAAAGACGTGCATGGAAGCTTCTTGTAGGAAAACCAGAGGGTAAACGTCGAGTTGGTAGGCCAAGAATGAGGTGGGATACTAACATTAACTGTATTTGGATGGAAGTAGTTTTGATTATACAGGGGGGATGATTGGAGAAACCTTGACTCTGGATAGGGATGTATGTGGAGTTTATGTCTGCATGATCATGAGGATATGGATTCGATAGTACCAGTTAGTTAGTTGCACAATTTTCTTCTTTTTACATCAATCAACTTTTAGTATGAACGTAAACAAAATGAATGAGGAATACACACACGAAATTCCTTAAAAAAAATAATTTGTTTTATTTAATAATTGTATATTTGTAACATGCACACACACAAACATATATAGATAGATATATATAGATTTTACCTTCAAAGTAAGCTATAATCGGCTGGTGGAACCAGCATGCCACCACATGTCACACACACACGCACGCACACGCACACACGCACGCACGCACACACACACACATTCACACCCACACGCTGGCAGGAGATGATGATGATGATTATTATTATTATGATGATTATTATTATTATTATGATTATTATTATTATTATTATTATTATTATTATTATTATTATTATTATTATTATTATTATTATTATTATTATTATTATTATTATTATTATTGTGGAAGGTTTGGCTCTGGAGTAGGCTACAGAGTTTTTCTTTTCTAAAAATATGTTATATCTAAATATATTGTAGATAAAGTGAAACGTCACTGTGGAACTCGTAGTAGGTTCTTATCCGCGCGATGCATCCCTACCCTGAGCTAATGTTTCCAATCATCGTCCAGTATAATCAATCTATCAAATCATTAGTTAAATTTTGTTCTCGTTTTCGGTCTACATATAAACTGGGTATTTTCCCTCTGGTTTATCCTACAAGTAGCTTCTTTTTGTTCTTCTTCTTCTTCTTCCATGCCACATGACCTGCCTGTCCTTCTCATTCGTTCTTCTTGGTTCGTATAAAGACCTCTTAAATTCAATGTTGTTGCTGTATTCTACATTCACCTGTATCTTCATCTCACTCTCACTCTCTCCATGTGTCCAAAATTTTTCGTATGAACTTCATTCCCATATACTCGTAATCTCATTTCCTCCCACGTTACGCAGCCAAATAACTAGCAAATAACTGGTAGTAGAATAACAATTTTATTAAATACTGAGCTAATGACCCGGCGTGCACTGCTATGGCTAATTAATGTAGATTAATGTGTGTTTTTTATGTTTAGATAATAAGTAAGAGGAAAAATAATTAATTATAAAAATATATATTTGTTAGATACCCCGTGCTGATTTGCCGAACTTCTTGACATAAATGAGCTGAAAGAAAAAAATTCCTTATTGTGTGAGACATCCGTAAGAGATAAACAAATATGCTGCCGCCGACTTCCTTGTTGAGAGCTTTTTGAGATATACAATTCTGTGTGTATATTAATTTTTTTGGCATGTTAATTTCCTTCACGTATAATAAATAATAATAATAATAATAATAATAATAATGATAATAATGATAATAATAATAATAATAATTCCATTGTTTATGTATATATGATGGGAGACTGGCAACTCCACACGGGATATATATACATAGATCATCGGTTGATTAATATCTTTGACATCGTCCGATTCCTAATAGCCAATTTTGTCGGTCCATCCTATCTCCCGGTTGTATATGTTTCTCCTTCATGTATAAACATATTCCCTGCCTCCAGGAGGTTTTAGGCCTTCATCTGCCTCATCTTGTCTCAGGTTTCCATTCCTAAACAGATTTTGGTAGTCGATCCTCTTCCATTCGCTGGACATGTCCGTATCATCTTAATTGCTGAGTTTTAATATAATCTGAAATAATGTCTTCCATCTTTATTTTCTCCCTTATAACTGAGTTCCTAATTTTTTTCTCTTCTTGAAATTCTTGCTGCCCTTCGTATAAAATTAATTTACGTTGCCAAAAGATACTTATTTGTTTTTGTTGTTAGTGGCCAAAGTTCTGCTCGATAAGTAATTATGCGTTTAGCAATTGTATGATATATATTCATTTTATTTTTATTACTTGTATTTTTATCCCACAATATTCCATTGAGGCAAGCAATTGCAAATTTTCCTTTACTATTTCTATTTCTTATTTCCTCTTCATAACTCACATTTTTATTTATTTTAATTCCTAAATATGTGATCTCACTAAAAGATTTTATTGTTTCTCCATACTCCAGAATTAAAATTTGTTGTGGTTCACCAATTAATAAATATTTTTCTTTTATGTTCAAATTGAATCTCCATTTTTCATATTCTTCTATTAATTTTCTAGTCATATATTCTAAATCTTCATAATCTTGTGCAATTAACAATTGATCATCTGCAAAATGTAAGTTGTATAAAGTTTTGTTGTTTGAAATAGGAATTCTCATGGTTGAACATTTTCTCCTCCAATTCTTTAATAATTAATGTACATATATTTTAAACACAGTCGGTGATAGACAACAACCTTGAGGAAGACCTTTATTTATCGTAAAACCATGTGACAATTTACTGCCAATTTTAATTTTAGACATGAAATTATTATAGTCTTAATTCCCATACGTCTTAAAGCAATCCATAGTTTCTCTATAGGGACATTGTCGTATGCTTTCACTAGATCTACAAATAGTAGGTGCAAAGGTTGTCCATGTTACATTTTCTTTTCCATTACCTGAGTAATGCAAAATAAATTGTCGGTTGTGGAACGACCTGCTCTAAATTCTGACTGTTCCTCTAATTCCATATCACTATAGTTTTTTTGCAAATAATATTTTAGTATACGTCCATACATTCTACCCATAGTACTTGTTACTGTTAAACCGCTATAATTTTCACGTTGGTCTTTTTTCCTTTTTTATGGATTGTCGAAATGCACCGTAGTTTCCATTCTTGAGGAACTTTTTCACCATTCATAAATTTTGTAAATAATTTTCTCAGTCGTTCAAATAAATGGCCGGATCCATGTTTTAATAGTTCCGCTGGAATTCCTCCTGGACCACTAGATCTTTTATTTTTTAATTAATAATTGAACATTCATTTTAATATCCTCTATGTCCAATTGTATATGTTCATCTTCATTTATTTCTGGAATATTTTGAACGTTATCTTAATTAAATACCCTGTTTTCTGATAGTAACGTTTTAAAATAATTTTCCCACTCAGTCATAGGTATTGTTTGTACATTTGTTTGTCCAATTCTCTTATTTCTCAAATTTTTAAAAATTCTCCAAGATTCAGAACTTCGTTTTCCTCCAATAAATGTTTGAATTTTTAAACAATTTTGTTCCCAGCTCTGATTTTTAGCTTCCATAATTTTCTTTCTAACTCTTGCTTGAGCTTCTTTATATTGCATTTTGTCTTTCAGATCTTTGGTATTCAACCACATTAAATATGTTCTTTTTTGTTTGCTATTTCTTTTGCTAAGTCCTCATTTCACAAATATTTGAATTCATTTATTTCTCTATTTGCTTCTCTTAAAGCTTCTTTTGCCGCCTGATGAATACTTTTCACTATATTGTTGTATTCTTCCTGAGCATTGTCAACCGTAGAGATTAGTAACTGATCATCTAACCTTTTCTTATACAGATATGATGTGCTCTCATTCTCCAAGTTGTATAGAGTTGTTGACAAGTCATGGAAACTGCCCTCTTCATTTTTAGTTTTATTTAGCATGTCATTTTTACTTTGGAATGGAAATATTATTTTTGCATTCAATAAATAGTGATCACTTCCGCTTGATAATCCTCTATATGCCCTTACATCCTGGGTCTTTAAAACTGAATATTTCTTAATTATTACAAAATCTATTATCGATTGTAGATTAAGAGTATCTTGGTGCCAAGTATAGTTATTGACATCTCTATGTTGGTAAAATCCATTTAGGATTTTAAGTGAATATTGTTCACAAATTATGTCCGCGCGGCCACGAACCTATGGGTTCGATAGAGCCAGTGTGTTAGTTTGATGGAAGTAGATTATACAGGTGGTAATTGGAAAAGATTATTTCAGGATAGGGATGTATGGAGAGCTTATGTCCGCGCGGCCATGAACCTACGGGTTCGATAGAGCCAGCGTGTTAGTTAGTTTGATGGAAGTAGATTATACAGGGGGTAATTGGAAAAGATTAGTTTAGGATAGGGATGTATGGAGAGCTTATGTCCGCGCGGCCATGAACCTACGGGTTCGATAGTGCCAGTGTGTTAGTTAGTTTGATGGAAGTAGATTATACAGGGGTAAATGGAAAAGATTAGTTCAGGATAGGGATGTATGGAGAGCTTATGTCCGCGCGGCCATGAACCTACGGGTTCGATAGTGCCGGTGAGTTAGTTAGTTTGAGGATGTAGATTATTGTACATTGGAAAACATTAGTTTAGGATAGGGATGTATGGAGAGCTTATGTCCGCGCGGCCATGAACCTACGGGTTCGATAGAGCCAGTGTGTTAGTTAGTTTGATGGAAGTAGATTACACAGTGGGTAATTGGAAAATATTAGTTCAGGATAGGGATGTATGGATAGCTTATGTCCGCGCGGCCATTAACCTACGGGTTCGATAGTGCCGGTGAGTTAGTTTGAGGATGTAGATTATTGTACATTGGAAAACATTAGTTTAGGATAGGGATGTATGGTAAGCTTATGTCCGCGCGGCAATGAACCTACGGGTTCGATAGAGCCAGTGTGTTAGTTAGTTTGATGGAAGTAGATTACACAGTGGGTAATTGGAAAATATTAGTTCAGGATAGGGATGTATGGAGAGCTTATGTCCGCGCGGCCATTAACCTATGTGTTGATAGTGCCGGTGAGTTAGTTTGAGGATGTAAATTATTGTACATTGGAAAACATTAGTTTAGGATAGGGATGTATGGAGAGCTTATGTCCGCGCGGCCATAAACCTACGGGTTCGATGGTGCCGGTGAGTTAGTTTGAGGATGTAGATTATTGTACATTGGAAAACATTAGTTCAGGATAGGGATGTATGGAGAGCTTATGTCCGCGCGGTCATGAACATACGGGTTCGATAGAGCCAGTGTGTTAGTTAGTTTGATGGAAGTAGATTATACAGGCGGTATTTGGAAAGGATTAGTTCAGGAAAGAGATGTATGGAAAGCTTATGTCCGCGCGGCCATGAACCTATGGGTTGATAGTGCCGGTCAGTTAGTTAGTTTGAGGATGTAGTTTATTGTACATTGGAAAACATTAGTTTAGGATAGGGATGTAAGGAGACCTTATATCCGCGCGGCCATGAACCTACGGGTTCGATAGAGCCAGTGTGTTAGTTAGTTTGATGGATGTAGATTATACAGGGTAAATGGAAAAGATTAGTTCAGGATAGGGATGTATGGAGAGCTTATGTCCGCGCGGCCTAGAACCTACGGGTTCGATAGAGCCAGTGTGTTAGTTTGATGGAAGTAGATTATACAGGGGGTAATTGGAAAATATTAGTTCAGGATAGGGATGTCTGGAGAGCTTATGTCCGCGCGGCCATGAATCTACGGGTTCGATAGAGCCAGTGTGTTAGTTCGATGGAAGTAGATTATACAGAAGGTAATTGGAAAAGATTAGTTCAGGATAGGGATGTATGGAGAGCTTATGTCCGCGCGGCCATGAACCTACGGGTTCGATAGAGCCAGTGTGTTAGTTTGATGGAAGTAGATTATACAGGGGGTAATTGGAAAATATTAGTTCAGGATAGGGATGTATGGAGAGCTTATGTCCGCGCGGCCATGAAACTACGGGTTCGATAGAGCCAGCGTGTTAGTTAGCTTAATGGAAGTAGATTATACAGGGCGTAATTGGAAAAGATTAGTTCAGGATAGGGATGTATGGAGAGCTTATGTCCGCGCGGCCATGAACCTATGGGTTCGATAGTGCCGGTGAGTTAGTTAGTTTGAAGATGTAGTTTATTGTATATTGGAAAACATTAGTTTAGGATAGAGATGTAAGGAGAGCTTATGTCCGCGCGGCCATGAACCTACGGGATCGAAAGAGCCAGTGTGTTAGTTAGTTTGATGGAAGTAGATTAAACAGGGGTAAATGGAAAAGATTAGTTCAGGATAGGGATGTATGGAGAGCTTATGTCCGCGCGGCCTTTAACCTATGGGTTTATAGTGCCGGTGAGTTAGTTTGGGGTTGTTGATTATTGTACATTGGAAAACATTAGTTTAGGATAGGGATGTAAAGAGGAGCTTATGTCCGCGCGGCCATGAACCTACGGGTTCGATAGAGCCAGTGTGTTAGTTAGTTTGATGGAAGTAGATTACACAGTGGGTAATTGGAAAAGATTAGTTCAGGATAGGGATGTATGGAGAGCTTATGTCCGCGCGGGCATGAACCTACGGGTTCGATAGTGCCGGTGAGTTAGTTAGTTTGAGGATGTAGATTATTGTACATTGGAAAACATTAGTTCAGGATAGGGATGTATGGAGAGCTTATGTCCGCGCGGCCATGAACCTATGGGTTCGATAGTGCCGGTGAGTTAGTTTGAGGATGTAGATTATTGTACATTGGAAAACATTAGTTTAGGATAGGGATGTATGGAGAGCTTATGTCCGCGCGGCCATGAACCTATGGGTTCGATAGTGCCGGTGAGTTAGTTTGAGGATGTAGATTATTGTACATTGGAAAACATAAGTTTAGGATAGGGATGTATGGAGAGCTTATGTCCGCGCGGCCATGAACCTACGGGTTCGATGGTGCCGGTGAGTTAGTTTGAGGATGTAGGTTATTGTACATTGGAAAACATTAGTTCAGGATAGGGATGTATGGAGAGCATATGTCCGCGCGGTCATGAACCTACGGGTTCGATAGAGCCAGTGTGTTAGTTAGTTTGATGGAAGTAGATTATACAGGGGGTATTTGGAAAGGATTAGTTCAGGAAAGAGATGTATGGAGAGCTTATGTCCGCTCGGCCATGAACCTATGGGTTGATAGTGCCGGTGAGTTAGTTAGTTTGAGGATGTAGATTATTGTACATTGGAAAACATTAGTTTAGGATAGGGATGTAAGGAGACCTTATATCCGTGCGGCCATGAACCTACGGGTTCGATAGAGCCAGTGTGTTAGTTAGTTTGATGGATGTAGATTATACAGGGTAAATGGAAAGGATTAGTTCAGGATAGAGATGTATGGAGAGCTTATGTCCGCACGGCCTAGAACCTACGGGTTCGATAGTGCCGGTGAGTTAGTTAGTTTGAGGATGTAGATTATTGTACATTGGAAAACATTAGTTTAGGATAGGGATGTATGGAGAGCTTATGTCCGCGCGGCCATGAACCTACGGGTTCGATAGAGCCAGTGTGTTAATTAGTTTGATGGAAGTAGATTACACAGTTGGTAATTGGAAAAGTTTAGTTCAGGATGGGGATGTATGGAGAGCTTGTGTCCGCGCGGCCATGAACCTACGGGTTCGATAGTGCCGAAGTGTTAGTTAGTTTGAGGATGTAGATTATTGTACATTGGAAAACATTAGTTTAGGATAGGGATGTATGGAGAGCTTATGTCCGCGCGGCCATTAACCTATGTGTTGATAGTGCCGGTGAGTTAGTTTGAGGATGTAGATTAGTGTACATTGGAAAACATTAGTTTAGGATAGGGATGTATGGAGAGCTTATGTCCGCGCGGCCATGAACCTACGGGTTCGATAGTGCCGGTGAGTTAGTTTGAGGATATAGATTATTGTACATTGGAAAACATTAGTTTAGGATAGGGATGTATGGAGAGCTTATGTCCGCGCGGCCATTAACCTATGGGTTCGATAGAGCCAGTGTGTTAGTTAGTTTGATGGACGTAGATTATACAGTGAGTAATTGGAAAAGATTAGTTCAGGATAGGGATGTATGGAGAGCTTATGTCCGCGCGGCCATGAATCTATGGGTTCGATAGAGCAAGTGTGTTAGTTAGTTTGATGGACGTAGATTATACAGTGAGTAATTGGAAAAGATTAGTTCAGGATAGGGATGTATGGAGAGCTTATGTCCGCGCGGCCATGAACCTATGGGTTCGATAGTGCCGGTGAGTTAGTTTGAGGATGTAGATTATTGTACATTGGAAAACATTAGTTTTGGATAGGGATGTATGGAGACCTTATATCCGCGCGGCCATGAACCTACGGGTTCGATAGAGCCAGTGTGTTAGTTTGATGGAAGTAGATTATACAGGGGGTAATTGGAAAATATTAGTTCAGGATAGGGATGTCTGGAGAGCTTATGTCCGCGCGGCCATGAATCTACGCTTTCGATGAGCCAGTGTGTTAGTTCGATGGAAAGTAGATTATACAGAAGGTAATTGGAAAAAGATTAGTTCAGGATAGGGATGTATGGAGAGCTTATGTCGCGCGGCCATGAAGCTACGGGTTCGATAGAGCCAGGTGTGTTAGTTTGATGGAAGTAGATTATACAGGGGGTAATTGGATAATATTAGTTCAGGATAGGGATGTATGGAGAGCTTATGTCCGCGCGGCCATGAACCTACGGGTTCGATAGAGCCAGCGTGTTAGTTAGTTTAATGGAAGTAGATTATACAGGGCGTAATTGGAAAAGATTAGTTCAGGATAGGGATGTATGGAGAGCTTATGTCCTCGCGGCCATGAACTTATGGGTTCGATAGTGCCGGTGAGTTAGTTAGTTTGAAGATGTAGTTTATTGTATATTGGAAAAAATTAGTTTAGGATAGGGATGTAAGGAGAGCTTAAGTCCGCGCGGCCATGAACCTACGGGATCGAAAGAGCCAGTGTGTTAGTTAGTTTGATGGAAGTAGATTAAACAGGGGTAAATGGAAAAGATTAGTTCAGGATAGGGATGTATGGAGAGCTTATGTCCTCGCGGCCATGAACTTATGGGTTCGATAGTGCCGGTGAGTTAGTTTGGGGTTGTTGATTATTGTACATTGGAAAACATTAGTTTAGGATAGGGATGTAAAGAGGAGCTTATGTCCGCGCGGCCATGAACCTACGGTTCGATAGAGCCAGTGTGTTAGTTAGTTTGATGCAAGTAGATTACACAGTGGGTAATTGGAAAAGATTAGTTCAGGATAGGGATGTATGGAGAGCTTATGTCCGCGCGGGCATGAACCTACGGGTTCGATATTGCCGGTGAGTTAGTTTGAGGATGTAGATTATTGTACATTGGAAAACATTAGTTTAGGATAGGGATGTATGGAGAGCTTATGTCCGCGTGGCCATGAACCTACGTGTTCGATAGTGCCGGTGAGTTAGTTTGAGGATGTAGATTATTGTACATTGGAAAACATTAGTTTAGGATAGGGATGTATGGAGAGCTTATGTCCGCGTTGCCATGAACCTACGGGTTCGATAGTGCCGGTGAGTTAGTTTGAGGATGTAGATTATTGTACATTGGAAAACATTAGTTCAGGATAGGGATGTATGGAGAGCTTACGTCCGCGCGGCTATTAACCTACGGGTTCGATAGAGCAGTGTATTAGTTTGATGGAAGTAGATTATACACGTGGTAATTGGAAAAGATTAGTTCAGGATAGGGATGTATGGAGAGCTTATGGTCCGCGCGGTCATGAACATAAGGGTTCGAAGTGCCGGTGAGTTAGTTTGAGGATGTAGATTATTGTACATTGGAAAATATTAGTTTAGGATAGGGATGTAAGGAGACCTTATATCCGCGCGGCCATGAACCTACGGGTTCGATAGAGCCAGGGTGTTAGTTTGATGGAAGTAGATTAGGCAGGGTGTAATTGGAAAAGATTAGTTCAGGATAGGGATGTATGGAGAGCTTATGTCCGCGCGGCCATGAACCTATGGGTTCGATAGTGCCGGTGAGTTAGTTTGAGGATGTAGATTATTGTACATTGGAAAATATTAGTTTAGGATAGGGATGTATGGAGACCTTATATCCGCGCGGCCATGAACCTACGGGTTCGATAGAGCCAGTGTGTTAGTTAGTTTGATGGAAGTAGATTATACAGTGGATAATTGGAAAAGATTATTTCAGGATAGGGATGTATCGAGAGCTTATGTCCGCGAGGTCATGAACCTATGGTTTCGATAGTGCCAGTGAGTTAGTTTGAGGATGTAGATTATTGTACATTGGAAAACATTAGTTTAGGATAGGGATGTAAGGAGAGCTTATGTCCGCGCGGCCATGAACCTACGGGTTTCGATAGAGCCATTGTTGTTAGTTTGATGGACGTAGATGATACAGGGGTGTAATTGGAAAGGATGGTTCAGAAAGGGATGTATGGAGAGCTTATGTCCGCGCGGCCATGAACCTATGGGTTGATAGTGCCGGTGAGTTAGTTTGAGGATGTAGCTTATTGTACATTGGAAAACATTAGTTTAGGATAGGGATGTAAGGAGAGCTTATGTCCGCGCGGCCATGAACCTACGGGTTCGATAGAGCCAGTGTGTTAGTTTGATGGAAGTAGATTATACAGTGGATAATTGGAAAAGATTATTACAGGATAGGGATGTATCGAGAGCTTATGTCCGCGAGGTCATGAACCTATGGTTTCGATAGTGCCAGTGAGTTAGTTTGAGGATGTAGATTATTGTACATTGGAAAACATTAGTTTAGGATAGGGATGTAAGGAGAGCTTATGTACGCGCGGCCACGAACCTACGGGTTCGATAGAGCCAGTGTGTTAGTTAGTTTGATGGAAGTAGATTATACAGTGGATAATTGGAAAAGATTATTTCAGGATAGGGATGTATCGAGAGCTTAAGTCCGCGAGGTCATGAACCTATGGTTTCGATAGTGCCAGTGAGTTAGTTTGAGGATGTAGATTATTGTACATTGGAAAACATTAGTTTAGGATAGGGATGTAAGGAGAGCTTATGTACGCGCGGCCACGAACCTACGGGTTCGATAGAGCCAGTGTGTTAGTTTGATGGAAGTAGATTATACAGGGGGTAATTGGAAAGGATTGGTTCAGGAAAGGGATGTATGGAGAGCTTATGTCCGCGCGGCCATGAACCTATGGGTTGATAGTGCCGGTGAGTTAGTTTGAGGATGTAGCTTATTGTACATTGGAAAACATTAGTTTAGGATAGGGATGTAAGGAGAGCTTATGTCCGCGCGGCCATGAACCTACGGGTTCGATAGAGCCAGTGTGTTAGTTTGATGGAAGTAGATTATACAGAGGATAACTGGAAATGATTAGTTCAGGATAAGGATGTATGGAGAGCTTATGTCCGCGCGGCCAAGAACCTACGGGTTCGATAGAGCCAGTGTGTTAGTTAGTTTGATGGAAGTAGATTATACAGGGGGTTATTGCAAAAGATTAGTTCGGGATAGGGATGTATGGAGAGCTTTTGTCCGAACGGCCATGAAACTACGGGTTCGATAGAGCCAGTGTGTTAGTTAGTTTGATGGAAGTACATTATACAGGGGGTAATTGGAAAAGGTTAGTTCAGGATAGGGATGAATGGAGAGCTTATGTCCGCGCGGGCCATGAACCTAGGGTTCGATAGTGCCGTGAGTAGTTTGAGGATGTAGATTATTTTACATTGGAAAACATTAGTTTAGGATAGGGATGTATGGAGAGCTTATGTCCGCGCGGCCATGAACCTATTGGTTCGATAGTGCCGGTTCGTTAGTTAGTTTGAGGATGTAGATTATTGTAAATTGGAAAACATTAGTTCAGGATAGGGATGTAAAGAGAGCTTATGTCCGCGCGGCCACGAACCTATGGGTTCGATAGAGCCAGTGTGTTAGTTTGATGGAAGTAGATTATACAGGGGGTAATTGAAAAAGATTAGTTCAGGATAGGGATGTATGCAGAGCTTATGTCCACGCGTGCCATGAACCTACGCGTGTTCGATAGAGCCAGCGTCCTTAGTGTAGTTTTGATGGAAGTAGATAATACAGGGGGTAATTGGAAAAAGATTAGTTCAGATAGGGATGTATC
>JASPKZ010009844.1:0-71485 GCA_030220185.1 Diploptera punctata | reverse complement strand
TTCCACTTTCACATCGCGCAACTCACACTATCTTTATCTAATGTGGTCATCTTTCTTGACCAAATAATTCTGGAATCTTTTGATATGGTTTTGATCCAGGATATAGAGATCCAGGGTGTAGAGATATGCCTTTTTACTAGCGTTTTTTATATTATATGCGTATGAATTAATTGTTTTTTTATATTATATGCGTATGAATTAATATGTTTTTTTAGTGTGGATCATTTTTCCTTATTTTCTGATATAATGCACAAGTATATGTGTCTATCCTTTATCGCTTTTTTATATTATGTTATTATTATTGCAGTTAGGCCCTAGTATGTTATAACAAACGCGTTTTCAAAATTTATCGGCTCATCACAACTATGAACAAGACTACAAAACTCTTCTTTACTTTTTATACCACAGCACAAAACATGTTTATACATAGAATCTTACACAATATCTATGACTATTGTTCATTTGGTCTAGCGATGGATTATGGCCGCCGAAAGTTTCAAATTTACCCTTACAGTACCGTCATAGGACGATACAAAATCATTTATCATATTGATTAAACCTTCAGTTCTTCTACCATTTATTATACTGCTCTGGAGGTGTAAAAATATAAGTGCGCCAATAGGCTGCAATTTTTGTAATTTTCCATATTAAAGTTTTTGTTCATTAAATACAGATAGGGCCTATATGTAGGCTATAAAGTGTGATAAAATGGACATTCTAATTAAAATGATTTTTTGTTTCCTTTAATTCCCATTGTTTGATTGCTTGGAGGCAGGAGTAAACCGTTGCATGCGGATACAAAATAATTAATGTTTTGTATCCATGCGTATTTTGAAAGTGAATGCGAAGACGCTAAATAAATAGGCCGCTTATTTCTGTAACTAATGTGTGAGAAAGAACAACGAAAGCCGCTGGATTATCTAGGAGTATAATAGGAAATATTTAACATCACTGTTTAACTCATGTACTAATGGAATCAATAACCAATCGCGTTTCAATGCATTTTTATTTACAACCAATCACCGTCGTGCTTCACCTGGAATTTATCAAATAAGTTTATCAGATTAAGGAAAGCTCCTCCTTTTTAACATTTTGAATAGGTCAGAGTATTATTTTGCAGTGACTCTCCAAGAAATACGTTGGATACAGCAATTTTATATTGATATGTAAGAATCCTAGGAAGTGCTTTTTACAGAAGCGAGGAATGTTTAAAAACCTCAATATCACTTGGTTTTTAATTTCCGAGATTCTGTAAAACATTTCACAAACGTGCGTTGTACATTACTTTTTGCGCGTTGATGTTTTCAAAATAACAGATAATAGGAAAATAATATAAAGTGGGGTTTGGGTCAGTTTAAAAATTCTGACCCCAACGGGACTTGAACCCTCGACCCTCCAGCTTGTATCTCAGTGCCTTAACCACTACGCTACGGCGTGCCCCGGAAAATAATATATTTGTTGAAAATATTAATTGCGTTTCATTATAAACAACTGACTAACGTTAACAGCGTGGGCAATGTTTATTAGTTGAGACTACAGAAGGCTGTGACACCAATCAGTGATAAATGGCGGCAAGTACGCATTTTATGTTTTATATTGTTTCAAATAAAATTCAGTTCATTTAATATGCAGTAATTTGTTTTCTATAATGTATATTAACACTACCTTTTGGATAAATTTTTGTATATACATTGTACGTAGTATAGGCCAACATAAAGGGCAATGGGTTTACTTCCCACACGAGGTTTGAAATTAGTAATATTACAGTATGGTTATTTAGGTTGGCAACCCCGAAATGTAGGAAGTTTAACTTTCAATTATGGTCGCCATTTCTGGTAAGTACAACTAAACGCACTATCGCGCAAAGAAATATTGCATTCGCGTTATTGAAATAGTTTTGACTGATTTATTTTGTAATGCTTTACGTTCAAATATTCGTAAGGATAATGTATGGTTATTTGTTGCTTACAGGTATACTGTAGGCGTAATGACGGTCTTATATATAGTTACGGCTTGCAAAGCAGGCAATATCGAAGCCATTTAATTGCGTAGCCCATAAATAAGTTCTCAAATATTCCGAGAAATACAATTGAGGCGCTTAGAATAATAACGGCAGATCCCAACCAAAGTTCATTCTGAGATAATTGCCATTTTTTCGCTGAGAATGTATTCGTTTTCAGTACGGACAAATTTTAAGGTGGAAAATGAGAGCTTTGGCATATATCCGTCGTTATGACCACGTGTGTCTCCTTCATTTCAGGCCTTATCATGGCTACGCCTAAATGACAGAAGAACTTTACATTCACATACCTTACTATTCCAAATTCTGCACACATATTTACCAACTTATTTAACAACACGTTTTCAACATTTATCGGCTCATCACAATTTAGGAACAAGATCACAAGACTCTTCTTTACTTTTGATACCACAACACAGGACCTGTCTGTACTCTGAATCTTACACAATATCTATGGCTAGAGCATGGAACTCACTTCCCAGTCATGTCATGGACTGTCAATCGCTATCATTATTTAAATCCAAATTAACTGATATCTTAAGTTCGACACAATGAAACATTAACTACATAACAACTATATAGAGCATTCTATTAATAATCATGTAGGAAGCTACTTACTTTATTTTATATAATTTTAATTTTATTATATTCTATGTTTTTGTTAGCATTAGCTAGTATTAGATCCATCATCATCGTATTTTGTTTAGTCTGTATTTTAATATCTTAAAATTGTAATATGTACGTAATTTTTGTATATTTTTACTGTTCGCTGGTTGAGTGGAAGAGAAGGCCTTATGGCCTTAACTCTGCCAGCTAAAATAAATCATTATTATTATTATTATTATTATTATTATTATTATTATTATTATTATTATTATTATTATTATTATTATTATTATTATTATTATTATTATTCCAATTCGTATGATTCTTCATCACACGAAAGATAGATGGCAGCTGTGCACGGTCATGCTTCTATCTCAAAATTCGATTCGGTTGGGATCTGCCGTTATTATTCTGAGCGCCTCAATTGTAATCTATCAGTGCACACTTCAACTGTAGCCATAAAATATATGAGACAGCATTCTCTTTACTGAGAAGTTGTCATAATTTAGAAACACCGGGTGGATCTTCTCCCACCAGTACCACATCACGTGATTACGGTTTAAAATTTGACGCGGGCCTAGTCCATCACTATAGATCATGGAACTAACTTCCCAGTCATGTCAGGGACTGCCAATTACTATCGTTATTTAAATTCAAATTAACTGATATCTAAGTTCGACACAATAAAAACATGACCTGTATAACAGATATATTTAGCAATTTGTACATACTATACCTATAAAGATTCTTCTAGGAAGCTTTACTTACTTAATTTTATTTCATATTATATTAATATTATGGCGGCTCCATGGCCCAAGTGGTTAGATACTCGCCTCTCACCGCCGGGATTCCGAGAATCGAGTCTCGTTCACTCCATGTGGGTTTCGTGAAGGACGAAACGGAGCTTGGGCAGGTTTTTCTCGGGGTTTTTCTCCCGCTTTCCCCTGCCATAATTTAATTTCTCTACACCCATCTAATTTTATTTCGTTCTTCTGCCCCCGTGCTGGTGCGTCAGGCGTGGTCGGCCGGCATCCTTGTCATTCACAGACCTCAAATTATGGCTTGATCTCATCTCACCCCTCGACCCGATCCCGAGTTGGATACGAGTTGAGGATATTAGGCCTATATATCATTTCAATATTATTTTATGCCATGTATTGTTAGTATAGGTAATATTATACTACATCCCCATTGTTTTTTTAGTCTGTATTTTATTAATATTTCTAAAATTGTAATAAGTAGTTTATTATACTTTTACTACTCGCTGGTTGAGTGGAAAGAAGGCCTTATGGCCTTAACTCTATCAGCTTAAATAAAGCATTATTATTATTATTATTATATAAATTATATTATATTATATTATATTATTATATAAATTAGACAAAATAAAAAATACTGTCATAAGAGAAAAAAATGAATATTGGTTATTCAATAGTAGATTATATACGATATAAGCAATTAAATTGGTATGGGCACGTACGACGAATCCAAGAAGATAGTATACCCAGGAAAACATTGGAATGGTGTCCACCTGGAAGAAGGAGGAGAGGAAGACCTCGAAACTCGTGGATGCAGGAAATAAAAACTGGAATGAGAGCTAGAGGACTGGAGGACATGGATTGGATGGAGAGAGACGAATGGAGAAGAAAAATAAAACTTTAGGCACGGAAAGATGTGTAAACATTAAAATTCTGTATAGAAATAAATAAATAATTATTATACTTACTTACGTACTCACTGGCACTATCGAACCCGTAGGTTCATGGCCGCGCGGACATAAGCTATCCATACATCCCTATCGTGAGCTAATGCTTTCCAATCATTCCCTGTATAATCTACTTCCCTCAAATCATAGTTAACGTTGTTCTCCCACCTCATTCTTGGTCTACCAACTGGGCGTTTTCCTTCTGCTTTCCTACAAGAAGTTTCCATGCACGTCTTTCATTCCCCATACGTGCAACATGTCCTGCCCATCGCAGTCTACGAGACTTAACTGTTCTTATTATATCTGGCTTCCTATAAAGAACATGTAGTTCATTGTTATGTAGTCTTCTCCATTCACCTGTCTGTTCATCTCTCTTTGGTCCAAAAATTTTCCTAAGAACTTTATTCTCTAATACTCGTAATCTCATTTCCTCCCTTAAAATAAGAGTCCATGTTTCGCACCCATATAATATAACTGGTAGAATAATAGTTTATATATTTTCAGCTTGACGTTTTTTGAAAGGAGTTGGGACATCAAAAGTCTCTGCAATGCATAATAGCATGCATTTCCAGAATTGAGCCTATGTTTAATTTCTTATAAATTATTATTATTATTATTATTACTATTAGTATTATCTTCATCTTCACTTCAGGCGATTCGCCTGTTCCGAATTCACCATGATTCCTTCCATCTCTTCCTAGGTCTTCCTACATCCATTAATCCCTTTGGTTTATAACGATATGTTATTTTGGGCAATATTGTTTCTTCCATACTCTGAACATGCTCTTCCCAGCAGATGCGGTGTTGTTGAATTGTATCATTTATTGAATATATATTATTTCTACTTCACTTATTACTTCTTCATTTCTTATGTGGTCTAATTTTCAGCATCCTTTGGTCCTTCTTAAAAAGTCATTTCTGCACTTTGTATCTACTCGAATTCCTCTTATTTGTTAATTGTTTGTTATTATTATTATTATTATTATTATTATTATTATTATTATTATTATATTATTTATGGTAATACCAATTAGAATTGGTATTACCATAAAGAAATTATGATAAAGGCGTGGGCAGTTACAATAACATTATAAATTATTATTATTATTATTATTATTATTATTATTATTATTATTATTATATTATTTATGGTAATACCAATTAGAATGGTATTACCATAAAGAAAATTATGATAAAGGCGTGGGCAGTTACAATAACATTATAAATTATTATTATTATTATTATTATTATTATTATTATTATTATTATTATTATTATTATTATTATTATTATTATTATTATTATTATTATTATTATTTAACAATATTTAAAATGTGGGGAAAAAATATCTGTATTGCAATCTTATCTTTCATTACATAAAATGTTGACTGTATTCATAACAACCTTTGCACTTCCCATGATGGTTGTGTATTTTAAGTTATTGCTGGATCTTACCTTTTTGTTGCACCCTGTATTTTCTATCATACAGATGGTAGACTCTGGCGTGCGAGAGGAGCATATTGTGTCCGGCGAGATAAGGTCCAATCCCAGGTTCAGATGCGTTAGGGGGGTACCCCAGCCCTGTTTCATTCCCTCCATAACCTTCTGTTATCTTCGTGGGTTCGTTAATGGTAACCCACCACTTCACCTGCAAATGAGAAGTAAGTCGCTTAAAGGTCATGTAGCTCAAATGTTTAGTCTACTCCATTCGCCTGTCTGTTCATCTCTCTTTGGTTTTAAAATATTCTTAAGAACTTTATTCTCAAATACTCGTACTCCTTTCTCCTCCCTTAAAGTAAGAGTCCATGTTTCGCATCCATATAGGCCCTAATATAACTGGGAGAATAACAGTTTTATATATTTTCAGTAGTTCACCGCTGAGGTCTCGAGGTAGCGTGTTGCCTTGTTACACAGCGTGCCCGGTTTCGATTCCCGGTCGGGACAGGCTCCTGGGTGAGGTTTTTCGGGGTTTTTCCTCACCTGTAAGACAAATGTCAGGAAGCTTAGGGCCCAACTGTCCCCGAAAATCATCTGGCCATCATCATCATCATCCTTCACCTATGTGGAAAGCAACGGGAAGCTACCACGCCTATAATTTCCTAGTAAAGCTGCAAAGCATAGCATGAAAATGGTATGATTGCAGTGAAAGACCTACCCTCAGGAAGAATTACCATGGATGGATATTTTCAGTTTAACGATTTTTAAGATAATTGGGACCACAAGAGTCCTTGTAATGCATAATAGTATGCATTTCAAGAATTGAGCGTATGTTTAATTTCTTTAAGCAACTCATTCTGTTTTCTTCTTCCTCTACGCATGAAAGCTGGCAGCTTGTTTCGCGTTCAGTTACTTCAAATCCGGGGTATGGTAAAGTCTTTCCATCGAAGTTGTGGTCTTCCTAATGGCCTTTTCTGCTGATGTGTCCAGTCACGTACTTTCTTCGCTAATCTACTGTTCTCCATTCTATCTATGTGATCGTTCCAATTTAGTCTTCTTGCATTTATCAAAAGGTTTATAGGTTCAATTTCACATTCTTCTCTAATAACAGAGCTCCGAATTTTCTCTCTCGGCGATTTTCCTACGATGTTCCTTAAAACTTTCATTTCGGTTGTTCCATTAATTTGTTTTGTTTTTGAGTTTCTGTTCGCCATTCGCAACCATAGGCCTATGTTAAAACTGGTCTTATGACAGATTTGTAAATTCTTACTTTTGTATCTACTCTTAAATTTTTATTTTTTTAAACAGTATTGTTTAAACATTTCATCAGAGAACATATTGTTTAAACAACTCACCTCATAGGATTCATGCTTCCATGATATCGCGATTTCAAACATAGTCATGTTATGGCTGACGATGAACATGACTATGTTTGAAATCGCGATATCATGGAAGCATGAATCCTATGAGGTGAGTTGTTTAAACAATATGTTCTCCGATGAATTTTAATGATTATGCCTCATAATGTTTACTTCCCAACATTAATTAAATATATCTCAATAATTTGTTTACATTATTTGCTTGATGGATTTGTACTTCGGGATTCTGGTTTGTAATTATTGTTCCTAGGTATTTGAATTCAGCCACTTCCTCAAAATTTCCCTCATTTGTCGGTAACTGTCCATTTCTATTACATACATATATTTCTATGATAATGTATTTAGATTTATCACCCGGCTATTATTCCTGTGGAGCTATTTATTGCCCACATGACTGGAGTGAATGCTTGTGAAATTCTTACTTGAGTTCGGCATGTTGAATTTCATTAAGATAAGAAAGCATATTTAAAGTTTTGCTTTATTTTATTTGTAGAGACACAGGAAATCATAATTATTCAGAAAACACATATTTACGTTCGTATCTTATCAAATATAACTATCTCTCATTTTTAACTTTTTCTTCACTTACTTAGAGGATTATGTAACTAACTAACTCACTGGCACTATCGTACCCGTAGGTTCATGGTCGCACGTACATAATCTCTCCATACATCCATATCCTGAACTAATGTTTTCCAATCATTCCCCGTATAATTTACTTCCCACAAATAATAGTTAATGCTAATCTTCCACCTCATTCTTGGTCTACCAACTGGGCGTTTTCCCTCTGGTTTCTTACATGAAGCTTCCATGCACGTCTTTCATTCCCCATACGTGCAAAATGTCCTGCCCATCGCAGTCTACGAGACTTAACTGTTCTTATTATATTTAGCTTCCTATAAAGACCATGTAGTTCACTGTTGTTTAGTCTTCTCCATTCACCTGTCTGTTCATCTCTCTTTGGTCCAAAAATATTCCTAAGTACTTTATTCTCAAATACTCGTAATCTCCTTTCCTCCCTTAAAGTAAGAGTCCGTGTTTCGCACCCGTAAAATATAACTGGTAGAATAATAATTTTACATACTTTCAGTTTAACGTTTTTTGAAAGGAGTCAAGATTCTCTGCAATGCAGAATAGCATGCATTTCCAGAACTGAGCCTATGTTTAATTTCTTTGTGCATCTCATTCCTATTTGAGATTATTGTTCCTAGGTATTTGAATTCAGCCACGTCATCAAAATTTCCCTCATTTGTCATTAATTCTATTTCCGTTATACAGGGTTTCCAATATAAAACCGGACACGCCTCACGGGGTTTCACCCGTCAGGCAGCGCTCTCTCCTCGTCCGCATTTCACTCTGCCAGCCGCAGAGTGTCCGGTTTTATACTGGAAACCCTATATAATGTACTTCTATGTGTGACCATGTATTTAATTTTATTGATATTTACTTCTAGTCCCAATTTCTTAGTGTTACTCAATAGTGTGTGCGTGTTGGCATTTAGTACCTCCTCGCTGTCGCCCAATAGTACTACATCATCAGCATAAACTAACAGCTTATTAATACCATTGAGTTGTAGGCCTTCTTCATCCTCTAAAGATTCGATGGCATGCTCTAGTACAAAATTAAATAGTAGGGGAGATAGTGCATCTCCTTGCTTCAACCCATTGTGGATTTCAAAATTATCCGAGAACTGTTAGCCTACACGCACCCTACTCTTTGTGCCATTTAAACACATTAGTATAAGTCTAATTTTAATATAAATATTTAATTATATTACAATCTCCTAATATATATATATATATATAATTCATAACCGGTACTACATACCCCAATAATACTAACAGAAATCACCATCAAATATTTTCCTTGTAGGCCCAATTAAATTTCAAATATATAAATAATATATATATATATATATATATATATATATATATATATATATATATATATATATCGATATCATGGAAAAAGCTTAAAGGTCTAATTAGAAAGGCCAAAATATCATTTATTGCCTTAAATAAGAAATAAAAGTTCCTTATTATTGGAACCATCTCATCTTGTATTCAGCCTTATTTCCCGTAAAATACGATGTTGCCTAAGAAAAATGTTTCTATCATTGACACTTTCACAGACAATTCACTCATATGGCGGGTAAAAGTAGCACCACGGTTCATCCAATAGAGGGAGTCAGCGAAGTAATACCTTATGCAAATTTATTTACAGTACAAGTGGAACTTAACTCGGATATAGTATAACTTTATCTTCTTCAATGACACTGTATTTTTTCTTCTTCTTCTTCTTCTTCTTCCTTCCAAGTATTAGGCCAAGGCCTGTTACGATCCTATAGAAAATTTTCCCTCCAGCATTTTGATCCTTCCGGGAAATTCTCGTATAAGACTTGAAAGCATAATAATAGTCCCTTCGATTGGTTGCTGGCCAAAGGAAGGCAAGACCAGTGATGGGGCTGCCATCTTATAGCCTCTGGTCAGGCTTTTCTGGAGAAGAAAAGAAAATAAAGGAAAGAAGAAATGGAAGAAAGGAAAGACTCCCTATCCCTCGGATGCCCTAATAGCATCGGGGTCGAAAAAAACAAGAGTTAACCAAGAGAGGTTAGATAGTAAAGTTAAAAGAGTGCAAAACACAGTAAGTGGAAGAAATGTTTTGCTCAGCTTGGGCACCTTGTGGTCGCCATCCACATATCCCCTAGATGAGGACCCCTGAGGGGGTATCGATGCGTTAATTAAGCACTTCAAGACCTGTTCAAAAATGTATCATAATGTGTCACTCTATTAAATAGAATCATATTAATGGAAATACGGATTGGTTAAGAGTAGTTCATTGGCCTGCTCGATCTCCTGATTTTACTCCATTGAACCTTTTTCCCTGGGGAGTTATTAGGGGGAGTGGTGGGTGTAAAATTGACCATTTGAGATCAAAATTGGCATTTCTTGTTTTTTTTGTACTAAAACGTAGCCTGTACTCTAATGTATATGTTCGAAAATTTTCAGAGGCCTATGGCACTTCTAAGTGCCCTAAATTACGTCAGAGTTAAAAGGCTGCTCCAGTTAAATACTACCTGCATGCAAACCTTTAAACTTGTTTTTCCATACTTTTATTTTCACTGCATTTTTGTACATTCAAAATTGAAAGGGATTCAGAAATTTTGTCCTAGAAGGTTCAAATTTTTACTGTATGTCCTACAAACAATGGGTAACAAAGTAATGCATGGGTTTCATGATTGAAGTAGTATTTTAAGAAATAAAAAATAAAATGTATGCAATTTTTTTTTTTTTTTTGCAATTCCACGCACGAGGTACAACATTATTTTTTTCTCCCTTTGTATTCACATTATAAGAATTCTAATGCATGATGTATTTTCTAAATATTTTAGGGGTGTTGTAAAAAAATCAGACATTTTACTAAAACTTTGTGGAACCCATTTAATTATAATATATGTAATTTTTTTAAAAATATAATATTTAATAACTCATAAAATAAATGTCTCACAAGAATGAATTTTAAACACATCATTATGCATCATGCAGTGAATATTTGTACAAAGAATCAAGTTTCTAGCTAAAAAAATTGTAGAAAATAGAAATTTCGCCCATTACCCCCCTTAAAGATATTGTGTATCGGGATATTCTGACAACTCCAGAGAATATGCAGGACTGTATTGTGGAAGCTTGTAATTCCATTCAGCTAGTGGAGAAATCAATACCCTTATTCATTCTGCGATTAGACAAGCGTGTCACTGAAAATGGTCACCAGTTTGTTCACTTAATGTGAGTGTTCTACTGTTCATAATTTATATGGGCAGTACTGTAATAATCCCACTGTATGTTTCCATTAATGAGGTTCTATTTATTAGAATTGCATATTGTAATACAGTCCAGTTCTGATAACTGTAGTTGTCTTGTTGCGTAGCAGGAGGGAGCATTGCCGAATGGGGGAGGGAACTAGTAGTCAAGCAAAAAACATTTTCTTATTAATAATAATCATAAAATAAATTGTTATAAAAACAACATCTTCTTCTTCTTCATGGTTTAGGCTTATTTACTAGCCTGTTCCGGCTCCAAATTGCTGCTCTTTCCATATTTTCTTTGGTCTTCCCAAACTTCTTCCTCGTGGTGAATAGTTGTATGCTGCTTTTGGTATTCTATTCTCAGTCATCGTTGCCAGGTGTTCTTTCCAGTTTGTTCTGTATTTCTGTATTGTTGTGTTTAATTCCTCTATTTTTAGTTGTTGTCTTATTTCTGTGTTATGTTTTTTGTCTGTTCTTTGATATTCTGCTATTGGTCTGAGGAATCTCACGACAAACGCAAAGCATAAGGATAAACGTTTTGGAATTCAAGACCAAATTAAAGTATAAAAACA
The DNA here is from genome assembly GCA_030220185.1 of Diploptera punctata. Taxonomy (NCBI): domain Eukaryota; kingdom Metazoa; phylum Arthropoda; class Insecta; order Blattodea; family Blaberidae; genus Diploptera; species Diploptera punctata. The sequence goes on along the minus strand of JASPKZ010009844.1, from coordinate 59,961 downwards.
ACGTTATCCTATAATGAACACTCTAAACTTACTAGAGAACAAAAATATTCACTAATACAGAACTAGTAAATAAGAAAACTCAACGTGTAGTAACTATTATGTTTTGTAAACTGAGGGTAGTTAATGGCAGTACATGCAATTCGCCTTCCCCTCTTACCGCACCAAACACCATTGACCCTTCAAAAGCGGCTACAGAAGCCAGAACTGAACTTTACACGCATCGCTATCGTAAGCTAATGTTTTCAAATCATATCCTGTATAATCTACTCCCTCAAATCATGGTTTATGTTATTCTCCCACCTCATTCTTCATCTACCAACTGGGAGTTTTCCCTCCGGTTTTCCTGCACAAAGCTTTCTTGCCCCCCTTTCATTCCCCATTCGTGCCTCATGTCCTGCCCATCTCAGTCTACGAGACTTAACTGTTATTATATCTGGCTTCTTATAAACATCATATAGTTCACTGTTATGTAGTATTCACAATTCGAATGTCAGTTCATCTCTTTGTGGTACATTTTTCTAAGAACTTTATTCTAAAATGGGCGGCGTTTTGTATCAACCGGCAATGCGCCATTATGCAAGTTTCGAGAAAAATACGTTTAAAGTTTAAGTCAATCTTCACTATTTACTGTAGCGCGAAACTAACAATATTGGGTATTGAAAGTTATTTTCCTTGTTTGACAGTTATGCATCAACAATCTAAGAACGGGAACATTGGCGCTTAGCTGCATAATGCAAAATTTAGATTAGCATTTATAAAGTTCTGGTTTCATAGTAATTTGTTGCAAAACGTAGAATCTCTGATGGGACTGATGGCGTTTACATATTTTTCTATTAATTATAAGGCTAGGCCTATATTTAAAGATTTGGCGCTAAAAGTGTGCGTACACTTACTTCATGAACAAGTGCAACATGAACAAGTGCAACAAATTGCATCAAAATCTCAATTTTTTTTAAATTACGCTTAGCCGATTGATGCATAAAAAATAATATTTTTCCTCCCTTAAAATAATAGTCCATGTTTCGCATCCGTATAATATATACTTTTTTATTCAATGTCACCTGGTTGTCATTTCGACATTTCTGGTATTCTCTCCTGGCATTGACGAATTATAACCCACTTCTGAGTTTAGAGTGCCTGGAAGGCGGGTTTACGCTGCCCCAATAATATGATGGGTGAGTTTTTTTGTGGGTTTTTCCCCTATCTGTAACACAAATATCAGAAAAGTTTAAGGCCCAAACGGTTTCTATCATTATCACATCATTAGGTGATTGGACACATCGACAGAAAAGGGCTTTAGGAAGACCACAACTATGATAGAAGGACGTCACCATACCCAGACCTGAAGTGAATGAACACGCAACAAGGTGCCAGCTTTTGTGCATAGAGGAAGAAAAGAAGAAGACCTTATTAGATTAAGTTTAGGCTTAAGTCCTCTACTTTCAGACCATTATCATTATCCTTATCTTGGAGAACTTTTCTTTTTATGTATAGTAGATTCGAGCTGTTATTCCTTTTTGTATTCATTGTATCATTAATTTAATTTTAATTGTATTTAATTTCATTGTACTATTAGACATTATTTTCATTATTATTCAATTTGACAGATAATTAATTGTTTAATATGACTATTATTGTAATTTATTTTTGTATTCATATGTAACATATGTTTGTCCTGGTGAGTGGAAGAGAAGGCCACATGGCGTTAACTCCACCAGGCTAAATAAATTTATTCTATTCTATTCTATGTTCTGTTTCATTCTTTCACACTGTTACAGAATGGCCTGTATACATTATGTGTTCGAAGATTGTAATAAATAAATTAAAATAAAATTGAATATAAGTACATACCCTGTCTCCATAGCATTTGAAAAGAATATCTGCGTAATCTTCAAAGTACTCTGATATGATTTTATTGGTCCAACCTCCCAAGTCCTGTAGTTTCTGTGGCAAGTCCCAGTGGTACATTGTTATCTGAAATAAAGTTTACAAAAACTTTAGTTTACCTTCCGTAATACTTTTTTAAGTCCTACAAAATAACAGTGCGCACGCACGAAAGTTTCTGAAATAATATTTAGAAAAACTTTAGTTTACCTACCCTAATACAATTTATAATTATTAAGGCAAGATGCCTTGGCGAGCTACGGGACTTGCGCTTGTTCGTGTTCCCCTGGGGGAAGACATTTTCTCATGGAATTTCGGCCAGTATGGGACCAGTGCCCACCCAGCATCGTGAGGCATTTGGGTAGCTACAATAAGTAGAGGGTCCAGGTTGAAAATACAGGCTATAACGGCTGGGGACCCGACATGCTGACCAAATGCACCCCTACACTGGCTTATGATCGTCTACCTCTGTGATTAACGCATGTGGATGTGAGGCCTGCAGCCGACGGTAGGCCAAGGACCTTCTAGGCCTGCCGTGCCATGGAGTTAATACAATTTCTAAGTCCTATAGAATAACAATGTGCATGCACAGAAGTTTTTAAGTAATATTTACAAAAATACGAGTTTACCTCCCCTAATTTTATATCGAATTCGTACAGAATAATAATGCGCATGCTTAAATGTTTTCTAGAGTTGTCGCTAGATGAAAACACATATCTATGAAGTGTCACAAAAAGTTTATAGAGTTGTCACTAGATGGAACCACGTAGCTGTGAAATCAGTATGAGCAACCTTCGCAATAAATTCCAAAATATTTATTAGAAATGAATATACACCAAACTTCCCGCTTCCTAACCCAACAAAATAAATCACATGCATATTATTTAATCGTGTATAAACTAATCTCATTTACAATAACTTGTCCCATCTTAACCTAACAACATTAAATGAAAGAACATCCATTTATCCTGAGACGGTGCGTCAGGAGTGGTCGGACGGCAGCATTGTCGTTAAAACGTCTCTTAAATATAGGGGACTCATCTCATCTCTCCCTCGACCAGTCCCTGAGTTGGAAGCGAGTTAAATCTATTATATACAGGATATTTCACAATAAGTATTACAGACTTCTAGGGGTTGTAGAGGGGACTTAGTAGATAAAGTTTTGATAAGGAACCCATGTCCAGAAACGTACCATTTCGATGTAAAATAGGTTTGAAGATCAAAACACAATGGGCTGACATCGTGCGTCTTGTGTCACAGACTAAGTATTACAGACTTCTAGAGGTTGTACTACAAGTGTGTTTACACGTGGCGACCTTGTTGTTCGTTGCACACAATGTACTGCGACTCATGTTGTCATACACAGGCTTCACAAGACCTGGTGTGTGCTCAATAATTTCTATTGCCGTCAGAATTCGTGCAAGAAGATCTCCTCCGACTCGACAGGTGTAGTACAACCCCTAGAAGTTTGTAATACTTATTCTGAAACACAAGACACACGATATCAGCCCATTGTTTTCAATATTCAAACTTATTTTACATCGATATGGTCGTTTCCGGACATGGGTTCCTTATCAAAACTTTATCTACTAAGTCCCCAGTACAACAGCTAGAAGTCTATAATACTTATTTTGAAACACCCTGTATAAATACTTACTATAGGAGTAATGCCATTTGCAATGAGTTCGTTTATGAGGTCGTTGTAGAAATTAATGCCTTCTTGATTCAAACTGTTCAACATTCCTGTTGGCATGATGCGAGGCCAAGAGATAGAGAAGCGAAACGCTGACAGCTGATAACAAACAAATAAATAACACTTATTAATAAAAGCTAAATTCAGACAGTGTCTGTAGAAACATAACATGTTGTAATCTGGTATAGTGTCGCAGTCATTTGTTAGATTTATACGAAACTTGTGTCATTAGAAAGATAAACTCAAAAATTTTAGTAACTACTTCAAAGACATTCGATGTGTGCTCCACGTGTCGCGCTGCATACATCATAGCGATATTCCCACTCACAAGTACCATATCTATGGGGGGAAGTGATACAAAGTCGGAGCTCTTGCAGATGTTGTGGTAGTGGAGGTATATAGACAAGGTTCTTTACGTGACCCCATAAAAATAAGTCACAGACGTTTAAGTCAGGAGACCTCGGAGGCCAGCTGGAAAATACATTAGCTTGGTTCCCAGTGCGCCCAACCCATCTTCCTGCAAGCCGTTGATTAAAAACACTGCGTACATTATTATACCATAACGCTCTAAATGTTGTAAGGTTAACACACCGTTGAAAAATTTATCATCCATGCCATTTAACACAACTTCTTTGTCAATTTTTTAGAATAATAATATAATTATCTTTTTTATACCTGTCTTCCTCAATTAGAATTGCATTTCATTAAAACAACCTTTGTTAGTTATTAAGAAATAATTAAAAACGCGAAGGCCTTTCAAAACATGTTTCATCTTCGGCGTGTTATTCGATATCATATTAATATTTTTTTAAATAATTAACGAAGCCTTTTTAATAAAAATCAATTCTAATTGAGGAAGACGGATATACAAAAGGTGTTTATATTATTATTAAAAAAATTAAAAAATAACCTCAATTAAACATATGGTCACACGTAGAAATGCATTATATTATGGAAATGGCCAGCTAATGACAAATGAGGGAAATTTTGAGGAAGTGGTTGAATTCAAATACCTAGGAACAATAATCACAAACAGGAATGAGATACACAAGGAAATTAAACAAAGGCTCAATTCTGGAAATGCATGCTATTATGCATTGCAGAGACTCTTGATGTCCCAACTCCTTTCAAAAAACGTTAAACTGAAAATATATAAAACTATTATTCTACCAGTTATATTATATGGATGCGAAACATGGACTCTTACTTTAAGGGAGGAAAGGAGATTACAAGTATTTAAGAATGAAGTACTTAGGAAAATTTTTGGACCAAAGAGAGATGAACAGACAGGTGAATGGAGAAGACTACATAACAATGAACTACATGGTCTTTATATGAAGCCAGATATAATAAGAACAGTTAAATCTCGTAGACTGCGATGGGCAGGACATGTTGCACGTATGGGGAATTAAAGACTTGCATGGAAGCTTCTTGTAGGAAGGCCAGAGGGAAAACGTCCAGTTGGTAGACCAAGAATGAGTGGGAGAATAACATTAACTATGATTTGAACGAAGTAGATTATACAGGGAGTGATTGGAAAGCATTAGCTCAGGATAGGGATGTATGGAGAGCTTATGTCCGCGCGGCCATGAACCTACGGGTTCGATAGTGCCAGTAAGTAAGTAAGTAAGTAACCTCAATTGTGTTAACAATGAATGTTAAAAATATTAACTTCTTGTCTCCAACAATGCCTTAATGACATGCGAAATAGTGGGAAAATTAGCCTTTTTTCCTTGTGTTGCCATCTATTGTTTCTGCCAACATATCAGTCATAAAATGTTTGAGAAACAACTGGAAATTTCACGTACGAAGAATGAGCAGAACAAGAATACCACGTCAGATCTTAAATTACCAGCCACCAGGCAAGAGATCTTAGGGCAGACCCTTCAAACGTTAGATTGAGACCGTAACAGACCACTAGGTCTATCACATGAAAGGAGGAAGAAGAAGAGAAAATGTTTGAGTTTCTCTTTCTAATGACACCAGTTTCTTATATATCCAACAACTGACTTCTACGATGTACCAATTGTAACCACGCAATGTTTCTTCGGGTATCCTGTACTATACTAAACAGTCCACCACCGCTGTGGTCTCGAGGTAGCGTGCTGCCTTGTCACGCAGCTGGCCCGGGTTCGATCCCCAGTCGAGGCAGTTTTTCTGGGTGAGGTTTTATCGGGGTTTTCCTCACCTGTAAGACAAATGTCAGGAAGACTTTAAGGCCCAAATGGTTCCCGAAATCATACGGCCATCATCATCATCCTTATCATTGTCATCATCATCGTCCTCCACCGGTGTGGAAAGCAACGGGAAGCTACCACACCTACAATTACCTAGTAAAGCTGCAAGCATTAGCATGAAAATGCTATTATTATATGAAGGACCTGCGTTCGGGCAGAATTACTATGGATTGATACTAAACGCAGGAAGTATATTGAATAGAAGTAAACAGTTGAAAGTGAATGAAAAAAGCAAGAGGTAGGACATGTGGAACGAATGGGGAATGAAATAAGTTAATGGAAACTCCTTGTAGGAAGAACCAGAGGAAAAGTACCAGTAGGTAGGCCACGAATGAGATGGGAGAATTATATTAAATATGATTTGAGAGAAGTAGAGTATACAGAGGATGATTGGAAAACATTAGCTCAGAATTTGGATGTATGGAGAGTTTATATCCGCGCGAGGTATTTAGACAGATAGATTCTCATGACGTCAACTTATTGGATTTGAGAAGTGAAATAGCTCATTTTCCACATCCATTTTAATAACATAAATATATCACCTTTGACATAGTATATACAACAATGGCATAACAACCTAATTTTGGTTCTTAACCTCTCCTTTCTTAGAAGTTAGTAGACCAAGTTAAATTAGTTTCACTTATTTGCCCATATGTGTGATGAATGGCATGCGGTCAACATACGACCCAATGAGACATCTAGTAGGCAATTAAGGTATCACTAGCAAGAAGGAGGTCGGTAAATTTTGCTTAGAGGCCTTTTTATTAGGGCATAAGTATCTTTTACGAGCCACAAAATCTTCAGGCTAGGGACCTACGGCTTAAAGTCGGTGATTGAAAAATGGGGGCTTTTATGGGGACCGTGAATTGATATTTTCTCAATTATAATTATATTTTCTTCTTTTATGGGTTCTTTCGGGTCGAAATAACATATATTCAAGACACTGTATATTTCCTGTCCAATGAATGGGTGTAAAATATTTCCTGTGCAATGAATGGGTGAACTTTTACTTAAAACCATTGAAAAAGGCCTTCATTTCACTGAGCTTCAAGAAAAGGTCACCCCAAATATATTTATACATCAATATTTAATATTAATTAGGGGGTGACCTTTTCTTGAAGCTCAGTGAAATGAAGACATTTTTCAATGGTTTAAAGCAAAAGCTCACCCATTCATTACACAGGAAATATTTTATTTCACAAAAGTTCAAAAAGTTATAACCCTAGTACCCATGTCCCACATGTGACGTATATACACACATTATATCGTAACTTTGGTATGAAACAAGTTTTTGCCCTTTAGTTGATGTTACCATCTAAAGATTACAGAAGGAAGAGAAAAAATATGATCTTGAATCCCTGAAGGTATTGAATATAATACTAGCGATCACAGAGTTAAGAGTTATTCCCGAAGCTAGAAAAAAAAAGTCAAAGATTCCTAGGGATGCAGAAGGATACTTACCCGTAGAGATTTGATTCTCTGGACGTCCTCTTTGTACTTGTGATAGAAATCTGCAGCAATATCACCATTTGTGTGATCTGCAACGGCTTCTGGATGTGCGTGGAGGAAGCTGTCCCAAATGCTTTCTCCTTTCCCTGCAACATAGTGCACCATGTTCTGCTTATAAGTGTATCACATGGTCTTTTTATGTGTATTATTGTGTACGTAGTGTAGACATAGATTATATATCCATCCATAGTAATTCTGCCCGAAGGCAGGTCCTTCACTGTAATCATAGCATTTTCATGCTATGCTTTGCAGCTTTATTAGGGAATTATAAATGTGGTAGCTTCCCGTTGCTTTCCACACCGATGAAGGATGATGATGAGATGATAATGATAAGGATGATGATGATGATGATGGCCATATGATTTCGGGGACCATTTGGGCCTTAAAGTTTTCCTGACATTTGCCTTACAGGCGAGGAAAACCCCCGAGAAAAACAAACCCAGAAAAACTGCCCCGACCGGGGATCGAACCCGGGCCCGCTGCGTAACAAGGCAGCACCCTGCCTCAAGACCATAGCGGTATATATATATATATATATATATATATAATCTAGTCCACCGCTGTGGTCTTGAGGTAAATGTCAGTACATTTATTGTTTTGATACATTTTTATGTATGTGTGTAGCCACGTAGGTATTTGTTTGTAATATGATTATTTTAATTTTTTTATTCATGGAAAAATAATGTACGTAGGGCCAAACAGGCCCGTGTACAATGTAAATGATATGTATTTATTTTCTTTTGAAAAAAGGCAATAAATTCCATTACTTATGTATAAGCGGTCCATCGCTGTGGTCTCGAAGTAGCGTGCCGCCTTGTCACGCAGCGAGCCCGGGTTCGATTCCCGATCGGAACAGGCTTATGGGTGAGGTTTCTTCGGGGTTTTTCGTCACCTGTAAGACAAATGTCAGTAAGCTTAGGGCCCAAAGGTCCCCGATAATCATCCGGCCTTCATCATCATCCTTATCATTATCATCATCATTCTTCACCGGTGTGGAAAGCAACGGGAAGCTACCGCACTTATAATTCCCTAGTAGAGCTGCCAATCATAGTATGAAAATGCTACGATTGCAGTGAAAGACCTGCCCTCAGGCAGAATTACTATGGATGGATGGATGTATAAGCGTATTAAAACAAAATATAGTTTAAAAAAGAACTAACTAACTAACTTATTAACTAACTCATTGGTTATGATTCATGGCCGTGCGGACATCGGCTCTCCATACTTTCATATCCTAAACGAATATTTTACAATAATCCTCTGTATGACATACTCGTACTTCCAACAAATCATGGTTAATATTATACTCCCATCTTATTCTTGGTCTATCAATTGGGCGTTTTCACTCTGATTTCCCTACAAGAAGCTTCCATGCATCTCTTTCATTCCCTTACGTGTTACATGCCCTGGCCATCACAGTCTAGGAGACTTGACTGTTCTTGTTACATCTGGCCTCCTATAAAGATTATATATCTCACTATTATATAGTTTTCTCCATTCCTAAGAAATTTATATTCAAATACCCGTAATCTCCTTTCCTCCCTTAAAATAAAAGTCCATATTTCAAATTCATATAGGCTGATTTAACTGGGAGGATAATAGTTTTATATATTTTTTCAGTTTAATGTTTTTTGAAAAGGAGTTGGGACAACAAAAGTCCTTGTAATACATAATAGCATACATGTCCAGAGTTCAGCCTTTGTTTAATTTCTTTGTGCAGCTCATTCCTGTTTGTAATTATTGTCTCTAGGTATTTGAATTCAGCCACTTCTTTAAGATTTCCATTATTTTTAATTAGCTGTCAATTTCAATTGTATAATATATCTCTATGTGTGAACATATATTTAAAGTAATTCTATCAAAGCTAAAAGCTTAATCAAGTCTCGTATAAAGCTTTATTACTATTATTATTATTTTATTATTATTATTATTATTATTATTATTATTATTATTATTATAGATAAATACACTAAAATACGATGATTCAATTATCTATGTGGCACAATTAAACGTACTTTATTGAAAAAAACTAGAAACTATTTTAAAATTTTACAAAGTATTGGCAGTTCCATCTCTTATCTATGGATGTGAAACCTGGACATTAACAAAGGCAGATAGTAAACAAATAGAGATTGCAGAAATGAAGATGTTGAGAGCAATAATAGTATACCAAAGGACCGATAAAAAGAAAAACGTAGATATAAGAACAGAACTTAATATATTATATCTGTGAAAGAATGAAATACTGTCAAAATGCTTACCTTCAGCATTTATTACGAATGAATGAACAGCGCATACCAAGAAGAATGTATAATTATAAACCGAAAGGGAGAAGATTGCTGGGAAGACCATTGAAGAGATGGAAGGACTAATTCTACCTATAATGAGATCGGAACAGGCCATTGGGCTTAATCCTTGTTGTTGTTGATTATTATTATTATTTTCATATTATTATTATTGTTATTATTAACATTATTTATTCAATGTCACCATCTAGTAATTTCGGCATTCTGGTATTCACTCCTGGCACGGCGTTATTGTAACCCCACCTCTGATGTTGGGGCGCCTGGAAGGCGGAGTTACCCTGCTCCGATGATATATGATAGGTGATGATAATGCTCCAGGAGAGGCTTTAATCCTAAACTGAATGAATATGTTAGTGACGATAATGCTGGCCAGATGATGTTCGGGGACCGTTTTGGGACTTAAAGTTTCCTGAAATTTGTCTTACAGGCGCGGAAAAAACCCCAAAAAAAACATCACCCAGAAAACTTGTCCCGACCGGGGATCGAACTCAGGCCCGCTGCGTGACAAGGCAGCACGCTATCTCGAGACCACAGCGGTGGACATTACTATTATTATTATAATTATTATTACTATTAATATTATTATTATTATTACTATTATTATTATATGGGAATTAAGACTATAATAATTAAAGCTATACAAAATTTGTATGACAATTGCATGTCTAAAATTAAAATTGATATTAAATTGTCACATGGTTTTACGATAAATAAAGGTATTCGTCAAGGTTGTTGTCTATCACTGACTCTGTTTAAAATAGCCTATATGTACATGAAATATTAAAGAATTGGAGGAGAAAAATGTTCAAGCATGGTAATTCCTATTTCAAACAACAAAACTTTATACAACTTACATTTTGTAGATGATCAATTGTTAATTGCACAAGATTATGAAGATTTAGAATATATGACTAGAAAATGAATAGAACAATATAAAAAATGAGGATTAAATTTGAACATGAAAAAAACAAAATATTTATCAATTGGCGAACCTGAACAAAATTTAATTTTGGAGACTGGAGAATCAATAATATCTTATAGTGAGATCGCATATTTAGGAATTAAAATAAATAAAAATGGGAGTTATGAAGAGGGAATAAGAAATAGAAATAATAAGGAAAATTTGCAATTGCTTGCCTCAATGGAATATTGTGGGATAAAAATAAAAATAATAAAAATAAAATGAATATATAGCATACAATTGTTAAAAGCATCATTACTTATGGAGCAGAACTTTGGCCATTAACAACAAAAACAAATAAGTACCTTTTGGCAACGGAAATGGATTTTATACGAAGGGCCGCAAGAATTTCAAGAAGAGAAAAAATTAGGAACTCAGTTATAAGGGAGAAAATGAAGATTGAAGACACTATTTTAGATTATATTAAAACTCAGCAATTAAGATGGTACGGACATGTCCAGCGAATGGAAGAGATTCGACTAACAAAATCTGTTTTGGAATGGAAACCTGAGGGAAGACGAAGCAGAGGAAGACCTAAAATCTCCTGGAGTCAGGGAATATGTTTATATATGAAGGAGAAACATCTACAGCCAGGAGATTGGATGGACCGACAAAATTGGCTATTAGGAATCGGACGATGTCAAAGACATTAATCAACCGATGATCTATCTATCTATCTATCTATCTATCTATCTATCTATTATTATTATTATTATTATTATTATTATTATTATTATTATTATTATTGCTAAAAAACTAAAAGAAGAATATGATAAATGGGGACTTTATATAAACATTGAGAAAACTAAATATCTGTGTATAGGAGAAGAAATGGAAAATATAAATTTCAACAATGGAGAAAGAAGAACTAAAACGTAGTATTGAATGCACTTATTTAGGAACAAAATTAGACCATTCAGGCGATAACACAGAGGAAATTAAAAGTAGAATCGCACAAACAAAGCAAGCAATAAATGCTTTAAACTCTGTTTGGTGGAGCAAAAATATTACAAAAAATAGAAAATTACAAATATATCAAACCATAATTTAGAGCATTTTAACATATGGTGCTGAAGTCTGGCAAATTCCTACCAGGGAAATGAAAAGAATTTTAAGTACAGAAATGGATGTTTTAAGAAGATCAGCTGGAAAATCTAGAATGGATAGAATACGAAATAAAGAAATAAGGGAAATTATGGGTGTACAAGAGGAGCCGGACATCATAGACATCATAGAAAAGAAAAGATTGCAGTGGTATGGTCATGTCTAGAGCGAGGAATTTTATGAAGAAAATTATACTAAAATATGAAATCATAATAACAAAATATGAAAAATATGAAAATTAGGACACAAAAATATTATGAAGCTACAGTTTTTTTAACTTTTTACATATATTTATACACACAAAGCCCTGTATAATTTATGGGTATACATACCAGCACACAAATATGACAAGAAGACCCTTTTGTAGTTATGAAATCAAGAGTTTCATTGTAGGTATTTCCATCATAATTAATTTTTCATTAATTCTGACTAAATATAAAATATCATGTTCGTGATTTGAAGCAATTTTAATGGCTCACATTGAAGTGTATTGTGTGAGGAATCACGCTAACAAGCCGGAAGGTCGTGGGTTTGAGTCTCAATGGGGTCAGGTTTTTTGCTGGACCAAACTTTCCGGCAGCATCATGGCCCTAGGGTCTACTCAGCTCTTAATTTAAATGAGTAACCAGACGCATGTTCTAGGGCAAAGGCGGCCGTCACGCAGGACTGAGAGCTCAGTGGACATCCCTTGGCGATTGTCTAGAAATGTGGAGGTCTCAACATCCATCTACCCCAAGGACCTCCCAAAACTGTAGTTTGACACTTTTTTCAATAAATTAATACTGGGCTGTATAAAACACGATAAATTAATTTACCTAATTATATTTAATTACGAAATCCAAACATAAGCAAAAAACAAAACATAGTAACCGTAGTAACATGCTTCCATCGAATATACCACTGACAAAATTTAGAGTAGGTACAGTTTGTTTGGATGACTTCTATTTAACTTGCATAAGGATAATGAATTGCAGTATTTGTAAATGTCACAATAACATTAAATTGGATGAATCAGAACACACGTAGACCAAGTCCTAACTAACTAACTAACTCACTGGCACGATCGAATCCGTAGGTTCATGGCCGCACAGACATAAGCTCTCCATACATCCCTATCCAGAGCCAATGTTTTCCAATCCCCTCTATAATCTAATTCCCTCAAATCATGATTAATGTTATTCTTCCACTTCATTCTTGGTCTACCAACTGGGCATTTTCCCTTTGGTTTTCCTACAAGAAGCTTCCATGCACGTCTTCCATTCCCCCATTCGTGCCACATGTCCTGCCCATCGCATTAGACTAAGTACTGAGTGTCATATTTGGAGAAACAAGATGTTAAAATGAATTCTGTTCGTAATATATAGTTAGGAGCTTTTTCTATATGTTTTAACGCCTGTCTGTCAGAATTATTTTATACGATCAAAAAGTATGCTCCACATCATATGATGTTATGGGAGCAATCATGTACTGCACTATATATATGGTAGTTTGATGTAAGTGAGAATAATATTGGCCTTACCTACAAGAACTTTACTAATTTCATAAACTGTGGAGTAACACCTTATTTCCCAGCACAGCTTCAGGTTTCCTTAGGTAGCAAAAAGGAACAGGTTTCTACCTGAGAGAAAGAGTAGGTGGTTATTATTCTAACATTGTTGTTCTACTTATTCATGTTCTTGTCACAGATTAGAAAATCCCTATTCTTATTCTGTACTTTCGGACAAAAGCCTCCACTTGGTCATCCCATGGCTCCTTTTTTCAATTATTTTCTTTTATCAAATCTATTTATCTTGTTCTGGATGGGATACTGAGGAATATTCGCTTGTCTACCATATTGCATTGTCAAAAAATTTCAAACTACAGTCACTTCAAAAATGTTTTTAACCAATTAGTAGAAATTTTATTTAAAAAAATTGAAAGTTGAAAAATATGAAGGAATATTAAATTTTTACTGAAATATGAACATTTCGCCAAAATATTATGAAATATTAAAAAATATGAAGGTCTTATTTGATTCTACATATCAAAAATGTAAAGATACTTTGTCTCAGCGCTCTCTGACTAATAGTTTAAAACATGAAATTTCATAAAAATCCTTGCTCTAGTCATGTCAATCGAATGCCAGAGCAAAGATTGCCAAAAATTGTTATGGAATGGATCCCAATGGAAAGGAGGAAGAGAGAAAGACCGAAGAAAACTTGGATAGAAGGGATACAAGCAGCTATGAATATCAGAGGAATGGAGGAAGATCAATGGATGGATAGAGAGGAATGGCGTTTGGTTTCCGTAAGACGGCGGCAGCTGCCATGATACCGGATGATGATGATGATGATGATGATTATTATTATTATTATTATTATTATTATTATTATTATTATTATTATTATTATTATTATTATTATTATTATTATTATTATTATTATTATTAAGCCTGCACGGTAACGAACTCTAGTTCGATGGTGCCAGTGAGTGAGTTAGTGAATTAGATAGTATAATCACTTACCTCCTTCGTTCCACGCGCCTTCATACTGATAAGCTGAAGAAGCGATGCCAATAATAAAATCTTCAGGAAATGTGAAATTGTAAACTGTACTTTGGTTTAAATCTCCAAGATTTGAGAGGCTCAAACTGTTCTCAAACTGTTCTCCTATGACAATTCTAAATAGTCCAACCAGCAGGACGCACCGATGTACTGCAGCCATTGTTCCAGTAGATAGTCACCAGGAAACGAATGACTTTATTTATAAACCTACCTGTTTGTCACTTCTCAGTTTCATGGTACGTAAAGTTAATTTGTCATACGTGACTCCATGATCCTGCGCACAAACAAGTCAAAATGACTAATTACCTCAACAACAATATATTTATGTGCTTCTTTCTTCATTCTCATTTGAAGGATACATGAAAACAACTGGATAAGTCACTTCTTTGTCGAAATGGAATTCGAGGTGTCATTAGATTCTTCATCAATAAATAATCATAGTGCTTTCCGTGGAGAATCTAATGACACATTTCCTCAACTCATTGTGAATTTAAAAAGTATTTCAGAATTGTTTGCTTACAGCACCTACTCTTCCTGATATTTACACTTATAAATGATAGAGAATTGAATATAATACAGGGTGTTTCATAATAAGTATTACAGACTTCTAGGGGTTGTAAAGGGGACTAGTAGATAAAGTTTTGATAAGGAACCCATGTTCGGAAACGTACCATTTCGATGTAAAATAAGTTTCAAGATTGAAACACAATTGGCTGATATTGTGAGTCTTTTGTTTCAGAATAAGTATTATAGACTTCTAGGGGTTGTACTATATCTGTCGGATCGGAGGAAGATCTTCTTGCACGAATTCTGGCGGCAGCAGACATTATTGAGCACACACCAAGTCTTGTGGAGCGTGTGTATGAAAACATGCGTCGCAGTTATACTTTGTGCAACAGGATCGCCACGTGTTACCTTACTTGCAGTACAACCCCTAGAAGTCTGTAATACTTATTCTGAAACACGAGACACACGATGTCAGCCCATTGTGTTCCGTCTTCAAACCTATTTTACATCGAAATGGTATGTTTGCGGACATGTGTTCCCTACTAAGAACCTTCTACAGCCCCTATAAGTCTGTAATAGTTATTCTGAAACATCCTGTATAATTAAAATAATTAAAAAATTGTTGGAGAAAAATATTTTTAAATCTCACCTCATAAATTTCCGTGATTTTGCGGCACTGGTTTCAAAGGTCAATTTATCTTCATCTTCAGTCAACCTCCAACTGTTTTTTTTTTGCTGTTAAAACTAACTTCGTAACTGCCATATGGTGTCGATATTATGAACTTGGAGATTAAATTTTGCTCACCGGGAATTTCAAAATCCATGGATCTATATTTGTTCTTCTGAATGTATATCTTTCCCAAACTGTTAATTCTAAAGCTTTTTTTTATTTATTATATATAACTTTCCTCATTAGAGGATTGCCTCAAGGACAAAGTGATACAGACATTTTTTTTTTGAATTCATGAAATACATTTTGTAAATACATTGAAAAAAATCAAATTGTAGGCCTAATTGAAGTACACGTACTACACAGTAGAAATTTTGTAAAAATGGTTTCTTAAAATTGAAATTGATCCTCTAACGGCAGCGATGGCAATTTTAGAAAGATACACCGTATCCAAATCTAAGGAATTCCAAAATTTGGCTAGGAATCCTGGTATTAAGATAACCGATTTTTCAATTTCACAATTTTTAATATTTCTAAAGTGTTCTTTTGTACGAGCTTATAAATCCCTTCTAGTTTTTCCTTTGTATACTTTCTTGCAGTCATTGCAACTAATTAGAAAAATTCAATTTTTCTTACTGTCTGGGATATTAACGTTTTTATTAGTTATTACTAGATTCCTAGACTAAATTTGTTAATTGTGCCAACGTAATATTGAATTTGTTAAATACTTCATGAAACTTTCTGTGTGTTTCAAGATGGTAAGTCATTTTTTAATTGTTTCCTTTCTTTTTATTGTTCATTTATAAACTGAACAATACCTCATAGTGTTACTTCCCACTTTAATTTTGATGTAATTAATAGAAGAATAAATATCAGGAAGAATAGGGTGTGTGTAGGTAGTATTCGGATACTTTTGAAATTAACGATGGGTTAAAGCAAGGAGATGCACTATCGCCTCTACTATTACATTTTGTATACTAGAGCACATCATAAAATATTTAGGGGATGAAGAAGGCCTTCAACACAATGGTATTGATAAGTTGTTAGTTTATACTGATGATGTAGTATTATTAGGCGATATCGAGGAGATACTGAGGACCAACATATACACTCTATTGAGTTACACTAAGAAATAGTGTCTGGAAGTAAGCATTAATACAATTAAATGCATTATGTAATGGAAATGGACAGTTAATGAGAGATGAGGGAAATTTTGAATAAGTGGCTGAATTTAAATACCTAGGAACAATAATTACGAACAGGAATGAGGTACACAAATATATTAAACATTAGGTTCGATTCTGGAAATGCTTGCTATTATGCATTACAGGAACTCTTGTCGTCCCAACGTCTCTAAAAAAAGTTATACTGAAAATATATGGAACTGTTATTCTCCCAGTTATGTTATATAGATCTGAAATATGGACTCTCAGTTTAAGTAGGAGAAAGGATTACGAGTATTTGAGAATAGAGTTCTTGAGAAAAAAAAAAGACCGAAGAGAGATGAACAGGCAGGCGAATGGAGAAGACTACATAACAGTGAGCTACATGATCTTTATGGGAAACCAGATATAACAAGAACAGTTAAGTATTGTAGACTTTGATAGGCAGGACATGGTACGAATTGGGAATGAAAGAGAGGAATGGAAACTTTTAGATGGAAAACTAGAGGAAAGGTGAGAATTAAGTGAGAGAATATAATTAATTACGATATGATGATTGGAAAGTATTAGTTCTGGATAGGAACGTAAGGAAAATTTACGTTCGCTCGGTCATGAACCTACGATTTCGATAACGCCAGTGAGTTAGTTAGTTTTCACAGGTAATTGTGTTTCCTACTTGCTCGATAAATCATCATTTTCTTTTATATGTATCTTATATGAAAGAGAAATCCATAAAAAAGTTAAGACTCGATGTTATGCTGTATCTTGTTTGAAACATTCATCCTATGTCTTATGTAACATGAAAATCCTTTCAAGTAAAAGCTATATATTTGTATATATAGGGTATTAACAATTTAGTTGCTAGCCCCATATTGAAGCGTATAATTTTGATTCCCCATTGAATAGGCTTACTTGAAAACTCCCTTAAAGTAAGAGTGTATGTTACGTTTATTTTGGGGCTGCAAGTAAACATCTATAAAACTAAATATACACTATGTAGGGTGTCTCCAACCTTTAGGATCAAAATTAAATTGATTATGTAGGACTCTGAACTAAGCATTTTTAAAAACTCCTTTAAATAAGATTTCTATGATGAGTTTAAATTCAGGGTGGAAGTAAACATCTATAAGACTAAATATTTTTTTCACACATTGGAATACATATACAGGGTGTCTCCATCCCTTAGGGTCAAAATTAAATGAATGATATAGGACCCTAAACTGAGCATTTTTTCTTGAAAACTCTCTTAAAATAAGAGTGTAAGACAAATGTAAGGATAACTTTAAGGTCCAAACGGTCCTCCAAATCATATGGCCATCATCATCATAATCATCCTTATCATCTCATCATCATCATCATCATCATCATCATCATCCTTCACCGGTGTGGAAAGCAACGGGAAGCTACCACACCTACAATTCCCTAGTAAAGCTGCAAAACATAGCATGAAAAAGAGCAGAAATGCTAGTCCCAGAACCAAGTGCATTAGAGATTGAAATGACGATAGAGAGATTGAAGACGTATAAAGCATCAGGTTCAGATGAGATCCCAGCAGAACTGATAAAATCAGGGGGAGAAAATTGATGGACAAGATACGCCGGTTGCTTAGTATGATTTGGGAAAAAGTAGCTCGTCCAGATGAATGGAAAGAATCGATTTATCATACCAATTTATAAGAAAGGAGATACAACAGATTGCTGCAACTACAGGGGCATCTCATTACTTTCAGTTTCGTACAAAATCCTAACAAATATATTAGTAAGCAGACTTACTCCCTATATTGATGACATTCTAGGAGATCATCAATGTGGATTTAGAAGAAACAAGTCCACAACAGATCAGATTTTTAGTGTAAACAGATTTTAGAAAAGGAATGGGAATATAATCGTACAGTACATCAACTATACGTAGACTTCAAAAAAGCATATGATTCAATTAAGAGGGAGAAGTTTTGTAGTATCCTGCTGGAGTTCGGAATTCCTAAAACGTTAGTTAGACTTATACGAATGTGTCTAAATGGCACAAAGAATAGGGTGCGTGTAGGCAAATAGTTTTCGGATACTATTGAAATCCAGAATGGGTTGAAGCAAGGAGATGCACTATCTCCTCTACTATTTAACTTTGTACTAGAACATGCCATCAAATGTTTAGAGGATGAATAAGGCCTTCAACTCAATGGTATTAATAAGCCGTTAGTTTATGCTTGGACGATAGCGAAGATATACTAAAGACCAACACGCACACACTATTGAGTAACACTAAGAAATTGGGACTGGAAGTAAATATCAATGCAACTAAATATATTGTCACAAATAGAAATACATTATATAATGGAAGTGGACAGCTAATGACAAATGAGGGAGATTTTGAGGAAGTGGCTGAATTCAAATACCTAGGAAGAATAATCACAAATAGGAATGAGATGCACAAAGAAATTAAACATAGTGTTAATTCTGAGCACTAAGAAGGGAACAAAACACACAGAAATGATTGATCCAACCTACCCCTTGTGATAAAGAAGGCGATATTTTTAAAACATTTGGTATAACAATTGACTTTCTTGTTTCCCCAAGTGTAACAATGACGCCGCAGACGCATAACTTCAGAGTGCGCCAGCTATACTCACTTATCATGGAGTTACTGACAATTCTGTTGTAGTTCTTTACTTACTGTCATAATAGCACTGTATTATTTTGTAAAATCCATGCGATTATAAAATTATTTTAGATGTTTTAAAATTTGAAACTGAATTTAGAAAAAATACCACACTTGTAACAATGTATCTTTAACTGACTGTTCAACACATACATTCCAAAGCATTGGGCAGTTTGTTCTGATGAAGCAACCACATCCTTCTTTATAAGGTCGGTTTTACCAAGGTTAAGTGGTTTTATTTTAACATGTTAATAAATAACTCCAGGATTACATGTACTTATGCGAAATGCAATATTACGAGATATTTATATTAAAGCGTGTAGCAACCATATCCACTTTGCTAAATAAAGTGAACATACGATTAAATATTTTTACAAAAAATAAAGCGAATGGAGAAGACTACATTATATATGACAAGAATACCTGTCGTCCCAACTTCACTAAAAAAAATAAACTGAATTCTAGTCTATAGTGTTGTGCCCGAGAGCAGGTCTTTCGCTGCAATCATAGCATTTGCATGCTATGCTTGCAGCTTCTAGTGAATTATAGGTGTGGTAGCTTCCCGTTACTTTCCACACCGGTGAATTACGATGATAATGATAAGGATGATATTGATGGCCGGAAGATTTTCGGGGACCGTTTGGCCCTAATCTTCCTGACAAATATGAGGGAAAAACCCCGAAAAAACCTCACCCAGGATCCTATTCCGATCGGGAATCGAACCCGGACCCCTCTGCGTGACAAGGCAGCATGCTACCTTGATACACAGCAGTATATTAAAATGTTACTCTCCCAGTTATATTATATGGATGTGAAACGTGGACTCTTACTTTAAGTGAGGAGGAAAGAGTACGAGTATTTGAGAATAAAGTTCTTAGGAACATTTTTTTACGAAAGAGAGATGAACAGACAGGCGAATGGAGAAGACTACACAACAGTGAGCTACATGATCTTTATGGAAAACCAGATATAATACGAACAGTTAAGCCTCTTACACCGCGATGGGCAGGACTTGTGACATGACTGGGAAATGAAAAACTACAGGAAAAGCGTCCAGTAGGTAGGCCAAGAATGTGGTGGGAGAATGGCATTAACCATGTCTTCTTCTTCCATCCAATGTAGACAAGGTGTCTGTTCCACTTCAGTGTATCGCCTCAGTTGTATCTTTCCAACTTTCCTTGGGACGTCCAATATATCTTTTCCCAGTTGGGAATTTATCCTTAGCTATTTTAACTATTCTGTCGTTTGACGTTCTATTTATATGTACAGAGTGATTCAGAAATATGGCTATACGTTTGATCGCATTTTGTGACGAAAATATTATTATTAAAGGAAATATGATGTTATCATTGAAAGGGAATCCTTCAAATTACAACAATAGAACAAAACAAAACAAATCACTGCTCACGTGCAGCTTGGCGGGTTGATGTTTGAGGATTAGCGTCTAACGCCTCCACAATTCTCTTCGTTGTTTCTGCATCCGTGCTAATGCTAGGCCTTCCAGGAGGTTTGATTTTCTGCATCCTTCCCGTTTCCAGCAGTCGTTTTTCCACTTCCCTACAGCCGACGGCTGCAATGCTACGTTCAACTCACGTCTTGCCCGTCTTGCGGCGTCACGATCATTAGCATACGTTATTGCCCATGCAGCAATTGTAATTTGCTGTTGCATATTCAACGCCATTTTGACTAATGACGTAGGTTCTACACTGTATTGTTTTATTCAATTTTTGTAATTTGAATAATTGCCTTTCCAACGGTAATTTCATATTTCCTGTAATGATAATATTTTCATCACACAACGCGAACAAACGTATATCCATATTTATGATTCACCCCTACATTCCATTCATTCCTTGTATTGTATATCCTATTTAAAATTTGTTCTATTTCTAAATTTTCTCTTATCTTATCACTTCTATGCTTTCTATCGATTACCATGAAAGAAATTATACAGGGGATGATTGGAAACCATTAGTTGTGGATAAAGATGTATAGAGAGTTTATGTGGTGCGGTTATGAAGTTATATGTCCGATAGTACGAGATAGTTAGAAGATACAATAATTAAGGTAGAATATGTTTATCACTCACCTCATATTGTTCATATTGAACAATATGAGGTGAGTGATAAACATATTCTACCTTAATGAATATACCTCATAGTGAGAATTCCTAAAATAAGTAAGAAGATATAATATTAGCGTGGAAAAAAAAAAAAAGGCCTGTCATAAATAAATGAAGGCGTATTGTGAAATGTAATAAAAAAGAGCCGTCAGGAGTATGCGCTTATCTAAATTACCTATTGAGTGGGTATTACAAAATACTATGAGTAATTATCTATAGCAAATTATACTGTTGCATAAGGCGGTTTGGCATTGTTATGCATAGCGAGAAGAGTCTGACAAGGTCTTGGCTTTATTAATGCTATTAACGATAAATACTTATTCAGTAGCGCTATCGAACCCGGAGTGATCGCGGATATAAACTCTCCATACATGCGTTTCCTGAGCTAATATTTTCCATTAATCGCCTGAATAATTGCACTCCTGTGGGCAAGAGAACCACGCTACTACTACCATTAATCCGAGATCGGGTTTTGATACTGCTGTCTCTATTAACGTGGATCTGATTTCCTGCAAGGGTACCAATCAGGAAGTTGCTTGCCTTGGGCCCATAGAAGGCAGCAATTGATTAATCTTTCTCTCTCAGATATAAATGAATAATGATTCTTAAATACATAGAGTGAGTGAAAAAGATAATAATTGTCTTTCAAGAAAGCTAACAGCATAATAGCAAAGGAGCTGGGAATAGTTTCCTACTTGAGTGACTTTCCGTGCAGGATTGTACGTATTGTACTACGTATACATTAATGAAGAAGCAGAGAAGTTGTTTAAAAGATGACATTTAATATAAACAAGTTGTCTGAATAAAAAAATAAATTAACAAAAATAATTTTTCTGATCATACAACCAAAATAGCAATGTAAACAAATAAATGACGATACTCTTACATAAGAAAAAACATACCATACTTCACGCAACAATCATACTTGCGTCCGAGTCAGGGACCACTTCTTCCCTGGTCTGCCGGACTAACTCAACCAGGCCTCTTCTCAGCCTCAGACTACCTTGTACATTAGAATTCCAGTCGCATCGCGACCTGGACGCGGATTCAAACCTTGAATCCGCTTGAACAACTAAACGATGACTGCTTGAATGATCGAATGATACTGTTCTGTTAGTGCACCACGTATATGAAGGTTCCGAAGTAGAGGGGAGATGCGCCGTAGACATTGCGCGGCAGGAAGGGTAAAGAGGGGAGAGTGGGGGTAACTACAAGGAGAACGGGATATTGCCATAGTTCATAAATATTCAAGTGTAGGGAGGAGAACGACGCTACAATAATGAGCCGAAAAACGCACTTTCGGTTCAATATCTCCTCCTGCGCCCTCCGGGTAAAAGAAAACAGTCCATAAACTTCAAAACAATACCAGAAAGTCCCAAAAGTCTAATAGACTTAAATCACCATCACGATGTTGCAAAGATACCAGATAGAAAATCCCACGTTGGGAGGGGCACATTAACACTATCGGATTCCGAGCGGTAAACTTCATCACTAATTTCATCGTCCCCAGAATCACTATCACCACACTCGCTTCTACGTCGACTATACAGGCGCTGTAAATAAATTCCAATCTTGATACAGCCGCCATAGTAAGACTCCGCGGTGTTCCAGGTGAAAAACAGGGTGACGATACCATACTTGGATTGCCGGGTCGCAATCCCGCTCAACCGCTGTCCAGGAATCTGTAGTTACAGAACCACCATTTCGGTCAGCTGGGCACTCGGGGTCGGCCGGATCCGCCAAGTGCTTGACTGCCGAACATTCCAGACTGCTCTCCTATGCCAATATAAGGAAGGATGAACTGAAACAAAAAAAACAGGCGAAGACAGAAAAACGGAACCTCAAACGTTCTTGCATAAACATATAACATAGTACAAATGTTTTTCCAACAAACATCCGTGGCCTAAATCCATTACAGAACATATTTTCACTAACGTGTTGTTTTATAACGCGGCCATCGACGCTTACTAATTTCTAGTTACACTTGATTTTTAAAACTTAGCCTGCGTCTTATTAACAAAACCTGGACCACATATACCGACACTCACTCAAGGATCTCCCACAAACGAAAATGGCTCAATCAGCCCATATACCGATGTCCAAAAACTAGCTTTCCTAATATCCAAAACAATATATATAACTACGCCGAAAAGTACTCTAGAATATAGATCTCGTAACATGTTTACATTACCTTCAATGCCAATACCTAGCAAGCTCAATTCTCGGACCAGATTGTCCTTGGATACAACCTCAATCCAACTAGGCATGTTTACAATACACAATGAACAAAAGATGTAAACAACTATAAGAGAACGTAGTTCTTTATACATAAGTCACTCTATGTTTACATGCAAAGAGAGATGAATCAATATTATTTACGTTAAACAGTTTAAATACGTAAATAGGTACATTTCAATAACCTTTACATAGATACCAAGTATCGAAAACAAATAGTTATTCACGGCGTAATATCTCTGAAAAATGTCGACCTCAGAATGCTTTCTAATTCCAAAAATCATTTACGACCACACAGAGTATATACCCTTATTCTGGCACTTGAATCCAGAATTCCAAAACTTAAGTTGAACATTTTAAATCGATACCCACTTGAACCACTGCTAATAGAATACAGCATATCTTTCCAAACCGAAAGAAACAAAACCACACGCTCTAGCTACTATTTGTGGGGGTTGAAGACCCAAACCACGCTCTGCTACCATTTGTGGGCAAGAGAACCACGCTACTACTACCATTAATCCGGGATCGGGTTTTGATACTGCTGTCTCTATTAACGTGGATCTGATTTCCTGCAAGGTTACCAATCAGGAAGTTGCTTGCCTTGGGCCCATAGAAGGCAGCAATTGATTCATCTTTCTCTCTCAGATATAAATGAATAGTGATTCTTAAATACATAGAGTGAGTGAAAAAGATAATAATTGTCTTTCAAGAAAGCTAAACAGCATAATAGCAAAGGAGCTGGGAATAGTTTCCTACTTGAGTGACTTTCCGTGCAGGATTGTACGTATTGTACTACGTATACATTAATGAAGAAGCAGAGAAGTTGTTTAAAAGATGACATTTAATATAAACAAGTTGTCTGAATAAAAAAATAAATTAACAAAAATAATTTTTCTGATCATACAACCAAAATAGCAATGTAAATAAATAAATGACGATACTCTTACATAAGAAAAAACATACCATACTTCACGCAACACTCATACTTGCGTCCGAGTCAGGGACCACTTCTTCCCTGGTCTGCCGGACTAACTCAACCAGGCCTCTTCTCAGCCTCAGACTACCTTGTCTATTAGAATTCCAGTCGCATCGCGACCTGGACGCGGATTCAAACCTTGAATCCGCTTGAACAACTAAACGATGACTGCTTGAATGATCGAATGATACTGATCTGTTAGTGCACCACGAATATGAAGGTTCCGAAGTAGGAGGGGAGATGCGCCGTAGACATTGCGCGGCAGGAAGGGTAAAGAGGGGAGAGTGGGGGTAACTACAAGGAGAACGGGATATTGGCATAGTTCATAAATATTCCAGTGTAGGGAGAAGAACGACGCTACAATAATGAGCCGAAAAACGCACTTTCGGTTCACTCCCTAAAATCATTGTTAACGTTATTCTTCTACCCTCATTCTTAGTCTACCTCTGGAAGTTTTCCTTCTTGTTTTCCTACAAGAAGTTCCCATGCCCATCTTTCATTCTCAATTCGTGTCACATGTCCTGCCCATCGCAGTCTATAAGCCTTAATTATTGTTCTCCTCCACTTCTTCTACTACAAGGTTTAAGCTATGCAACCTGTTCCGGCGAAGTTAAAAGTGGAGTCCATCTTCTACGTGGTCGGCCAACATCTCTTGTTCCTCTGGGATTATACAGGAAGGTTCTTTTTGGTATTCTTTCGTTGTTCATTCTCATTAAGTGTTCTGTCCATTTCTTATTATTTTCGCTGATTTAACTTCAATTTTATATATATTTAATTCTTCTCGTATAATTTCATTCCTTATTCTATCCGCTCTTGTGCATCCTTTCACATTACGTAAAAACAGCATTTCCGCAGTCTGTATCCTGCTTTTATCCCTTGATTTCATTATCCAATTTTCACTTCCATACAACAACAAAGGAACAGCCATTGTTTTATATAATTTAAGTTTGAATACCCAAACTAATGTTAAGATATCAACCTGCAGGAAGAAGAAGACCAGGACGTCCACTCAAAAGACTTCTGGATGGTGTTTCTCTTGAGGCCGAAACAGGTCAACAAATGGCCTAAATTCGTGAATGTACTATGATGATGATGATGATGAAGTTTCGTATCTTTCCTTGTTTTCCGACCTAAGGTTCTTTTTATGGTTCCACAAATAGCCTGGAATTTATTTACTTTATTTTCTATATCCTTATATTCTCTGTAAGTTAATTATTGTTATTATATATAATTGATATCAGCTGTTGAATCGGAGGAAGATGTACGAATTATGGCCGGCAGCAGAAATTATTGAGCACACACCAGGTATTGTGGGGCGTCGCCGGTACACTTTGTGCAACGTACAACAAGGTCTCCACCTGGTACCATTCTTATAGTACAACCCCTAGAAGTCTTATAATACTTAATCTGAAACACAAGAGACACGTTATCAGACCATTGAGTTTCGATCTTCAAATTTAGTTCACATCGAAATTATACGTTCGCGGTTGTAGGTTACTTTTAAAAACTTTATCTATGAAGTCCCCTCTACATCTCCTAGAAGTCTGTAATAGTTATTCCGAAACACCCTAAACACCCTGTATACTTTTACCCCCTGGGGGTCCGGTTCTCGGGCGGGTGGCGGATAGGGGAACGGTCGGTGGTTTGCCTTGCATTCTTCCCGGCTAGGTCCAGACCGGATCCGCGGGCCATTTGTGAGGTCGTCAGGACACCTGACGTACTACATGGCTCGTGCTGCGGCCACTTCGCAGCTAATCGCGTCCCCTCGGTGGCTTAGTGGGGAAAAGATCGGTGCAGTCCTCCCTTCCAAGTCCGATGGACTCGCGGACCATAAGTGGGGTCAACAGGGGGATGAGCGACCTGTTGCCAAAGCTCACATATCCTTGCCCACAGCGGGATCCGCGGCCGCCGTGGCGAAGTGGTGGGAGACTGGAGATCAGAAGTTCCTTTCTCTTGGTTCAATGAACCCGAGGACCTCTGTGGGGTCACCATGGGCGATGAGCACCCTGGATGCCTACATTGCTCAGTGGGCTGGACTCACAGCAGCTGCACGACTGGCCTAGTCTTGCAAACAGGCTGGTTGGGACAATACTGGACGCAATGCTGGGAATTACCACCAGGTCAGTAGGCTCGGAAAAGGAGGAAGCGCGGTCTTTTGGTGTGGGATTAGCGCCGACTCCGGGACCGAGTGACCCAAGGGCAATCTGTGAGGTCGTCAGAAGTTGAGCGACCTGACGTACTAATGCTCAGGCTGGACCCACTTCAGCAACAAAAACACGTCCCCAGGTGGTGCACTGGGGGAAAGGTCGGTGGATCTGCTAGACCAGAGCCGCCCAAACTTTTTAATGGGCCGGGCCAATAACTGATTGTGCAATTGATCGCGGGCCGGAACATAAATATCGTTACTATTATTGTTGCTACTGCTACTGCTGCGTCTATATTATTATTATTATTATTATTATTATTATTATTATTATTATTATTATTATTGGGGCACGCCGTAGCGTAGTGGTTAAGGCACTGAGCTACAAGCCGGAGGGTCGAGGGTTCAAGTCCCTTTGGGGTCAGGATTTTTAAAACTGACCCTAAACCCTCTGGCGGCCTATGAACCCTGGGGTCGACTCAGACTCTAACGGAAATGAGTACCAGACGCTTGTTCTGGGGTTAAGGCGGCGTCACGCAGGGCTTGACAACCCGACTGACATAAGTGCCGATTGTCTAGAAAAAGTGGGAGCCTTAACTCCTACTACCCCAAGGGCCTCCGGGCCTGTTGTGGGATCACTTTACTTTTATTATTATTATTATTATTATTATTATTATTATTATTATTATTATTATTATTTATTATTATTATTATTATTATTATTATTATTATTATTATTATTATTATATTACTAAAATAAAATTACATTATCATACAGAAGAATGTGAAACATTTGTATCTTAAATTACCAGCCACCAGGCAAGAGATCTTTGGGCAGACCCTTCAAACGTTGGATTGAGACCGTAACAGACCACTAGGTCTATCACATGAAAGGAAGAAGAAGAAGAAGAAGAAGAAGTAAAACATTTGTAACACCATGCTGCAATTAAAATTGTAAAACAAAATGGTACAAAAGTGAATATATTTACCTATTGAGAAGAGTGGAGCTGGCTTCCTAAAGATAACGAACCTCTAACAAATACCAACAACTGAACAGTATGAGTTATGTCCGTTCTTTCGTCGCGTGCAATGGAGAGATGTTCAATTTTTTTTCCTTTTTTCTACAAGTTCATAAACACGTAATACTAGTTCTTCTACACGCCTACGTAGTGTTTCTTGATAGCGATACTGAATTGAATAAATCAATTTTATCGGGACACAACTTAATGGCAACAGCAAACAGACACTTTTCCACAAATTCGCCATCAGAAAACGGTTTTCTGTTCTCAGCAATTAGTTTCGAAACATCATAACTCGCTTCGGTAACATTTCTTTGTCTTACACCACCACCCTGAATTAATAACTGCTGTTGTGCCGTAACTTTAGGAAGGAGCTCGTTCGCTTTCTCAGTACGCTCATCTCCATTAAATTTATCAAAATGGCCATTCTTTGTTTGGTAATTCTTTTAATGTTATATTCTTTCACAACTGCAATAACATTGTTACAAATAACACATAACACTTTGTTTCCATGCTCCTTCACAAAGTACTTGCTGGTCCAAGATTCATTAAACTTCCTACACTCGGAATCAACTTTGCGTTTTTTAAAGCATTTTCTCACTTTAACACTATTTTTACAACTATTCCGTGCACAGGCTACTGTTTCAAGCGAAACAATTAATGTTCAAAGTTTGGAGTGGGGGAGAAAACGGTAAATAAGGTATGAATCATCTCTACTACTTTGTCAAGAGAAGCGGTGACACCTCAACTCCACATTCCAGAGAGATGAATTTCACACAGGAATGTCCAAACTAGATGTTACATTTTAAAATCTAAATTTAAAATATAAAATTAATTTCTTCATTTCAGTGCTTACGCGGGCCATACGAAAAGCCATGGCGGGCCGGATGTCCTCCCGGCTAAGTCTAAGGGACTCGTGAACCATTAGTGGGGACGGCAGGAGTTGAGCGCCTTGTCGTAATATTGCTGACCTGTTGGAGCTTGCGAGCTCCGTGCTGGACCACAACTGCAACAGGACACGTCCCTGGAGGCACACCAGGGAACGGCTCGGACCAGTGCAGAGGGGAGCAACTGTGCTTGTTCCCGGCTAAGCCTATGGGCTCGTGGACAAACTGTGGGGTCACCAGGAGATGAGCACCTGGATGTACTAAAAGTCTCACACTGCGAGGCTTGAGGATTCAAGCCTTAGCCGGTCTCACAGGATGCGTCCCTGGAGGTAGAACAGGGGAACGGTCAGTGGAACCGCGACAGCAGTCCTCCCGGCTAGGCTCGAGGAGCCCGTGGACCAACTGTCGGGTCGTCAAGAATGAGCGACCTGAGTATGTAGCTCAGCAATTCCCTGAAGTTGCAACTGTAACACCTTCTCCCTAGAGGTGTTGGTTTTAGGCCGAGAACTCTTTAAATAGACAGGGAGAAAAAGTCTGGAACTTGGGAGTATGGTGTTTTGACCGAGGTATCCCAAGAGGTGGAAGCATGGGCTACATGTATAATT
Organism: Diploptera punctata; assembly: GCA_030220185.1. Lineage (NCBI taxonomy): Eukaryota > Metazoa > Arthropoda > Insecta > Blattodea > Blaberidae > Diploptera > Diploptera punctata. The sequence continues at coordinate 30,740 of JASPKZ010009844.1, read as the reverse complement.
TTACCTTATTGCCACAGAATGTTTACTAAGAATGTGAACATTTAATCCATCGCCCCTTAAATAAGAATAAATCGGGTTTAATATTGAACGCCTATAGAAAAAGGATTTAATCTCATTTTCTCATCATGGATGTCATTTCATTTGTCACGTTTCGTTTTCAATTACTGGATTAGTGAAATCCACAGGAGGGTACTTTTAAAATTCATCCATCCATAGTAATTCTGCCCGAGGGCAGGTCATTCACTGCAATCATAGCATTTTCATGCTATGCTTGCAGCATTATTAGGGAATTGCAGGTGTGGTAGCTTCCCGTTGCTTTCCACACCGGTGAGGGATGATGATGATGATAGTGATAAGGATGATAATGATGATCATATGATTTCGGGGACTGTTTGGACCTTATAGGTTTCCTGATATTTGTCTTACAGGTGAGGAAAAACCCCCATAAAAAATTCACCCAGGAAAACTGACCCGAATGGGGATCGAACCCGGTTCCGCTGCGTGACAAGGCAGCACCCTACCTCGAGACCACAGCTGTGGACATTTTTAATATAATTCTGCGTAATTGTATACTCCCGCAGTACTGAAAAAGAAAATAGTTATTCTTCTTCTCCATTAGGTGCTACAATTTCGTAGAAGTTTTAACTTTTTAACTAGTGGTTATGCTCCTTGCCTCTGGTCCCGAGGGTCGTGGGTTCAAACCCGGCCGGGGTCGATGGATTTTTAGGACGAAAAAATCCAAGGAGCAAGTCCTCCGGGAGGGACTTTAAGCCTTGGGTCCCGAGTCTGAATATTTTCAGGCTCGTTAAAGATCCCTAAGCCTGAATGAAAAGGCCTCTAAGCAACATTTTCCGAATTTTCCAGTCCTAGTACATCCTTGGTTTCCTAGATGTCAGTATGAGGCGGAACGCTGACCACGTACCACTCAAATGACATCTATATGGAAACAAGTGTAACTAAGTTAGTATGGTTCAAATTCTTCCCTGTAGGGGGAGAGCGCCTAAATCTCTGTTAAGGGAAACATGGGCTTACAAGACAAGAACTATTTTCAGCTATTCGTTTAGCCTTAATCAGTTCCTTAGTTCTAGCATTCTTATATCTTCAATTACGTCATATGTCCAGCTACTTTTGGGTCTATCTCTGGTCCTTGTGCTAATGAGTTTCCAGATATAGTTTTTGTTTGAATCTATCGTCATTCATGCACTTATGTCCATGCCAAGCTGGACTTTATACATTTAGCCTATATAGTTGATTTTGTGTTATGATGTTAAGTCCACTGTTACTTCGAATTCTCCAGTTGTTTTCTGTTTCTATAATTGTACCAAATATTTGTTTTATTCACTGTCCTAGGTTTTCATTGCGACATTTTCTGGTGTTTTCTCCTGACATTGTCTTTATTGTAACCTACTTCTGAGTTTGGGGCGCCTGGAAGACGGAGTTACGTTGCCCCGATGATATGATGGGTGATGCTGTTAGTGGTGCGCCAGGAGAGTCCTTTATCCTAAGCTTAATCTAAGGCTAATAAGAATATTGATGATTAAAATAGCCATATGATGTTCGGAGGCTGTTTGGGCCTTACAGTTTCCTGACATTTGTCTTACAAATGCGGAAAAAAAACCGAAAAAACATCACCCAGGAAACTTGTCCCGATCGGATATCGAACTCTGGCACTCTGCATGACAAGGCAGCACGCTACCTCGATACCACAGCATGATTCGCTTGCATAGGTTAGCACTGGTCTTATTATTGTGTAATACAATCTTAATTTCGTTTGTTTTGATGCAAATTTGTGCCGCACGCGTTCTGCTAACATTTTTGCACAACCACGCTCTGCTATTCATTTTTGGAACCGCGCGTTCTGTTACCATTTTTGCAACCACTCGAGTGTGCGTTCGGGATTGTACCAATCTTTTATAATTACCTTGAGTTTGAAAGTATAGAGTGCCTAAATCAACATTCATTTTCCCGGGCCCATAGAAGGCAAAGATTAATCCACTTTTCCTTAGTAAATTATTAAACATATAGTAATGTATGATAAGCAGTATTATAATCGTGGAAGCTAGAAGAAAAAAGGGGATTAAATTGGCTTGAGAAAGCTTTAGAATTTAAATCAATACCAAACATGACTAGCTACGCAATTGGTAAACATCAGTTAACTAAAATAATATAACTTTAATTAGAGTCATAAGTCCGATACAAATAGCATAACAAAAGATTATCTTCTTGACCATAGAATGATAAGTTATGAAAGAAATAATAATAGAAATCGGTCATCAAAAGAAAAGTCAATAACAATAATAATAAACATACGTACATACAAACACTCAATCCAGTCCAGCCAAGGGCTAGGGTTAACAGTCCTAGTTGCCCTACCCTGGCTTATGGGACTGATTAAACCAAACAGCTCCTTCGAGCTACTATCGACTTGACTCCGACGAAACCAAAATTGATGATGACACTGATATTCACGTGCACAGCTTATTTGAGGACTTCACTAGCAAGGGGAAGGTGCGCAGTAACACGCAGCGCATAAAGAAGGAAGGGGGAGGTACGTAGGAGAGAGGACAACGAAGATAGGAATTTGGCACTGTTCTATAAGATCACTGAAGAGGGAAGACACGATGACGTAGTAGTTGCGTAGTATTACGTAATTTTACGTACCGAAAAGGTGATTTCGGTACAAATTTACTTTTAAAAAGCTTTATTTTGCAAAATAATCTTTATTGCCTAAAGCGATTCTCTCGTTGATATCCTCTTCTATATTATTATTTGAATTCACTTTGGATTCAAGATGTATATGAGAGTTATTCCTTTTAGTGCGACATTGTGCAGATTTATATCATTTGCATTTTTATAGCTGCCGAAACATCTTACATGTTGTTAGGCGTCGTATAGTGACGTTTAAATTACGCGGATAAGGCGAGAATATTGGTCTCGCATTAGTCAGAATAGATTATCGAGTCGCCAATCGCGAGTCAAAAGGCCCGCGCAAATCTGCTGAAGTGTCTGGGCTGAGGTTCCAGACGTCTCTACCGGCATCTCCCTCCCGTTTCGGGAAAGATTGGTGGCTATAAACCTCCGTATTTGGAAATGTCCCGACCTTATATCTAGATAGTTCCATGCCGCCTATATATATATATACAGAGTGATTCAGAAATATGGCTATACGTTTGATCGCATTTTGTGACTAAAATATTATTATTAAAGGACATATGATATTATCATTGGAAAGGGAATCCTTCAAATTACAACAATAGAACAAAACAAAACAAATCACTGCTCACGTGCAGTTTGGCGGGTTGATTATTGTGGGCTAGCGTCGAACGCCTCCACAATTCTCTTCGTTGTTTCTGAATCCATGCTAATGCGAGGCCTTCCAAGAGGTTTGATTTTCTACATCCTTTTCCGTTTCCAACAGTCGTTTTCTCCACTTCCCCACAGTCGACGGCTGCAATGCTACGTTAAAATCTCGTCTTGCCTGTCTAACGGCCTCACGATCATTATAGCATACGTTATTGCCCATGCAGCAATTGTAATTTGCTGTTGCATATGCAATGCCATTTTGACTAATGACGTAAGTACTACACTGTTTTGTTTTATTCCATTGTTATAATTTGAATAATTGCCTTTCCAACGGTAATTTCATATTTCCTGTAATGGTAATATTTTCATCACACAACACGATCAAACGTATAGCCATATTTATGATTAACCCCGTATATTTGAGGCGAGGGCAGACACCAGTTAGTGTTATGTTGGGCGGCGTGAAGTTAGGTCTACGAGAAATTGAGGTGAACGGATTCATCCATGACATTGAAATAATTGTGAATGAGATAAACATTGAATGAGGATTAATTGAATGGCATTATGCATCAACCGGCTGTACGCCATTATGTAAGTTTCGAGAAAAATGCTATTAAAATTTAAGTCAATCTTTAGCAAAATAACAATACTGGATAGTGCAAGTTATTTCCCTTGTTTGACAGTTATTCAGCAACTATCTAAGAGCGGGAACATTTGGGGCATTGCTGGATGATGCAAAATTTAGATTAGCATTTATGAATATCTGGTTTCATAGCCGTTTGTTCCAAACATAGAATGTCTGATAGGACTGATTTACGTTTACATTTTTCCTTAATAATAAGGTTATATTAAAAAAATTGGCGATAAAATTGTACATGTACTTGCTTCAGGAGCCAGTGTAACAGATGGCATCAAAACCTATATTTTTCAAAATGGCGCTTAGCCGATTGATGCATAACATCATCCAATTGTGTGTGAAAATTGTGATTAAAGATTTACTGATAATTTACAGAAATAAATAATGTGTTAAGTGAGATTTTAAACAACATCTGTGTGTTCATTTGCGTCGAAATAACGTAAATGAAAAATCTTGGTCATTTGTGACAATATTAAAAAAAGTATATTATGATGCGAGGTTGGGAAGTGGTTTTTACAGAAACGAGGAAAGTGTTCAAAAGCCGAGCAATAGCGAGGTTTTTAATTTCCGAGATTCTGTAACACACTTCACAAACGTGCCTTGTACATTATTTTTTTCGCGATGGTGTTTTCAAAATAATAGATAATAATAAAATAACATCTTTGTTGGAAATATTTGCATTCATTATAAACAACTGATGAACATTAACAATGTGACAATGTTTATTAGTTGAAATTACAGGAGGCCTAGACACTAATTAATGATAAAACGGCGGCATGTACGTATTTATTGTTCTATATTGTTTCAAATAAAGTTCAGTTCATTTAAAATGCAGTGATTTGTTTCGTATAATGTACCTATATTAACACTATCTTTTGGATATTTTTTGTATATATATTGCACATAGTATACATAGAGGGCAGTGGTTTTACCTCCCACACGGGTTTGTAATATGTAATATTACAGTACTTATTTTATTACAGTATAGTTATTTAGGTTGGCAGCCTCAAAATGTAGGAAGTTAAACTTTCAATCATGGTCGCCATTGCTGTAAACGCAAAATAGTATATTACGATGCTATCGCTATCGCTCGGTTTTTAAATATTTTTCGTCCCTTTTGTAAAACACTTCACAAACGTGCGTTGTACATTATTTTTTTCGCGATGGTGTTTTCAAAATAATAAATAATAGTAAAATAATAACATCTTTGTTGGAAATATTTGCGTTCATTATAAATAATTTACTGACGTTAACAGTGTGGGCAATGTTTATTACAATAGTTGAAACAACAGGAGGCCTTGAGAACAATTATTGATAACATGGCCGCAAGTACGTATTTATTGTTTTATATGGTTTCAAATAAAGTTCAGTTCATTTAAAATCCAATGATTTGTTTGGTATAATGTATATTAACACTACCTTTTGGATATTTTCTGTATATACATTGTACATAGTTTACATAGAGGGCAGTAGTTTTACTTCCCGCACGTGGGTGTAAATGTAATATTACAGTATAATTATTTAGGTTGGCAACCCCGAAATGTAGGAAGTTAAACTTTCAATCATGGTCGCCATTGCTGTAAGTACGACAAAATGCGCAAAAAAAAAATACTTACACTCTGTATATGAAGTAAACGAAGAAGAAATTGGAGTAGAAACTGAACTTTGTGAGAAATTGCGTTAGTTTACGCAGTTGCTGCGTGACTGTGCGTTGTGTAATGTTGTAACGGATGGTGTGAAGAGATGAACCCAGTGCTGGTAATAAATAAGTCAGTGGATCCTGGATTTACTTGAGCTTGTGACAGGATCATCTGGCGACCGATACGTCACCCACCGCCTTCCAACTTTTAAACTCTACAACATCTCTCTGGGGGCTTCATTTCTCTTTCTATCCTCCAGAAAGTGAGCTCCTTACTACCTACTAACACCGCAGTTCCAAATCATCTCAAGCCTCGGTACACTATCAGAGCATTTTCAATTCCTATTTAGCTATGTATTTCTATTTGTTCACAAGGTATTGAACTATTCAGATAGCAGAATAACATTAGATTCACTAGAAAATAGCAAAAACCAACAAAACCTAATAGCATCAATTAGAGACCTAACTAAAAAGCTAGAAATTCAGAATTGGAAAATTCACTACACTAAGAAATTAGGACTGGAAGTAAATATCAATAAAACTAGATATATGGTCACACGTAGAAATTCATTAAATAATGGACATGGACAGCTAATGACAAATGAGGGAAATTTTGAGGAAGTGGCTGAATTCAAATACCTAGGAACAATAATCACAAACAGGAATGAGATACACAAGGAAATTAAACATAGGCTCAATTCTGGAAATGCATGTTATTATGCATTGCAGAGACTCTTGATGTCCCAACTCCTTTCAAAAAACGTTAAACTGAAAATATATTAAAACAATAATTATTCTACCAGTTATATTATATGGGTGCGAAACATGGACTCTTACTTTAAGAGAGGAAAGGAGATTACAAGTATTTGAGAATAAAGTACTTAGGAAAATTTTTGGACCAAGGAGAGATGAACAGACAGGTGAATGGAGAAGACTACATAAAAATGAACTACATGGTCTTTATAGGAAGCCAGATATAATAAGAACAGTTAAGTGTCGTAGACTGCGATGGGCAGGACATGTTGCACGTATGGGGAATGAAAGACTTGCATGGAAGCTTCTTGTAGGAAAGCCAGAGGGAAAACGCCCAGTTGGTTGACCAAGAATGAGGTGGGAGAATAACATTAACTATGATTTGAGGGAAGTAGATTATACAGGGAATGATTGGAAACCATTAGCTCAGGATAGGGATGTATGGAGAGCTTATGTCCGTGCGGCCATGAACCTACGGGTTCGATAGTGCCAGTGAGTAAGTAAGTAAGTATGAGTGAAGGCACACAATGGGAATGGTGGCAACGAGATTGCTGATAGATTGGCTAAACAAGGATCAGGGAACGGAGAACTTCCAGTGTGTTTACAACCGTAAACCAGCCAGTGTAGTTTTAAGCGAATTGCAATCAATAAGTGCAAATAAGTGGGAAAATCAATGAAAAAATACCACATAAGGTGCAGTGACAAAATCCTTTTTACCTACTGTGAAGGAAAGGTTGAAATTAATATTACCTTTAACAGGAAAAATAACAACTTTCTTAACAGGGTATGGTAAAATAAACAGTTATTACTGCCGTTTTAAAATAAAATATAGCCCTTTGTGTACATGCGGAATTTCAGAACAAACCATAGATCATCTTTTGTTTGAATGTACAAAACTAGAAACAGAAAGACGCTTATTTAAGGACAACATGATTAAGAAAAATGGCAAATGGATATTCGATAAACTAAGACTAGTACAGAAGTACACAGTTGAATTAATCTCATTTATTAATTCCATAAACTTAGACAGACTTTAGAGCAAAACAAAGCCAATTCAACGAGTAGAACAAATAGAAAAAAAAATACAATTGGCCATAGAAAATTAATTAAAACAGAAGATTTTTTGCAAATAATTTTATGTAAATTATTTTGTAACTTTAAGTATGTAGTATTACTTTCTTTGTTATGGAACGTGCTGAAAAATAAATAAAAAAAAGGTATTGAACTAACTATATTAAATGTTTAGGAAATATAAGAGAGCAACCAAAAGTAGAGGAATTAAACACAACGATAGTAAAATACAGAACAAACTGGAAAGAACATTTAGCAAGGATGACGAGAATAGAATACCAAAAGCAGCATACAACTATTCACCACGAGGAAGAAGTAGTTTGGGAAGACCAAAGAAAATATGGAAAACAGCAGCAATTTGGAGCTGGAACAGGCTAGTAAATAAATCTAAATCGTGACGAAGAAGACGAAGAAGAATAAATATAAAAGTAGACATTCTAAATTGGGGAAAAAAATCAGAAATACAATCATAAGACAACAAATAAATGTCCAAAATTCAATATTAGATTTTGTGAGATATAGACAACTAGAATGGTATGGTCGTATGCCAGAGAAAAGATTACCCAGCCAAACCTTGGAATGGATTCCACCTGGAAAAGGAAAGAGAAGTCGACCTAGATTTAAATGGATTGATGGTGTAAGAAGAGGTATGAGGGAGCTAGGTCTGCAAAAATTGGTATGAGAAGATAGAGAAGAGTACAGAAAGAAGATAAACATTTGAACAGCTGTGAGCACAGGAAGATGTTTTATTACATTGTAAACTGTTTATAAATAAATAAAACAGTACTCGAGATCTCAGTCGTCCTCAATAATCAGAAGTGTAGTCTTGATGGAGGCCTTTCGAAAACTTAAGTTTCATCTTCTGCGTTCAACTTGGTACTGAAACTGACAGGGGAAGAGGAAACTACACTATTGACGAGAACGATGGAGATCTCAGGTACTATTATATTTTTCTTCAAATTTTAATATAGTGCCCTCAACGGAGTTTCGAAATGTATTTTAAAAATCTTATCCAACTATAGTCGTTAAGCACAATAAACTGTGAAAGAATGCAAGACCTAAAAATTAATAGTAAGTTATAAAATGTTGAAGTATATGTGTAAAGTTAGTAGTAGTAGTAGTAGTAGGACTTTATTAGACAAAAAGTAAGATATTTACAATATTATTTACAAATATGGGTCGCACGGGCAGTAAGCCGTACGTTCTGTTGACAGTCCGTTACAATAAATAATAATTGGTAATGGTATAAAAAAGAACAAAAAAAACACTAACATTACAATTACATAAAGAAAACACAATAATATTACAATTACATAATAATACAATAGCATTAGTTGGTAACCAACCCAGGGGACTTCCTACTACTCGAAGAAACTTAAGCAAAGACTGGAATGATGACAATAGCATTATACACTAATTAAGTTATGTATAATTGTTAAGAATTAATGGTATTGCATTTTGATAACATGTATTTATTCATTAATGAGTGTTGTTCTTATTTTCCGCGTTTTGTCCAGAAATTTACCCAAGTTTATCCAATTTTCTGGATTTACCAATAACTCGTAGCATGCCAATCTTTCCCGATTTGAATTTAGAAATCTTTCCGGTAATAACTGACGTCTCCAATATTCTAAATCATCACATTTTCCTAATATATGTATCTCATATCAGATACAATTTACGAAGTAACAGAACGCGCAGAGAACACGTCGCGGATACATGTATAAATAGAGCAGGTAGTCGACAAAATTGCCAGTCTCAAGACAACCCTTGAGGATGCTGGACGCAGTCTCTGGTGAAACGTTGGGGAACTACAAGCCTCAAGACCACGGCCAACAGCCCGAAAATCTTCTGCAAGATCAACATAAATAATGTTTATGGTGTTACAGCAGTTTTTCCATTGTTTATCAAATGCCCTAGTAGTTATAATGGAAACATAAAACATTGAAAACCGAGGCCAAGGTTGACTGCGATTGTGCAATTCACTGTTTGGCACTATTGAACCCGTAAGTTCATGGCTGCGCTGACATAAGCTCTCCATCGCTAGATGATGTACGGGGACCGTTTCGTGATTTTTTGAGGATCGAACTAGGGCCTGCTACGTACGAGACCACAGCAGAGGAAACACAACGGCTGCTACAGCGTTATTTTTATTTCGGGTTTCAGATAAGCACGCCGTAGCGTAATGGTTAAGGCACTGCGCTACAAGTCGGAAGGTCGAAGGTTCAAGTCCCGGTGGGGTCAGGATTTTTAAACTGACCAAAACCTTCTGGCGGCACTATGGCCCTGGGGTCGACTCAGCCAACGTAAATGAGTACCAGGTGCTTGTTCTGGGGGTAAAGGCGGCCGTCACGCAGGGCTGACAACCCGACTGACATCAAGTGCCGATTGTCTAGAAAAAGTGGGAACCTTAACCCCCTACTACCCCAAGGGCCTCCCGAGGTCTGTAGTGGGATACCTTTACTTTACTTTACTAATTGCATAGTTTTCTCACACATGATCGTGGATTCTTATCAGTTTTTCTCCTAAAATGTATGATAGTATCTCGACATTTAATTAAAAGAGGATAAAAGCTAGCAGTTTGTCTGTTTTAGGTGAGGAAAGTGTAGTATTTATTTCTGTATGTTTGGTTAGATTTAATTGAGAGAATAAGAAGACGTGTTAGAGAGCGCATTATATCACAAAGTTTGTTGAAAACACATCCGGATGTCAACTCGAGGTTTATGGTTTCCATTGTGAATGCCAGACCTATTCTAGCTGACTCCCAGCAAATTAGAGATATGTTTAACTTCACTGCTTTATGTTTCCTAATATCAGCCGTGTCTCGCTTCTAGGGTTTGTCCTAACTTACACAAGGCGCACCGGCGGATGATTAAATTAGCTTCATTTATTTAATACTACATTAACTGCATAACAAATATATTCAGCATTTTGTATATACCTATAAATATTCATCTAGGAAGCTTACTTACTTACTTCATTTTATTTCATATTATTTTATTTTATTTTATTCCATTTTTTGTTAGTATTAGCTTGTATTAGATCACATCCCCATTGTCTTTTGTTTAGTCTATATTTTATTAATATTTTTAAAATTGTAATAAGTATGAAATTCTTATATAATTTTACTATTCGCTGGTTGAGTGCAAGAGAAGACTTTATGGCCTTAATCCTGCTAGTTAAAACAAAATATTGTTATTACTCGGCGTGCTTTTCAACTTCGTGCAAAATTCTAACAAATATATTAGTAAGGCAGACTTACTCCCTGTATTGATGACATTCTAGGAGATCTTCAATATGGGTTTAGAGAGAAACAGGTCTACAACAGATCAGATTTTTAGTATAATACTGATTTTTGAAAATAAATAGGAATCTAATGTCACAGTGCGTAACTATATGTAGATTTGAAGATGGCATACGATGCAATTATTAAGGAAAAGTTGTGTAGTATCCTGCTGGAGTTCGGAATTATTGAAGAGCTAGTTGGACATTCTTGAATGTAACCAAATGGCACAAAGAGTAGGTTGCGTGTAGGCAAACAGTTTTCGGATACTTTTGAAATTCACAATGGGTTAAAGTAAAGAGATGCACTATCTCCTCTATCATTCAATTTTGTAGTAGAACATGCCATCAAATTTTTTAGAGGATGAAGAAGGCCTATAAATCAATAGTATTAATAAACTGTTAGTTTTACTGATGGTGTAGTATTATTAGGTGTTAGTAATGAGATGCTAATGGCCAACACGCACACTCTATTGAGGAATTCTAAATCAATAAAACTAAATATGTGGTCGCACATAGAAATACATTATATAATGGAAATGGACAGTTAATGACAAATGAAATTTATAAAGAAGTGACTGAATTCAAATACCTAGAAACAGTAATTACAAATAGGAATGAGGTGCAAAAAGAAATTAAGCATAGGCTTCTTCTACTTCTTCTTCCTTCCAAGTATTAGGCCAAGGCCTGTTACGATCCTATAGAAAATTTTCCCTCCAGCGTTTCATAGGACGGCCCAGTGATCTTCGTCCTCTTGGTATATAATTATAAACAGCTTTGGGGATCCGATTTGAACTCATCTTTCAAGATGGTGTTTCCAATTTAGTTGGTACTGTTTAATATATTCCAAAATTGGCGTAGTCTTTAATTCTTTTAAGATATCGGTGTTCCTTTTCCGATCCCATGTGGTGTAACCCGCTGTTCTGCGCATGAATCTCATTTCACAAGCCGTTATTCTGCTTTCATGTTGTTTTTTTTAGTGTCCATGCTTCACTACCATAGGTCAACACTGGTCTAGCCAAAGTGTTATATAAACGTAATCTGGTGTTTTTTTGTACAAGGGATGGTTTCATAACTTGATTAATAATTCCTAAACTTTTATTATAACTAGTAACTTTTCAGGGATATCCTTTTCATCCCAGATAGAGAGATAATATCCAAGATATTTAAATTGATTAGATCTCTCTAAAATTTTATTCTGGAGACAGATTTTACTTTGTATGGGGTCCTTCCCATGAAATGCCATAATTTTAGTTTTGTTAATTGATATTTCCATATTAAATTTGGCATCTATTTTTTGTAAATTATAAATTGATCGTTGCAAATCATTTTCGGAAAGTGCCAGAAGAGCTAAATCGTCTGCAAAAAGAATAGCATCGAGTTTGAGGTTCCTATTGATGGGTATATATCCTCGTTGTGTTTTCCCTCCATTCATTTATTAATTTATTCATGTATATAATGAAAAACACCGGTGAAAGTCCACATCCCTGTCTTACTCCAGTGTTGATCTTTTCCCAAGATAGGCTTAATTCTGGAAATGCATGTTATTATGCATTACATGGACTCTTGCGTCCCAACTTGTCTAAAAAACTTGAAAATAAACATATAAAAACTGATATTCCCCTAGTTATATTATATGGATGTGAAACATGGACTCTTACTTTAAGGTAGGAGAAAAGATTACGAGTATTTGAGAATAAATGTGTTAGGAAATTTTAGGATCAATGAGAGACGAACAGATAGGTGAATGGAGAAGACTATACATAACAGTACGCCTCATGATTTTTATAGGAAACCAGATATAACAAGAACAGTTAAGATTTTGTACTACAAGTATGGTTCCACTTGGTGACCCTGTTGTTCGTTGCACAAAGTGTACCTGCTACCCATGTTTTCATACACACGCCCCACAAGACCTGGTGTGTGCTCAATAATTTCTGCTGCCGCTAGAATCCGTGCAGGAATATCCTCCTCCGACTGATAGGTGTAGTACCAACCCTAGAAGTCTATAATACTTATTCTGAAACACAAGACATTCGATATCAGCACATTGTGTTTCGATCTTAATCTTATTTTACATAGAAATTGTACTTTTCCGGACATGGGTTCCTTATCAAAACTTTATCTACTAAGTCCTTTCTACAACCCCTAGAAATCTGTAATACTTATTCTGAAACAGCCTGTATATATATAATAACATTATTCATTATCAATAAAACCCAAATAACCAAAGTAAAGTGGTAAAATAGTCTCTGCGTTTCGATAGCGAGGATTTCATTGTCAAGACTAGTTATTGATTGTTAGTTATTATCTATATATCGCTATCGAAACGCTTTGACTATTTTAACATTTTAGTTTGGTGATTTGAGTTTTATTTTTAATATCACCAAGATTATCTATTTATTAATATATTATATTTAACTAAATATATGGTCACACATAGAAATCCATTAAATAATGGAAATGGACAGCTAATGACAAATGAGGGAAATTTTGAGGAAGTGCCTGAATTCAAATACCTAGGAACAATAATCACAAATAGGAATGAGATGCACAAAGAAATTAAACATAGGCTCAATTCTGGAAATGCGTGCTATTATGCATTGCAGAGACTCTTGATGTCCCAACTCCTTTCAAAAAACGTTAAACTGAAAATATATAAAACAATTATTCTACCAGTTATATTATATGGCGCGAAAACTGGACTCTTACTTTAAGAGAGGAAAGGAGATTACAAGTATTTGAGAATAAAGTACTTAGGAAAATTTTTGGACCAAAGAGAGATGAACAGACAGGTGAATGGAGAAGACTACATAACAATGAACTACATGGTCTTTACAGGAAGCCAGACATATAAGAACAGTTAAGTCTCGTAGACTGCGATGGGCAGGACATGTTGCACGTATGGGGAATGAAAGACTTGCATGGAAGCTTCTTGTAGGAAAGCCAGAGGGAAAACGCCCAGTTGGTAGACCAAGAATGAGGTGGGAGAATAACATTAACTATGATTTGAGGGAAGTAGATTATACAGGGAATGATTGGAAAGCATTAGCTCAGGATAGGGATGTATGGAGAGCTTATGTCCGTGCGGCCATGAACCTACGGGTTTGATAGTGCCAGTGAGTAAGTAAGTAAGTAAGTATTATATTTAATATATTTGTCTGTCATTTTATATGTCCAGAAACGCTTCTATACGAAAGTGAGTTTTTAACATTAAGGGTCGGTTTCACCAACAGAGGTAACTGCATTACGCCAGTTTTAAGCTATGTATTATATATGAGGAATGTCCACCGCTGTGGTCTCGAGGTAGCGTGCTGCCTTGTCACGCAGCGGGCCTGGGATCGATCCCCGGTCGGGGCAGTTTTTCTGGGTGAGGTTTTTATCGGGCTTTTTCCTCACCTGTAAGACAAATGTCAGGAAAACTTTAAGGCCCAAACGGTCCCCGAAATCATATGACCATCATTATCATCATCACCCTTATCATTATCATCTTCATCATCATCATCCTTCACCGGTGTGGAAAGCAAACGGGAAGCTACCACACCTACAATTCCCTAGTAAAGCTGCAAGCATAGCATGAAAATGCTATGATTGCAGTGAAGGACCTGCCTTCGGGCAGAATTACTATGGATGGATATATGAGGAAAACTGGCGTAATGCAGTTGCCTCCGTTGGTGAAACTGATCCTAAGAAAAAGAGACAGGAGCAGAATCAAAGCAACGGAAATTAAATTTCTAGAAGGTCGGCGGGATACACTCTTTTAGACCGAAAAACGAATGAAGACTTTTAGAACAATTAGAAGTAGAATCAGTAGAAGAAAAAAACAACAGATATAAATTATGCTGGCTAGACGATGTAGATAGAATGAATAATTAAAAAATCCCAAAAATGATGATATAATATAAACCCAAAGACATCGACGGACAGGGCGATTGCTAGATAGGGCCGAAAAAGGTCTAAAATTGCCTAATTCGTGACGATTGATGATGATGTAGTTGGGATAATGAATATTTAATATTTTTGAGAACTTCAATATTCCATCCAAGTAAGCTAACAAATTCGATTTAAAAAGTAGTTGAATGTTCGATTGTTGAAATGTTGTGTGTGTTTGGACAGTTCCTAGCGAGCAGACCTGCCGGCCAATCAATTAACTAACTTGTCTATGAGACCTGGTGATTAACATGGCCCTGCACTTCTTGCTATTATATTTCCACCAGATCCGTATTATGAGCTGTACTCGCATATAAACTGGGTTAATTTGTGATTTCAAAGAAACACTGTGTTTTATATGAAAATATATACTCGTTAATATCCAAGCTTCTCAACATCAGTGGCAATTGTTTTTCCTTTGAAATAAATATTACTACCTACAAAGCGAGAAACGACATGCATTGTGAAAATAAAAATAATTATTATCCTAGTAATAATAATAATAATAATAATAATAATAATAATAATAATAATAATAATAATAATAATAATAGGCTTTGGAGGTTTGGCACGGGAAGACGGCAGCAGCTGTAAAAACCCGACTATAGATAGAGCTAGATAATAATAATAATAATAATAATAATAATAATAATAATAATAATAATAATAATAAAAGTAAAATTATTGGTAGGAATAATGGCAATAATAATATTAATGATAACAATAATAGTAATAATAATAATGATAACAAAAAATAATAATAATAATGGTAATAAAATAATAATAATAATAATTATAATAATAAAAGCGATAATGATAATAAAAATAATAATGACGTTAGTAATAAGATAATAATAATAATAACAATAATAATAGTACTATTACTACTACTACTTCTACTACTACTACTACTACTAATAATAATAATGATGATAATGATAAGAGTAATAATAATAATAATAATAAAAGTAATGATAATATTAATGATAATACTAAAAATAATAGTAATAACAATAATAGTGATAGTAAAAATAATAGTAATGATAATAAGATTTATACAGTCCACCGCAGTGGTCTCGAGGTAGCGTGCTGCCTTGTCACGCAACAGGCCCGGATTCGATCCGCGATCGGGACAGTTTTTCTGAGTGAGGTTTTTATCGGGGTTTTTCCTCGCTTGTAAGACAAATGTCAAGAAAATTTTAAGGCCCAAACGGTCCCCGAAATCATATGGCCATCGCAATCATCATCATTCATATCCATCTTAGATTAAGCTTAGGATTAGGGACTCTCCTGGCGCACCACTATCATCATCAGCCATCATATCAACGGGGCAACGTAACCCCGCCTTCCAGGAGCCCCAACCTCAGAACTGGGTTACAAGTACGCCATGCCAGGAGAGAGCACCAGGAATGTCGAAAGACAACCTGCGGCATTTGCAAAAAAAATTATATATAATAATAATAATAATAATAATAATAATAATAATAATAATAATAATAATAATAATGTTTTATTTATTCTGGCAGAGTTCAGGCCATAAGGCCTTCTCTTCCACTCAACCAGCACAAATACAAATAAATATTTGACAAATATAGATATACACTATACTAATTATAAACAGTTAAAGATACATTAAATGTAGCAATGTAAATTTTATGTACAAACATTTTATACGATAATAACAATAATAATACTTACGATAATAATAATAATAATAATAATAATAATAATAATATAATTACAATAAAATAATAATGATAATAAATAGTAATAATAATGATAATAATAATCGTCATCGCAATGGAACATGAAGTTTCATGCAGATAATTTTTTGGCCACGGCCTTGGTATATCACACTTTGTGGCAGAAATTTCTAGGTAGGTTCCGGCATGCAATCATTGACAATTTCCTTGTCAGTGTATGGTTTGTGTTGGTGTTAGACCGAGCTTGTTACTGTAAGAGGCTTGCACATTACAAATACAAAGAAGTAAAATATGTTAGCAGATTTTTTACAGAGAATATGACAGAAATGAGGGCTTGAAACTCGCCAGCGACTTGAATCTTTCGCATGAGAAAATACGAATCACTAAACTGCAAGGAAAGTATACTGGGTCTTTAAAAAGCTAGAAAAATAATGAAGGTGTATTTAGTGAGAGGCTGCCTACATACAAGGGAGACTCCATTATAAGGTCCTTTCTCTTACCCTTACTGGCGTAACTAAAAATAACGAGCCTAAAGGGAACACCCGTCTCAAATGTACTACTTTTAAATAAGGAGAAAAAAACACACATTACGAGCCGTGGAATCCCAGAGGAGATTTAAAATTTTCTGATGCGCAGATTACGAAAGAGAGTGTACATCCTGGATGTCAGATCAAATCATAGTATACTCATTCCCAGCTAAGATTCAGTTCTACTGTAATAGTACATTAGAATGCGAGGTTGGGAAGTGGTTTTTACAGAAAGGAGGAAATAATTAAAAACCGAGCGATAGCGAGGTTTTTAATTTCCAAGATTCTGTAAAACATATCACAAACATGTATTGTATATTATTTTTTGCACGATGGTGTTTTCAAAATAATAAATAATAGTAAAATAATAACACCTTTGTTGGAAATATTTGCGTTCATTATAAACAACTGGTCGGCCGCGGTGGACTAGTGGTTATGCTCCTTGCATCTGGTCCCGAGGGTCGCGGGTTCAAACCCGGCCGGGGTCGATGGATTTTTTAGAACGGAAAATCCAAGGAGCAAGTCCTCCGGGAGGGACTTTATGCCGTGGGTCCCGAGTCTGAAGATTTTCACGCTCGTAAAAAATCCTTAAGCCTGAATGAAAAGGCCTCTAAGCAAAATTTACCGAATTTTCCCGTCCTAGTATTACCTTGTTTTCCTAGATGTCAGTATGAGGCGGAACGCTGACCACGGACCACTCAAAATGACATCTATACGAAAACAAGTGTAACTAAATTAGTATGGTTCAAATTCTTTCCTGTAAGGGGAGAGCGCCTAAATCTCTGTAAAGGGAAAACATAGGCTTACAATACAATACAAAATATAAACAACTGACTAACGTTAACAATCTGGCCAATCTATATACGGCAAATGCCGAAAACAATTTACTTGAAACTAATCAGACATAAAATCGTGGCAAGCACGAATTTATTGTTTTATATTGTTTTAAATAAAGTTCAGTTCATTTAAAATGCAGCGTTTGTTTCGTATAATGTGTATTAACAATACCTTATGGTTATATTTTTGTTTTATACATTGTACGTATACAGAGTGTCCCAAATTGATGTATACACTCTTTGAATCGTTATTTCTCAGCAACGAAATGGGACAGAAATAAAATTTTTGTTGTGTATGATCCACAAGGCGGCGGTAGCATTGCTGCCGATAGGGTTACCCATCCCAGTCTGGTCGAAGGTGATAAGCCAGACTAAAAAAGTACCTTGGTCGAAATAGTGACGATCTTTCATCGTAAAAATACAACCGTCAAGAAACGCGGACATGGGTTCAACTGGGGTAAAATTTTCCGAAGGTCAAATAGTCCCCCATTCGGTTCTCCGGGCGGGGACTACATCAGGGAACCCATGCCAAAGGCTCAAAGACAGGGCAGAAGGAAAGCGCTCAGTTGATAGACTAAAATGAGGTGGGAGAATAACATTAACTATGATTTGAGGGAAGTAGATTATACAGGGAATGATTGGAAAGCATTAGCTCAGGATAGGGATGTATGAAGAACTTATGTCCGCGCGGCCATGAACCTATGGGTTCGATAGTGCCAGTGAGTAAGTAAGTAAGTATGATCCACAAGGCACTGAAAAAGCATAGCAACACGTTCATCGATTTTCACGTCTTTATAAACAACAATGGCGGCGAGATTACCATTCGATGAACGTAAGCGGATACTGAAGTGTTATTGGAAAGTGGAGAATGTTGTTGAAGTGCAACGACGTTGGATGGTTGAATTTGGGACACCACCACCAACAAGGGTAACAATAACAAGAATCCGAGACAAGTTTGAAGACGATGGAACGGTGCAAGATGTGTTGAAAGGTCGGTGCGGAAGAAAGAGACGTTTGACTGATAACGAGAGTACAGTTGCAGTCATGCATCGTATTCAAACTAGGAAGTTATATTTTGCCACTTGTTCTATTGGTTTATGGTAACATTTTTACATTGTTAATTAACTCAAATATCTTTTCTTCTTACATTATTTTCCGAGAGGAAGAAGAGATGTCGGACGTCCTCGGAAGAGATGTCTTAGATCTGTTAGTGAAGACGGAACAGGCAACTAATGCCTAATCCAGGAAGTGCAGAAGAAAAAAAAAATTCGTCTCTAGGGAAGTAAGTTGAGTAATTACATTTCGTTGCCAATGGATACCAAGGCCCCTCTGGTAAATTCAATTTACTTTCTTTAAAAGTAGCCGAGCGGTTAAGGTAGGAAGCCTTGGCGCAGAGCTACGGGACTTGCGCTGGTTCGAGTCTCCATGGGGGAAGAAATTTTCTCATGGTATTTCGGCCAGTATGGGACCGGTGCCCACCCAGCATCGTGAGGCAATTGGGTAGCTACAATAAGTAGCGGCTCCAGGTTGAGGAACCAGCTATAACGGCTGGGGGACTCGACATGCTAACCACATGTCACCTCTACACTGGCTGTTGATCATCTACCTCTGTGATTGACACATGTGGATGTGAAGGGCTAGCAGCCGGCTGGTAAAAGGGCAACCGCTGAAAAGTGGAAAGACCCTCAATCGGAAAAAACAAAAGATAATTAGGCCATTATTAATATAGGAGTAAACAAATGAAATTAATATATTATGTTTCTTTGAAGTGTAGAGAATTATTTTAAATACACTGCAGAAAATTTAGCTCAGATTTTGTGTGTGGTTTTCTTAAACTGCACACATGTACGGAATCGAAATAAAGAAAAAAAGAGTATTTTATTCTTGACACAGATTGTGAAACTGGACAATTAAATGGGGGAAAATGTGTGGAATTTGCCACCTTCAAGTAATTGGTGTCTTCTGTACCTGGACCAAGTCCAAAACCCAGTAGGATGCAATTATTTTCGTTTCCTCTAACCACCTCCCTTCTGCTGAGCTTGTCAGTTTCGATTATATTCTGTGAACGTGTGTTAAATCTTCTTTACAGCCTACGTTCTTTGGAATTAGCAGCTATAGAACGTACTGGCTCAACTTTCGAATAACTTACCTTACGCTTTTCTATACAACATTCTTATGATACTTTTACATATGCGCGAATATTTAATGAAAGTTCAGGCAGATGACAGGACTAACTAACTAACTTACTGGATCTATCGAACCCGAAAGTCCATGTCCGCGCGGGCATAAGCTTTCATACATATAAAATTATAATTCTATCAGTTATATTATTTGGATGCGAAACATGGACTCTTACTTTAAGGGAGGAAAAGAGATTACGAGTATTTGAGAATAAAGATCTTAGGGAAAACGCTTAATGGTATGGGCCATGCACAAAGAATGGAAAATGAAAGATGGCCAAAAATTATATACCAATAGTCACCCCCTGGAAGAAATAAACGTGGCAGACCTACATGAAGCTGGAAAACCTACGTCAGAACCATAATGGATGATAGGAATTTGGAAGAGGGAGATTGGAATGATAGAGATAAATGGAAACTGAAGATGGCAAACCTATAAGTGGGGGAAAGCCGAAGAAGAAGGAACATTTTTGTACCAAAGAGAGATGAACAGACAGGTGAATGGACAAGACTGCATAACAGTGAATTATAGGAAGCCAGATATAATACGAACAGTTAAATGTCGTAGATTGCGATGGGCAGGACATGTGGCACGAATGGGGAATGAAAGACGTGCTTGGAAGCCTCTTGTAGGAAAACCAAAGGGAAAACGCCCAGTTGGTAGACCAAGAATGAGGTAGGAGAATAAAATTAGCTATGATTTGAGGGAAGTAGATTATACAAGGAATGATTGGAAAACATTGGCTCAAGATAGGGATGTATGGAGCCAGTTTACGTTTAATAGATTTAAACTATCCCCAAGAATATAAAAAAAATTACCGTGCATCATACACTAAAACGTAATTATAGAGGAAACGTAAGCTAAATCAAGCTAATGAGTTCATACCCATGTCTGCGCGGCCATGAACCTACGGGTTCGATAGTGCCAGTGAGTGAGTGAGTGACATTCCTATCCTGAACTAATGCTTTCCGATCATTTCCTGTATAATCTACGTCCCTCAAATCATTGTTAATGTTATTCTCCCATCTCATTGTTGGTCTACCACCTGGGCGTTTTCCCTCTGAATTTCTTACTAGAAGCTTCCATGCACGTGTCCTGCCCATCGCTGTCTACGAGGCTTAACTCTTCTTATTATATGTGTTTTCCAATAAAAAAAATCACGTATCTCACGTTTATGTAATCTTGCCCATTCACTAGTCTGTTCATTTCTCTTTGGTCCAAAAATTGTCCTAAGAACTTTATTTTCGAATATTTGTATTCGTTTTCACCCTTAAATTAAGAGTTCACGTTTCACTTCCATGCAATATAACTGGGAGAATAACAGTTAGCCTGTATTATATGGAACGACATGAGTCCCTGTAATGCTTAATAACATGCATTTCCAGAATTGAGCCCATGTTTAATTTCTTTGTGCATCTCATACCTGTTTTTAATTATTATTCCTAGCTATTTGAATTCAGCCACTTCTTCAATATTTCCCTCATTTGTCATTATCTGTCAATTCCCATTGTACAGTGCGATCAGTATAGCACTGGACAGCAGACGCGGGGATTTCACTATGCACTGCTGACCTACTCGCGGCGGGGAACGGACAGGGTAGGATTGCGGTGATACAACCACACACATTTTTGTAACTATTTTACAAATTGTCGTACTTACCAACTTTATTGAAGCAGGTGTTGGAACTAATCACCTTCGTTTTCCGTACATTTTGGCACTTCCTTATACAATTTGTTGTACAGATTTTGGACTGTTGAACGTGGGGGACATTTTTACAGCCGGGAATCGTGTTTCAAAAAGTATTCGTACTTGGCTGGCAGACTGAGTTAACAACTATTGATCGTAAATAAATACATGTTGTCCAGTAGAAACATTATTAGCCATTATACAGTTTATACTTATACACACGTGATTCAGTTTACACTTATACACGCCTGTTTTATAAGATACACATTTTAAAACTGAAATAACTTTATACGCATGCCATTCTGTACACAAGGAAAAGCGAGCGAGCACCTTATCCACAAGAAGCAAACGATCTGACTGCGATTGTGAACGCGTGGGATGTGCTTGCACACAGCTGAGTCTGCGCACATTTCAAGTCCCGTACCTGCACGTGTAAGCCTTCTTCATCGCACAGCACAAACCCCGCGTCTGCTGTCCAATGCTATACTGATCACACTGTATAATGTATTTCTATGTGTGAACATATATTCAGCGGAACAGGCAACTCTTGCCTAAACCAGGAAGTGAAGAAGAAGAACATATATTCAGTTTTATTGATGTTTATTTTCAGTTCCAATTTCTTAGTAATTCATAATCGTGTGTGCGTGTTGGACCTTAGTTTCTCCTCGATATCGAATAATAATCCTACATATCAGCATAAATTAACAGCTTATTAATACTATTGAGTTGTAGGGTTTCTTTATCCTCTTAATCAGAGCCGTCCATACTTATTTGTATCGTGAGCCAAATGGAAGAATCATCAAGGTGGCGGGGGCCATTAACCCTATTATAGATGTTCAGGATTATTATTATTATTATTATTATTATTATTATTATTATTATTATTATTATTATTATTATTATTATTATTATTATTAACGTGTGTTGACTTGCTACTTATCTTGTTATGTCGTTAGAGCATATTTTGTTCAATTAGTGGTAGTCTAATATTATAAAGGAACATATGAGAGCATTTAACAGAAATTTAGATAATTCAAAGTATGCTAAACACCTACTCCAATATGATCATTGTTTTGGTCCAAATTTTAAAATTTCACATGTTTGTGACAAAGGAAATAAGTTGGACCTTTTAGAAGTTGTAGAGATAAATAAATTGAAAAGTGGTAATAAACTGTTAAATTCCCAACTAGATTTGGATGAATCGCCTCTTTAAAATTTGTAATAGAGACTGTAAAAAAATGTTGCATAGTTACATTTGTTATGTACTATAATAACAAAATTCATTAACTTGTTATCATGTCTGAAGAAGGTACAAAGCACCGAAACAGCTGTAACTAATTTATATTTAATAAATATGAAATTCACATAAAACTTTCAGTTTTATTTTTATTTAATTAAATAAATTATGGATTTTCGTCAATTAAACGCCAATTCAAACAATTACTTAATATTATAGGCCTAGCTTAACACATTTTAATTTATTTGGAATGCTATACGCCTATAAGGGTGTATAGAAAATGAAGGAGGGCCGTATCTGGTACGCGGGCAGTAGTTTGAGCGTCCCTGCTATAAATATTTGAAGGCATGTTTTGGTACAAAATTGAATAGTAGAATTAATCTGATATATATATATATATATATATATGTTATAATTAAATCTTTAACATTGAGCAATGCAAGCTTAATATGGTATGATAAGAAAAATAAATCCCGTCCAGGCATTTATTTTTCTTATCATACCATATATATATATATATATATATATATATATATATATATATATACATATCCATCATAGTAATTCTGGCCGAGGACAAGTCTTTCACTACAATCATAGCATTTTCATGATATGCTTTGCAGCTTTACTACGGAATTATAGGTGTGGTAGCTTCCCGTTGCTTTCCACACCCGTGAAGGATGATGATTATAATGATAAGGATGATGGCCGGATGATTTTCGAGGATCGTTGGGCCCTAAGCTTCTAACATTTGTCTTACAGGTGAAAAACTCCGAAAAAACCTCACTCAGGAGCCTGTCCCGACCGGGAATCGAAGCCGGGCCCGCTGCGTGACAAGGTAACACGCTACCTCGAGTCCACAGCGGTGGACTATATATATATATATATATATATATAATTATTTATTCGCAGAACAGAAACAGGCACGAACGGTCAAATAGCCCCTGGTGCAATATTTCTTTGAAATATATGTATTTCATTTTTCGAAACAATGACGTAAGTTGTAGAATTACTGAGTAGCTGGCTGACGTACGAGTCCGCTATATATTTTATAGACTTACTCGCTATACCAAAGGAATATTTCAGCGGTTGGAAACACATTAGCGAGTTGAATAATTTTCTTACTTGAGGAACACGTCACATCTGGATGTGATGGCGCGGATTATTGGCTTATTAACGAGCTCAGCTCTGTAATCATTCCCACAACTTGTCAGATTCCTCTATTTCGCTCCCTGCGCGAGTCTTTTTTTTATCGACATTCACCACCTGATATCTCCTCATTAAGGAAACCGAAGTTTCAAATCTTAGCGAACACACACGCTCTTTCAATACCATTCCTGACATCATATTAATGGTAAATGAGGGAAATTTTGGAAAGTGGCTAAATTCAAATACCTAGGAACAATAATGACAAACAGGAATGAGATGCACAAGGAAATCAAACATAGGCTCAATTCTGGAAATGCGTGCTATTTGCCTTACAGAGACTCTTGATGTCCCAACTCCTTTCAAAAAAACGTTAAACTGAAAATGTATAAAACTATTATTCTACCAGTTATCCTATTATATGGATGCGAAACATGGACTCTTACTTTAAGGGAGAATAAATTTCTTAGAAAAAAATTTGGACCAAAGAGAGATGAACAGACAGGTGAATGGAGAAGACTACATAACAGTGAACAACATGATCTTTATAGGAAACCAGATATAATGAGAACAGTCAAGTCTCGTAGACTGCGATGAATCAAATTTGGACTAATAATGAAAAACATTATAGATATAACAAACAAAAGAACGAGAAAAATAAATCGATTAATATTTAAATCTCCATGTATATAATCATCTCTATAAAAATAACTAAAGAAGAAATAAAAAATACAAATCGGACAAGACATGTGGCACAAATGGTGAATGAAATATGTGCATGGAAGCTTCTTGTAGGAAAACCAGAGGGAAAACGCCCAGTTGGTCGACCAAGAATGAAGTGGGAGAATAACATTAACTATGATTTGAAGGAAATAGATTATACAGGGGATGATTGGAAAACATTAGCTCAGGATAGGGATGTATGGAGAGCGCGGCCATGAACCTACGGTTTCGATAGTGCCAGTTAGTTAGTTAGGAACAATAATATTACAAGCAGGAATCAGATACTGAAAGAAATCAAACATAGGCTCAATTCTGGGAATGCATACTATTAAGCATCACAGAGAGTTGTCCCAACTTCTCGAAGAAGGTTAAACTGGAAACATGTAAAACTGTTATTCTTCCAGTCATATTGTGTGGATGTGAAGCATGGACTCTTACTTTAAGGTGGGAGAAAAATTTACGAGTTGAATTGGAATTGGTGTCTGGCTGTAATGTGTAATACAGAAGAGGAGGATTTGCATTATTATTATTATTATTATTATTATTATTATTATTATTATTATTATTATTATTATTATTATTATTATTATTATTATTTTGGCTGAGTATAAGGAATCTTTTTTATAAGCAAATTATTTTGTGTTAATTTTCTTGGTGTGATATGTCTTCTTCATTTTTTATTTGATATTAAGAATAATTTATTATATAACTGTTCGTGTTCGTGGGACTTCACTTCGGTATTTGAGAATAAAGTTGTTAGAAATGTTTTGGATCAAAGAAAAATGAACAAACAGTGCAAATGACTACATAACAGTGAGCTAAAGGATCTTTATATGAAGCGAGATACAATAAGAACAGTTAAGTATCATAGACTGCGATGGGCAGAACGTTTGGAATGAATGGGGAATGAAAGAGGGGAATGGAAACTTCTTGCAGGAAAACCAGAAGGAAAACGCCCAGTTGGTAGACCAGAAAAAGAGATGGGAAATAACATTAACCTTGATTTGAGGGACGTATATGATACAGGGGATCATTCGAAAACATTAGCACAGGATAGAGACATATGGATATTTTGTGTCCGCGAGGCCATGGATTAATTGGTTCCATAGTGCTAGTGAGTAAGTTAATATTAATAAATAATAATAATAATAATAGTAATAATAATCTCACCATCGTCATAATTATCGATCCATCCATAGTAATTCTGCCCGAAGGTGGGTCCTTCACTGAAATCATAGAATTTTCATGCTATGCTTGCAGCTTTACTAGGGAATTGTAGGTTTGGTAGCTTCCCGTTGCTTTCCACACCGGTGAAGGATGATAATGATGATGATGATGATAATGATAAGGATGGTGATGATGGCCATATTGATTTCGGGGACCGTTTGGGCATCATAATTATACTAGTTCTTAATTTTTAGTTTATATATATATATCCAGTTTTTGGAGAAGACTACATAACAATGAACTACATGGTCTTTATAGGAAGCCAGATATAATAAGAACAGTTAAGTCTCGTAGACTGCGATGGGCAGGACATGTTGCACGTATGGGGAATGAAAGACTTGCATGGAAGCTTCTTGTAGGAAAGCCAGAGGGAAAACGACCAGTTGGTAGACCAAGAATGAGGTGGGAGAATAACATTAACTATGATTTGAGGGAAGTAGATTATACAGGAAATGATTGGAAAGCATTTGCTCAGGATAGGTATGTATGGAGAGCTTATGTCCGCGCGGCCATGAACCTACGGGTTCGATAGTGCCAGTGAGTAAGTAAGTAACAATGTTATACATTTTTCCGGCACCAATGATTTGTCTTCAATTTCGCTTTATAATTTTCCTCCATTCGTCTCTATTATAGCACATTTCTTCCTCTATTTCCCAGTCCTTCAAAATTTCTAATTCCTTGGATCCACGTGAAATTTTTAGTTTAACTTCACCTTTTATATATTTTACGTGTCTCACGCCACGCGTACCTAACAATGAGACAAGCTGTCAGGAGAAAATATTTAAACATTTGATTATATACATACTTCTTTGACCTCTCAAAACTTGGCCATGTCTGCTATCTAGGAGCGTTAAAAATACATAAATAGTTTTAAAAATATTTTCTTGATAATTGCCTCAAATAATTTTTTTTTTCGGAATTTGCTAAAAAATACCATTAGAATATCCTGATCACGAGAAAATGGTTAGACTCATATCTGAAGTGAATTTTGTCACGTGCTTTAGAAGTATATAGCTGTCCCTAACTTTTGATGATATTGTAAAGCATGTATCTGGACAGTCAGATAAAACTGGTGTCCGCGGTGGGATACAAAAAGAGTGGACAAAGGGGGAATGACAACAATAGAACACAGCAGGATAAATCTCTGCTATAATTTATTGTAGTTTCGAGGAAAAAAAAAAGTTAGACAGTAGCTGCCCACCAAGTATCCGGATAATGAACACGTTCCTTTTCATAACAAATATCATGTCAGGGGTTTTAATCTCAGTTACGCATTATTGTCACGCACCGAGCTGTCAGCTTCCCAGCGTTCACATTCTTCTATTTCAAGTGTTTTTCCTTGTATCCTGATCATTTTCAAAGTCAGTGGTAGCCATTTTTAAATACAAAGCTGACGTAGAAGTAGAGACAAATAATCAAAAAAAGACTTACCTAATACTGGCATTATCGAAACCGGAGGATCGTGGCTGCGCGGATGTAAGCTCTCCGTGCATTCCTATCCTGAGCTAATATTTTCAATCGTTCCATGTATAATTTAACGTCCTCAATTCGTGGTAATGTTATTCTCCCACCTCATTCTCAGCTAATAATAAGTTTCCCTATAAGCAGTTTCGATGCACCTCTTTCATTCCCAATTCGTGCCACATGTCCTGCCCATCAGTCTAGGATACTTAACTGATTTAATACATCTGATTTCCTATAAAGATAATGTAAGTCACTGTTAAGTGATATTTTCCATTCACTTGTTTGCACATCTCCTCTCTTTGGTCTAAAAAATCCTTCTTCTTCTTCTTCTTGTAAGCCCATGTTTTTCCCTTCACAGAGATTTAGGCGCTCTTCCCCTACAGGGAAGAATTTGAACCATACTAATTTAGTTGCACTTGTTTTCGTATAGATGTCATTTTGAGTGGTCCGTGGTCAGCCTTCCGTCTCATATTGACATCTAGGAAACCAAGGTAGTACTAGGACGGGAAAATTCGGTAAATTTTGCTTAGAGGCCTTTTCATTCAGGCTTAAGGTTCTTTTACGAGCCTGAAATCTTCAGACTCGGGACCCACGGCTTTAAGTCCTTCCCGGAGGACTTGCTCCTTGGATTTTTATATTCTAAAAAAACCCATTGACCCCGGCCGGGATTGAACCCGTGACCCTCGGGACCAGAGGCAAGGAGCATAACCACTACGTAGTCCACCGCGGCCGACTTAAAAAAATCCTAAGAACTTTATTCTCAAATACTCGTAATAATTTCTCCTCTCTTAAAGTAAGAGTCCATGTTTCGCATCCATATAATATAACTGTTTCCTGTTTAATGCTTCTTGAGAGAAGTTGGGACGACAAGAGTCCGTGTAATGCATAATATCATACATTTCCAGAATTCAAATTATCTGCCGCTTTTAACTACAAGACACAGAAATCCAAACTATAATCGAGTAATAGGAACCCACTGTTGGAAGCAGATATTCTCCCTGCATGAGTAGAGTGGGGTGAGGCTGGACGCGGCGGATAAAAGCTTGTGAAGGTTATCCAATCCACCAACTCAGGAGTTTTATTACTTCCCTATAGTTTGAATAAGAGATTTGATGCTGGTATTTAGTCCTTTTTAGTTTAAAGCGGCAGATTTTTTTTGATATGGCCTTGATACATTACAACGTTTGTATAGAAGTAATTTCAAACATTTAGATTTCCCTAAACAACTAATTTCCCTTGAATTCGGCGAGCCAAATATTGAACAAACTTTAAGCATATATTGCTTATTTACTTGCATTAAAATAACAACGAATTAAAAGAGTACAATCCAAGTTTTTACAGGACCAAGCAAGACACCACTTCTCTGCTACATATTCCCTAATTCTAGACAACACGTAGATATCTAGGACCAAATTATACAATGAATTAATTAGATTCAATCCAGAGCTAAGCAAACTAAACACAGATTTAAGAAAGCAATCAAATTAATTATTTAAATGTTTTAAAATAATAAATAAGCAATAACATATTTCGATTTATGTTATTATTTCATAATGTGCTGGAAACAAAATACAATACCAGAAGAATGGAAACTTGGAAACATAATATCAGTTTTTAATAAAGGCGATAAAACAAAGCCAGAAAACTACAGAGGAATAAATATTACTAGGTGCAGCATACATAATATATGCCAAAATGATATACCAAAAATTAACAACTGTAGTAGACGCAATAATATCAGAAGAGCAGGCAGGTTTTAGGAAAGGAAGAAGCTGCACAGACAAGGTATTGACTTTAAAACAAATAATAGAGATGCGAAGAGAATTCAACTTAGAAACGTACATCCTCTTTATAGATTATAAGAAAGTTTTAATAAAGTATATAGAACAAAATTATGGAACATACTAATTAAAAAAGGAATTACACTACACTTGATAGCAGTAATTAAAGAAATATATGAATAAACAAAAATAATTCAAAGGGAACCAATACATATAACAGGAGGAGTTACATAATGTTATCCACAATCAGCCACTCTTTCTTTACATTTATTTTGACTGGATAAGACCACTGAAACAACAACTGGGGGTATTAACTAACCGAAAAGTAATAAAAACAGTAGCTTTTGCAGATGACCAGATTTTAATAGCAAAATGAGAAGACGGATTACAAAGAATGCTATATATACTGAACGAAAAATCATAAAAATATAATATGGAAATATCACCAGGAAAATAAAATACAGTGACTTTCAAGGGCGCTTAACCAGTTCGGACAAAGATAATATTAGAACATAAATCAACAGAACAAGTGACAAAATATAACTTCCTAGGTTGAGAAATATCATACACAGCGGAAACAGATATAAATAAATTAAATAAGTTTAATTATATAATAGGAGCACTAAAAGGAACTTCTAAAAATAAAGTCAGAAAAGACTCTAATAATGAATTTATACAAGACTATGACAGTTCCTATTGTTACTTACGGATCCGAAACATGGACAGTGACAACACAACAATCTGCCAGAATACAAGTTGCTGAAATGAAATTCCTCAGATCAATAACAGAATATCAAAGAACAGACAAAAAACACACAACAAAGAAATAACACAACTAAAAGTAGAGGAATTAAACACAACAATACAGAAATACAGAACAAACTGGAAAGAACACTTAGCAAGGATCACTGAGAACAGAATAACAAAAGCAGCATTCAACTATTCATTAAGAGGAAAAAGAAGTTTGGGAAGACCAAAGAAAAGATGGAAAGAGCAGCAACTTGGAGCTGGAATAGGCTAGCAAATACCTAAACCGTGACGAAGAAGAAGAAGAAGAAGATTTCCTAATGCATTTAATTAGGCCTACCTTCTTCAGTTTGGTATTGATTTTATAAAATTATTTGTTTATATCTTTCTCCTTTACGTTAATTCTTTGTGTCAGAGTGAGTTTTATATTTTGAAACTTTCTCTTAAGTTCATTTTGTTTTTATAATATTTCCTGATGTCTTTAATTACTTTGTTCAGTCTGGTATTAATATATACTGTTCCGCTTATTTTATTTTCCCTTGAATTATTATTTTTTTTTTATGTGCCAGAATTTATTTTATGTCTTGATACTGGCTCCTAAATTTAATTAGTTTTCCTTCTCCCTTTAAATAAAACTTTGGGCTAAACTTTACAACCTATGACGCGACTTTTTTTTAATTTCTTCATAAACTCGTGTCAAATTTTATTATTAGGGTTTCATTTTTCAAATTATTTCCCACCATTTACAATGATTTTTACATTTTTTCTTATGATTATTTCAGTATTTTCCTGTGATATTTAACTAATACGTAGCATGAAGACGTGACAGCCATATTGATTTTAACGAATATTCTATGTAACAATAAA
>JASPKZ010009843.1:0-108581 GCA_030220185.1 Diploptera punctata | reverse complement strand
GTATGAAATGAATAATAAAAACATTAAAAGATAAAGATGTTTATGCAGTATTTGTTGACCTGGAAAAGGCCTTTGACAGAGTGGATTGGAATATACCATGAGGATTTTAAAGAAAATTGACCTGAACTGGAAGGAGAGGTGGCTCATAAGTAATCTTTATATTAAACAGCGAATAAATTGAAGATAGGAGAAGAAATGTCAGAGGGAAGAGAAATTGGAAGGGAGGTACTCTTTTCAATATATACCTGAAAGACCTAATGAAGAACTGCTTCAGGAATATGGGCAGCGTAAATGTGGGAGAATGAAGAATTAATCAAATGGTAAAGAGAAAATGTATGCCTGAACCGGGAATCGAACCCCGAACCTTCAGCTTTCCGTGCTGATGCTCTATTCCATTGAGCTAATTCAGGCTTCCTTCCCATCCAAGCATAAATCCTTCCTTTACCTTACTCTCTTGGTCCCACATTCAAATGAATGAATCATCATTCACAAATACACAATGAACGGCTTCTACCTGAAGAAGACATGAAGGGACTCCACATAGCTAAAGCATTATTTATTAAATTAATATTAAGAAACTAAAGCTGTTACTATGATTGAAATAAGTAAATTAATGCACACAACTAAATTATTATAATCAAATGGTAATGAGAAAAATGTATGCCTGAACTGGGAATCGAACCCCGAACCTTCAGCTTTCAGTGCTGATGCTCTATCCATTGAGCTAATTCAGGCTTCCTTCCCATCCAAGCATAAATCCTTCCTTTATCTTACTCTCTTGGTCCCACATTCAAATGCAATTCATAAATACACAATAAAGCTGAATGTTCGGGGTTCGATTCCTGGTTCAGGCATAAATTTTTCTCTTTACCATTTGATTACAATAATTTAGTTGTGTGCATTAATTTACTTATTTCAATCATAGTAACAGCTTTAGCTTCTTAATATTAATTTAATAAATAATGCTTTAGCTATGTGGAGTCCCTTCATGTCTTCTTCAGTTAGAAGCCATTCATTGTGTATTTGTGAATGATGATTCATTGCATTTGAATGTGTGACCAAGAGAGTAAGGTAAAGGAAGGATTTATGCTTGGATGGGAAGGAAGCCTGAATTAGCTCAATGGATAGAGCATCATCACGGAAAGCTGAAGGTTCGGGGTTCGATTTCCGGTTCAGGCATTAATTTTTCTCTTTACCACTTGATTACAATAATTTAGTTGTGTGCATTAATTTATTTATTTCAATCATAGTAACAGCTTTAGCTTCTTAATATTAATTTAATAATGAAGAATTAGGTTTATAAGATATGGTGAAATTAAATGTTTCTTACCTCTCCTCATATAAATCTTCTAAGTAGATTGCGATTTCGAGACCGTAACTGTCTCATCTTCAGTACTTCTTTGGCGACTGATGTTATGTCGATTGGAAGAAACTCTTCTTCTTCCCTCTGTTGGTGGACCGATGAACCTCTGGATCAGGTCAAAATTTGTGGGAATTTCAAAGTTCATAATTAATATTGAGGTAAGATGATCAGACTAAAAATAATGTAATTCATTAGATAGAATTTGGAATTTATAGAAAGAATACACATATTGACAACTATATCAAAACTTCTGGATTCAACCATTTTGCTCACAAAGAGGCAGTATTCAATAGTTTGACACACAGATTGGTAAATACACCTATGAGCAAAGAAAACTATGAAAAAGAAAAAGAACACATAATTAATGTTGCAAAAGATAATGGTTATGAAGAAAATATGGTACATAAGAAAATAAATAAATTTAAAAGACAAAAATTAATTAATAAAAGCACACTTATGAAAGAAACAGAAAAAATGAAATTTAAGAAATTCACTTACCATCCATTGAAACACCATAAATTTTAAAGAAATTGTCAAAAAGTTGAATATAAAATTAGCACCAAAGAATGAATACAGCCTTAATAGGATAATTAAGACCAATAAAAATGAAAGAATTGAAAATGAAAACAAATCAGGAATTTATCAGATCAAATGCATGGATTGTGACAAAATTTATATTGGAAAAACGAAAAGAAATTTGAAAACAAGTGTGAAAGAACATCTTAGAAACATCAAAAATGGAGAAGTGGAAAAGTCAACAGTAGCTGCTCATGCTTGGTCCAAAAAAACTTTTAATTGAATCAAAAGCCAGTCTAATTAAACAAATAGACAAACAAAAGGAACTCACGGTTTGGGAAAAAATCCACATTCAGAAAAACAAAGGAAAACTTATGAATTACATTATTTTTAGTCCGATCATCTTACCTCAGTATTAATTATGAACTTTGAAATTCCCACAAATTTTGACCTGATCCAGAGGTTCATCAGTCAACCAACAGAGGGAAGAAGAAGAGTTTCTTCCGATCGACATAACATCAGTCGCCAAAGAAGTACTGAAGATGAGACCGTTATGGTCTCGAAATCGCGATCTACTTAGAAGATTTATATGAGGAGATGTAAGAAACATTTAATTTCACCATAAATTAAACCTCATAGTGATTAATTCCCTATATAAGTTATTTATAAGATATACTGATGAATGGCTTTGTTAGCAGAAGATGCAATAGCACTGAGGAAAATGCTGATGGAGCTAAATATCAGATGCGAGGATTATGGGATGAAGAAAAGTATAAATAAAATGAAGGCCATGATTATAGGAAGGAAACCAAGGAAATTAGATATGAGGATTAAAGATGAGGCATTTGAGCAAATGGAGAGCTTCAAATACTTGGGTCGGGCTGAAGGTTCCATTATGTGCAGTGACTGTGATGCAACTTTTTTAATTCCTTCATAAACTCCTGTCAAATTTTATTCTTAGAGTTCTATTTTTAAAATTATTTCCCGCCACTTACAATGATTTTTACATTTTTTAAAACAATTATTTCAATATATTTTTCTGTGATATTTAACTACATACATAACATGAAGATGTGGCAGCCATATTGTTTTTAACAAATTTTCAGTCCAGTCAACATTAGTAGGGGAACAGGGGGCAGAACGGGGTAGTGGGGCAGAATGAGGTACGTGTATTTTTCTCTCAGTATGTGGCACGATATATCGGAATTTCTCAAAAGTATCTCTGTAATGTCTCAGCTGCTTGTACAGATCAGTTTTTCGCCATCGGTGAAGTTTTGTTACTTTTTTGCTTGTGTGGTCAGTTGTGAAGAGATTTTTGCAATATTACACCTTCTCTTCAGTGCATGCAAATACATCTAAGCTTCATTTGAATAATATCTAACAATTACTGTGTTAAAGATTATTCCATTTTCTTTGTAAACATGTTTACTGCATTAGGTTTTGTTTCAAAATAATCCGGTCATAACGTCATAAATTATAATTGAGTCGTGGGGCAGAATGGGGTAGGGCAAGACAGGGTACTACCCCGTCTTGCCCCATGCGGTCTTCATATTACTGACTGACTCTTTTCCTCTGTGTAGTTTCAAAATGGTGAGGAATTATAAAAATAAGACACAAAGAGAAGAATTGTCCCTTGTGTCTATGCTAGAAGCCGTTAATGGATCAATGGTGTACAAAACGGCAGCTAGTCAATTCCAAGTGCTTCAAACAACTCTGGACGACACGTGAAGAAAAGAGAGAAAATATGGATTACACAGTAAGGAAATCGATGGAAAATTTCTCCTGCGTTTTTAGTGAAGAGCAGGAAACCGAACTTGAATACCTAAAAAAATGGAAGCCCAACTCTTCGGCCTCGGTGTAAATGAATTTCGAGGACTTGCCTTCCAACTGGCGGAACGGGTAGTGCTTACGTACGTGCCTCAACAATGGCTAACAGCCGTCAATGATTTTCGAAAAAAAATGGGATAGGCCAGTTAATGTGAATGTTTTTGATGATGCAGATTTCTTGCATTCTTCAACAACAGACATTCAGATTGCTTCTGATAATAATAGCAAGGCAACACTTCCAAACCTCAGGAACATCTGACGTCAGAAACATTTTCCTTCCCTGAAAATCTAGGGTCGCCAAACCACAGTCATTTTCAAAGTGCCAGCCAAGAAAATATCACACCCATTCCAAAAGGGTCTCAAAAGAACAAGCGAGTTTAAAAAAATCGAGGCGAAAGTGCAATTTTGACATCATCAACATAGAGAAGTGCACTGCAACATTCTGAAAAGGATAAATTAGAAAAGAGGCCTGTAAAAAAGATGATTTGCTTTACCAGAAAGTGACTCGAAACCAGGACCATCCAAAGTTAAGGCAGTCAGGTTAAACCTACCTAGTTCGAAAAATCATTCTGGCTCTGCCAAAAATGACGTTGAAGAAGATGATTGTCTCTACTGTCATGACTCTTCAGAAGAAGGCTGGATTAGATGTCCTTCTTGTCTTCAGTGGGCTCACAACTCTTGTGCTGGAGTCGATAGTGATGATGATGATGCCACTCATGTTTGTATATTTTGTGAAAAATGAATCATTGTGCTATAGTTTATAAGTTTACTGATAAATATTATTAATTAGTAATGCAAAATACAAATAAAAAATTAGTACCCCATTGTGCCCCATCCATGGGGCACAACGGGGCAAATGTTTTGCTCTAGTTTTATTGGATGTATATCCCCGAATTTTTTATTAATTTGTAATATGATTATGTTTTCTGTTTATTAAATACCAATGAACATATCCATATCAGAGAACAAAATTTTACTTATTTATAATGTAAAATACATTGGATCAAACATTAGATACCCCATTCTGCCCCACGTTCCCCTATGTACTAATTAACTGTACACATATACTTCAGAATTTCAGAACCTGCTATTTATTTTTTGGCATTGCATTCTTCATATATTTTAGAATTTCAGAACTTACTATTTATTTTTGGGCATTGCGTTCTTTCACAGGTTAGAGTGCTTAAATTGTATTTAATTTTAGGAAGTTATATTTTGAGGTTATTTTAATTATATTATTTTTAGTCTGGACATCTTACCTCAATATTAAGGGAAAGCTGACGATAAAACAGAATTGTTTTGAAACATGTCCAAGAACAAATCAACATTAATATTGAGGTAAGATGTCCAGACCAAAAATAATATAATTATAGCTTAAATTGTGTTAGGTTAGCTTTTATGTATTGTTAAATATCGTGTGTATGTTGGCTGCACCCCATGATTCCATAGTGTAAACTGCTTCACATTTGTTGGCGCATGTGCTGGGTATCTGCCTTGGACTTTAAAAAAATTTCTCACTGAATTTAATAGATACCTTATCCCTTGAGTTGTACTATCAGTAGTAACATGAACTGCTGTCAAGAAGTAAAGTAGAGGATAGCAATGGCAAAAAAGCTTTTAACAAGAAGAGAAGCATTTTCTGCAGACCTTTGGCAAAAGAATTACAGAAGAGGTTAATGTGCTTTTTGTTGAGTGTAGAATTGTATGGGTCATTCCATGTCAAGTCAACACACTTCTGTATAATTTTTAGCATGGCCCTCTTTATTTTTAATGACATTTTTGTAAGATGATATTCATGGAGAGAAAAGTGTAATATAAAAATGTGGTATATGGAAGTGAAACCTCGACTATAAAAACAGCTCTGAGAATTTAATTAACACTTTGAAAGAAAGATTTGAAGGATATATGGAGAAGTAAAAGAGAATGGAAGATGGAGAGTGAGGTATAATGAGGAAATCTATAACTTTTTAAGGAAACTGATGTATCAGCTCTTGTGAAATTTAAAAAAAAATACAATGGGCCAGACACTTTCAAAGAATGGACAAAGAATGCATACCTAAGAAAGTAATGCGAAGGATATATTTGGGAAGCGGCCAGTAGGAAAACCTAAGAAAAGATGGGTAGACTCAGTAAAATGAGATTCAGGGCTGACAACTTGAAGAAAAGAAAAAAAAAACAGTTTGTGCTATGCTGACGATGGGGCAACAGCCCTGAAACATATGTCCAGATAAACAATTCATATGAGGTAAGAATGTTAAAACATACAAACTCAATTATTGAAACAAGATTACCATAAAATCCTGAACTGTAGGAACTGGCAACAGAGATCATTGGATAGGGAAGATGGGAGGTCTTCCATCAAGAAGGCCCGGGCCCGCTATGGGCTGTAATGCCATTGGAAGAAGAAGAAGAAGAAGTAGGGCCAAATATAGAAAAATTTGAAATTATTGATAATTAAAAATATGAAGAAACAATAAAATTTGGCATGCAAAGATGTAAGAAAATTTTTTTCAGTTATTCAACAACTGTAGATTAGGAAATAAACTTTGTGTTACGTTAGAGCTTAAGAATGGACCTTGATTCTGTGTAAGACTAACCATGCTGTGACCTTGAATATTGTTAATGGTCACAGCGTATAATTAGCCTTGAAATAGGATGAACTATTTGAAAATTTTGAAAAATAGAAACGAATGTTGTTCGTCTGTATGTTACTTTAAATAAACTATAAAATTCATTTGGGAACTGCAGAAACTTCTGGAGTTATTCACTAATATATTTTCACAAACACAAGTTTATCGCATTGCTAAGGTTAGTCAGGAATAATTTTTGTTCTAATTGTAGTCAATTTTAATCTTACTATACCTTCAAACACTATTTACACATAAATATATTCTTTTTTTGATTTTGATATTCTCCACATGTGGGAGAGTTTAAGTTCTTCCGGCTGAAGTTTGTAGATCAAGTGACAACATTAAAATTGATTTTGTAGATACGATTCTTATGTCTGGTTATGCAGTATAACCATATGATGATGATCACTGGGATGCAGAAGCATAATCTTCACTATATTTATTTCTTCTACACTTAACACACATCCAATGCACCATTTATTGTCATCATTACAGGCAACAAATCCTGCATTATTGGTATAATAAAGTCCACCATTTAATGAAATATTTTCTTCTTGATATATTTCAGAGTTTAAATATACCTTTGTTATCAATTTTTAGGTATTTATAGGAATGAAAGCATATAATTTCTGTGTTCCAGAAATTGTGCATGAAAATTGAATTTCTCTTGAAGATGTTTACTGTAAAATTGTAATAGCTTATCTGTGTATAATAATTTACTTATTTCAACTAGCTGTAATGTTGCAAGTGAGGATTATTTTTCACAGCAAAGGCATGTAAAAATCCAAGGTAGCAAATATTAGCTGTAAGCTGACTTTTTACAGTTGAAATTTCGATGAAAATTGTTGGTTATTTCTGGGTCAATGCAGTATGTGGCATTTGATTGAATTTTCTTTAAGATTGATTGAATTATATACAATATTTTAATTTTATATTTGAAGAGAAAAATTTTCGCCTAGACCGAAACTCGAACCCAGGACCTTTGGCTTGCCGGGCCAAATGCTCTACCAATTGAGCTACCGAGGCGAGTTTCGATCTAGACGCAAATTTTTCTCTTATATACGTTGTAATTCCCTTTGCATTTGGCAAAAGGGAATTACAACGTATATAAGAGAAAAATTTGCATCTAGATCAAAACTTGCCTCGCGGTAGCTCAGTTGGTAGAGTATTTGGCCCGGCAAGCCAAAGGTCCCGGGTTCGAGTCTCGTTCTAGGCAAAAATTTTTCTCTTCAAATATAATTTATCTTTCAGTGAGAAATGTTAAATCAATAATAAAAACATCGTAAATTAATGAGTCATTTTTTAACATCTTACCTCATATTTTATGTTTCTTCAAACATTGGAACTAGTTTTCGAGAGAAGGATGTCTCCCATTTTCAACCGACATTATGACTACCAGATTTTCGTTGGGATCGTTGGAATCTCCATCAATAACGTTGCCATCTGGTGTTGATTTGATGAACTTTGAGATGAGGTCACGTTCATCAGGAATCTCGAAATTCATGGATCTAAATTTGTTCTTCTGAATATATATATCTTCTCCCAAATTGTCAATTCTAAAGGTTTTCCCATATTTAACTATGAATAAAAACATCATTTTAATATTAATTTAACATTTCTTACTGACATCAAAAGAAGGCCTACTGGCTTTATAAAGTAGTGTTTAAATTCCCAATAAATGTCATCTTAAACAAGAAGCCGCCATTTGCGTGATTGAGCAAATGCTCATAGCATTCGGCGATCAGGAATTAACAGTGTATAAGAGAACAATTTGCATTTAGATTGGAGTTTCTCAGGTTGCTCAGTTGTAGAGCATTGGCCTAGAAAGCCAAAGGTCCTGGGTTCAAACCTCAGTCTGAGCATATAATTTTTCTCTTCAAATATTACATAAAATATGTTGCATTGTGAAGTTCAAAGTCATGTATTTAAATTTTGTAGGAATATTTGAATGCTGTTCTGCAGCATGGCAAAGATCTGAAAGAATATCATAGAAAATAATATTGCAAAGATTTTGCGCCTGAATCGTGCAGTGTTGAATCATCACGCTAATGCAGAACGTGAACAAAAGAAAGAACAGGAAAGAATTGAGAAGGAGAGAATGAGGCGTCTTATGGCTGAAGATGAAGAAGGCTACAGGTTTGTAGTAAAGATTAGGCTGGTATTTACAGATGCATTTATGCGTAATTGGGGTACTCAGGTAGAAAATGTTGAAAATTTGATTATTTAAAGACAGAATGATGACTCACAAATTTGTTCATCTGGTAAATAATTGCAAAATCAAGCGTACACATATAATCAATACTAGTAAAATTCACATCTAATTCCGTTGAGGTGAAGTCATATAATGAAAGTTAAAAATTAAATTGTACCTGTTGGTAGGTGCAGTCGTCCTCAACTTTGTTAAAATATTGTATATAAAATTAATTGGAGCACTTTCAGAAGTTATCTTCCATCTTCTGCAGGTTAAGTTTCCAATACTTGTTGTTGTGTACGGTGATGTATACTCCAACTGTTTGTAGCAGCAACTGACTTGTTTTTGACGATCTCATATAATGGGTTTGACTGGGGTGCGTTCTCATTAAGAAGTGAGGTGTTTTTTTTGTTTCCTTTATAATTTCAAGGTCTTCAAATATATTTATCCTAGCTGGAATATTTTCTCGGTGGATTATCGTGAGAGTGTTTTCAATTGTGTTCATTCAATGACCTGCGTTAATGAGATGTTTAGCATAGCTTGATTCATCACCCACGTGTATGAAATCTTTTAGGTGTTCTTTATATCTTGTATTGAAATTTCTGCTTGTCCTGCCAATGTAAAATTTATTACAATCTTTACATATTAGTTTGTAGACTCCCTTGTTGTTGAATTTGTTGTGATCTTTAATGCCATTGTATATTATGTTGTTTAATTTGTTTCCTGTTCTATAAGCTATGTTAATGTTTTTATTTATGTTTTTCAAAGTTCTGGCTAGTTTTGTGGTTTCCTTTCCTGTGTATGTTAATGTTACCCATGTTTTGTTATTATTAGATTCTCTTTCAAGTTTTGTTATGTGGTATGTGTACATTGTTGTCATTTTTTCTTTTTTGTTTCTTTATAAGCTTATCAATGATTTGGTTTGTTGAATCCGTTGGCCTTTCGCCAGGTTTTTAAGATATTGTAGGTTCTTTGTTATAATTTGTTTTGTTCAAGGGTAGTTTTAGCATTCTGTTGATTAAACTATTAAAAATGTGCTGATTTTATGTAGGTAGGGGTGTCTAGACTTGTTATTAAATGGTGAGCCAATATTATTTGTGGATTTGCGGGAAAATACTTGTTTCAAATTTCTTTTTTTTGTATGTTTTCATTAGTGGTAAGGTCTAGATAGTTTATTTTATTATTCAATTCTATCTCTTCCATAAATTCTATTTTAGGATGCATATTGTTTAGTTCTAGTAGAATTTCCTTTTCTTTTCTGTTCTCATTTTCATAAATAATCATGACGTCATCCACATATCTTGTAATTGGTTTTATATTGAATTTATTTATTAAAATTTCATTGTATTTGTTTTCCAAATCTTGTAGAAATATTTCTGCCATTATACCTGATGTGGGAGATCACATCAGGATTCCAACTTCTTGTTCATTAATTGGTTATTGAATTGGAAATAATTTTGCTTCATTATAGTATTTGTGACTGTGTATAGTTGATTTATGTATTCTGTATTTAAGTTACTCTTATCTAGTTTATTTTTTATTATGTTTAAAGTTTCGTTTATTGGAATGTTAGTGTATACGAGTAGATTCTTTATGTCAAATGACGCCATTTTCGTATTCTTGTTTATTTCTATGTTTTTAAGTTTGTCTGCTAAATCATATGTGTTTTCTATTGTGTATTTCTACATCAGTTAGGAAAAATGAGTTATTTACATCTCCCGATAGCTTTTGGTCCGTTACACGTTCGGTAAAAACGGGTAAGTCGTCAAGTGAATAGTGACGGTGTTATTAAGCATTGAATTTTTTATGTATGCACTTTTTGATGTAAGTCATTGAACTAGTTTTTGCTCTCCTGTAAAAATCACTTTGAAGACTTACCTGGTTTTTCCTAACTGATGTAGATTTATCTTCTAATTTCATGTCTTTTTTTTAGTTTTTGTGCAATTAATTTGGAAATTTAGTAGTTGGGGGTGTTAATGCAGTTTACTACTGGCCGCATTGGATTATTGGTTTTGTGTATTTTAGGCAAAGCTTTCATTATCGGTACCATTGGATTGTTGTTTATGAACTTATTTGTATATTTGTTAAATTTATTGTTCGGTATAATTATTGGACATGTTTTTGTTGGTTCTTTTAATTTTCTGTTAAATTTAGCTGTTGGATCTTTGTCGGTTTTCTTGAGTTTATTTTCATCTATGAATTGTTTCGTTTTTTCAATATAAAAAAAAAATTTTTCTCTTCAAATTTAATAATCTTCTTTGTTCATTAGTACTGTTATGTTACCTTTATCGGCTTTTGTATGTATTATGTTATTATTCTTGAGTTTAGATTTTAATTTATTAAGGTGTTTTAGATTCTTCTTTTCTTCATTTACTTATTGTGGGTGAAACTTCATTGATGGTTTTAGCAGCTTCATATCCTTGCATATCTCTTATTATTTATTTGTAATTTATTAATTGCAATTTCGCTTTCGATTATCATTCTTTTTATCCTGTCGGTATTGGGTTGTGGGGAAATTGAACTTGTATCCATTTTCAAGTATTCTTGTTTCTCTTCTTTTATTTATGATGTTATTTCTCGGTTAAATTTATTAATCTTTTATCTTCTGTAGACCTATTATCATTATGTTTATAATTTATATTGTGTTTAGTTGAGGTTAGTTTCTCTAGTTTCATATTGATTGTATGGTATTTATTTTCCATAATTTTGTTGATGTCTTCATGTATCTGTTTTTCGATCATGTACCAACAATTACCGAATATTTGTGTTTGCCTCTTATGATTGGTAATATAATTTATTATTACAATTTTGTTTCTTTATATACAGAAATCTTATTAAATTTTTTATCCAATTTATTTCGGCATTCTTTTTTTGTTTTTATAGCTGAGTAACTTTTATTATTTATTTTGATTTTGGAATAGTTTGGATGAGGTTATGTTGCAGACATTTTTTATTGAAATATATATTTGCTATAGTTTTGTGTAGCATCAGTTTCGTGTTAAAAATTTAGACTTTGCTTTAGCCTGACTGGCTATAGAATCAATACTAGTAAAATTCATATCAAATTCCGTTGAGGTGAAGTCATATGATGAAAGTTAAAAATTAAATTGTACCTGTTGGTAGGTGCCGTCATCCTCAACTTTGTTAAAATATTGTATATAAAATTAACTGGAGCGCTTTTGGAAGTTATCTTCCATCTTCTGCAGGTTAAATTTCTGCTACTTGTGTTGTTGTGTATGGTGATGTATACTTCAACTGTTTGTAGCAGCAACTGACTTGTTTTTGACGATCTCGAATAATGGGTTTGACTGAGGTGCGTTCTCACTAAGAAGTGAGGTGTTGTTTGTTTCCTTTATAATTTTAAGGTCTTCAAATATATTTATCCTAGCTGGAATGTTTTCTCGGTGGATTATCGCTCACTGAGGTAGCTTAGAGCAATCAAGACAAAAATTATACACAACATACCACAATATGGTGGTGGCATTCAATGTATATTTTTTTAAATTTTGTAAATTATTTATGTCACATTTATGTCATTTCTGTTTAGATATTTATGTCTGTTATTTTAAATACATAGTTTGTTAATATTGTATGTCTCCTGAAATAAGTCTTAACATTCAACTATAATTTTGAGTACTTTTAGGTTAGGCCTAAATAATACATACGAAACTTGGTTAATCTTTAAAAATGTTCTGCAAGTTATAATTACAAAATTAATATAAAATTATGGAATATTCACCTGAAAGGTCCGTCTCCTCAACTTAATTAACCATTTAACTGTAGCGCTTTCGGGACTTGTCCCATCATCGGCAGGATTCGAAACTGGTGTTTCACTGAAGATCTGGTAGAGGGGGTTGCATGTATTGGGTTCGTTTTCGTTTATCAGGCTGTTGTTGTTGTGAGAGCTGCTTTCATGATTTCCATCTCTTCGAGTACGTTTATCTTTTGCTGGATTATTTTCTTGTGCATTACTGTTAGGGTGTTTTCAATATTTAACATGCGATGTCCTTCATGGATAACGTGTTTTGCATAGCTTGATTTCCCTTTTGCGTGAATGAAGTCTCGAAAATTTTCTTTGAATCTGATGTTAAAACTCCTGTTTGTCCTTCCTATATAAAATTTGTTGCAGTCCTTACATATCAGTTTATAAACTCCTTTGCTGTTGAAAATGTTATTTTCTTCAATGTTATTTTCTTCAATGTTATTGTTTATTATGTTGTTTAATTTGTTATTGGTTCTGTATGCTATTTTTACGTTTTTATCAAAACACGTTATCCATGAAGGACATCGCATGTTAAATATTGAAAACACCCTAACAGTAATGCACAGAGAAAATAATCCAGCAAAGATAAACGTACTCGAAGAGATGGAAATCATGAAAGCAGCTCACAACGACAACCTGATAAACGAAAACGAACCCAATACATGCAACCCCCTCTACCAGATCTTCAGTGAAACACCAGTTTCGAATCCTGCCGATGATGGGACAAGTCCCGAAAGCGCTACAGTTAAATGATTAATTAAGTTGAGGAGACGGACCTTTCAGGTGAATATTCCATAATTTTATATTAATTTTGAATAATACCTCAACGGAACACATCATGAATCTTATAAAAGTTAAGTTATAATTACAAAAAATAATCTGCCTTTAGTAACTCAATGCGGTTTAGGCATTTACATAAATTTAGTTTCAACCCCAAGACATCTTATACTTTAAAAAAAAGTGTCAACTAAATGCATAGTAACAAATAAGTGTATCAGAAGATATTTTTGTGGTTTTTAAAAATTTTCCCTCAGGGGTGTCAATTTTATAACATGTTGCTTGAGGTCTACATTGGGGTTCGAAAGCTATTATATAGTCAAGATCCAAACAAATTAAAAAACCATGTATATCTCTAAATATGATTGTGAGAAAAATGTTATCTAGGGTTATGCATATTATCACATTTTCTCCAAATTTAAAAGAAGTTTTAATGGAATAAATACAATAAGATACATTAAAATTAAAATATAATAAATGAACATGAAACTAAATTTTGTAACACACACACACACACACACACACACATATATATATATATATATATATATATATATATATATATATATACACACTCATACAGTCAATAAAACATTAATTATAAAGTAACTTCCCAATGTAGTGAAAAAATACATTTTTTTCAATATCTAAACAAGTCCATTCAAAATAAATACAGTGGGTGATGTTATATCTCAAGTGGTCAATGAAAATTAAATATTTTTTTTTTTGCAAAATTATCACGTTGTATGAAAACTAATGAAACAGTTTCTTGTAGGTGTTATACACAAATTCATTTTACATTTGGTGCATGTCATCTGTGTGAATCCATTGCGGCAAAATTTACATCTCCCTTTTGCAGGAAATTGTGGCCAGTGTTGGTACCCATCATAACGAACATCATCGACAGGTCGAGGTACAAAGGTCTTTCTCTTTGGTGTGGTTTCATGACTTTTCTTTTGTTCTTATTGTAGACTTTCCAGCTTTTAGGAGTGCAGCAGCAATATTTGCTTGGAACTTGGCAAGAGAAAACTCAGATTTCATATTTTTCTGCTGCTGATGTCTTCTATAAAGAATCCACCCATTGACAACAGCCACACTTGGACACCAGTAGATAATTAATAAATTAAT
The DNA here is from genome assembly GCA_030220185.1 of Diploptera punctata. Lineage (NCBI taxonomy): Eukaryota > Metazoa > Arthropoda > Insecta > Blattodea > Blaberidae > Diploptera > Diploptera punctata. The sequence goes on along the minus strand of JASPKZ010009843.1, from coordinate 94,386 downwards.
GAGTCATTTTAACATCTTACCTCATATTTCATGTTTTATCAAACACGGTAACTATAGTTTTCAAATGATCTTGTCATTCATTTTCAACCGCCATTATGAGTCATAATGGCGGTTGAAAATGAATGACAAGATCATTTGAAAACTATAGTTACCGTGTTTGATAAAACATGAAATATGAGGTAAGATGTTAAAATGACTCATTAATTTATTAATTAAGAACCTCATAATGTGTTTCCCAATTTTAACTTTGAACCAGTAGATAATCCTAGTGTACCATTTTACAGACCTGATATCTACTCTGTAAAGCTCAATAAGCATATCAGCTAAATCAACACCCCCCATAAAGGCATTGTACTCTTTCACAACACTGGGACATGCTATTTCAACTGATTTCTTTTCAGAAGCACTCCATCTTTTACATTTTCCTTCAGGTTCAACAGCAGAATCCATCCAAAGTAATTCTGCCCAAAGGCAGGTCCTTCACTGTAATCATAGCATTTTCATGCTATGTTTGCAGCTTTACTAGGGAATTGTAGGTGTGGTAGCTTCCCGTTGCTTTCCATACCGGTGAAGGATGATAATAATGATAAGGATGATGATGGTGATGATGGCCATATGATTTCGGGGACTGTTTGGGCCTTAAAGTTTTCCTGACATTTGTCTTACAGGTGAGGAAAAACCCCGATAAAAACCTCACCCACAAAAACTGCCCCGACCGGGGATCGAACCCGGGCCAGCTGCGTGACAAGGCAGCACTACAGCAGAATATGTAGATATAAAATTAACTGCTTTCCTGTCATACCATCTCACAAGTGCAACATTATCATCAGTTTCTATCTGCCAGTCATAACTCCCTCTGCCCAATGACTTGAGCTGAGCTTCAGTAGCAAGTAAGCAACCTCCCATTCTATCACTTCTGATAGTGCCCACACAAAATATGCTTCTTTCCTTCAGTGCAACAGCAAGTTATAAGGACGAGAACCAATTATCAAAGTATACTTTGAAATTTTTGTTTTCGGGGAGTCACTAGTTAGTGCCATAACAATATAACCTGAGAAACCAAGACCAAAATCTGGACATGTTCCTTTCCCTGCATACAACTCAAAGTCATGCATAAGACCAGACTCTCCTGCTCTCATGAAAACCTTGAAACCCCATTTGTGAGGTTAAGCCTTTATATACTGCTTTAAACTGTTTCTCCCCTTGAAAGGTATGATTTGTTCATCAATAGAATGTCTTTCTTCTGGTGGGGCTTCCTGCATATTTGTCTTCAGTACAGTGAGAAGAGGTCTAATTTTGAAAAGTTTATCTTGCGCTGCATCAGTGTCATTATTTACTACATGCATGTACTTTTGAAGTTGCTCAAAGCTATTACGGCTCATGATGTCTGCAACAGGAGAAAATCTAGTTTCTGCAGCCCAGTACATTTTCGGTGCTGGCATCTTTACTAGACCCATGAGGAGCAGTATGCCTACAAATTGTTCCATTTCTTCAACTGAAGAATTCAAAATAACACCATCCTTTTGATGGGCATACAATGTAGATTGTTCATAAATAAGTTGAAATACTTCCTTTGACCAATACATGGAAAAATAATTCTATGGAGTCATCTCTGTTACTGGAGGGGATGGTAAAATACATTTCCATGCATAATCTGCTTTCCTAAAATTATATTGTTTCCTCTTCTTTTTTCTATTTTCTTGGCCTGTTGTGAGGTCATCATTGGTATTTTTAATATTATGTGGTTGGATATCCTCCATAGGCTCATCTTCAACATCACTTCCATTGTTTTTGTCTGCTCGACAATTCAAAATAAGAGTTTCATCATCATCAAATTCTAAATCATCAAAATCACTTATATCAGAAGTATTCCCATCCAGAACATTTTGTATATAATCTTCCAAGTCTTCATCTTTTAGAATTTGTTTGTTTATTTTAGATGTAGGCCCTAAAAGAGCAGAAACATCACTATGAACACATGCTTGAAAAATTGTATAGGTTAGAATACAATACAACTCCTCAACCCCAATGTAGACTGTAGGTAACACAGAATTCAGTTGTGTATTTTAATATCTCAAAATTAATATTATAAATAATAATCAATCAATATCATTAAATAATCTTGCTTTGATTATTTATAAACAAAACTTACCTTTGTTTGGCATTTTAACGACTTCAGAAACACAATTATATCAATTAACATCATCACAATTTAGAACAGCTGACTTTACTTAAAACATTTTCTACTAGGTGACACTGCAGATTTGATAAAAGTTGCCACCTTGTGACAGATTTCTACACTAAATACATGCAGATTTCAATATACATTGGGGTTTGGGGGACATTTTAAATTTTGTAAGTGTATTTTTTGAATGAAATTCATGTAGCTTCAAAGTAATGCTGGTAGCAAAAGGGTTAATGTGACATGTTTATATGGGATTTTCTCAATTGTATTTTTGTTTGTATATAGATGCCTTGACCATTTTACTTAAAAAATATATCCCTTATTAAAAATCTGAAATCCTGGAAAACAGTGGGGTCTTGTTGAAAGAAGGGACACTTCGCCTAAATTTAGAATAAAACAAAACAAAAATTATTGAATAATGCATTCGTTTTTATTTCAGATTCTCAGTTTAATTATTTTTTAATACAATTTCAACAATTTATTCTTCAGATGTAAAACAAAGGATTAAATTCACATATTTAAAATAGATGAGCCTTGTATGATCGTTGATATAAAGTATAGTTGAGTGAATTGTTAACTGTAGTATCTCATCAACATGTGTATTAACCATATTTATCTGTTTATTTACTTATTAAGACAGAAGTTGCCAATTCTCTATATGTTCATTATGTCAACTTACTGTATGTTACAGAAAATTGATTGACCAGAAGAAGGATAAGCGTCTTGCATTCTTATTGTCACAAACAGACGAATACATTGGAAATCTCACAGAGATGGTGAAACAGCACAAAATTGAACAGCGTAGAAAACAGCGTGAACAGAAGGAACGCAAGGTAATATAATATTTAGTTTTAGGAAGTTATATTTTGAGGTTATTTTAATTATATTATTTTTGGTCTGGACAAAAGACCAAAAATAATATAACGCAAGGTAAGTTAAAGTAAAAATAATTTCTCTCCTTGAATTGCCTTTTTTTCCCCTTGCATTTACTTTCACTCATTCTATTTTATACAAATATTATGTAGTTATTAGGCATGCAAGACAACTTCATACACAAAATCACAATAAGTATAATTTGTATTGCACAAATATGAAACTAAATGTATGATATTATATAACACAACTGAAGAGGAAAATTTTTGCTGAACTGGGATTTGAATTCAAGACCTCCAGCTTTACAAGCTGGTACTCTACCTTTGAGCTATTTGAGCAACTCCATGAAGAAGCTCAAATTTCTCTCTCTTTAATCCTTGCATCATGGTAGTAGCAAAACTTGATTCACAAATATTATAATAATTGCTTCCAAATCTAGATGATATTGTAAATCTAACAGAAACTAAATGGAACACCACTGTAGCTTTTATTTATAATAGTAACTTTGGTGTAAGGCTTTACAATAAATTAATAATCTCTTTAACAAATGTCATTGCAAAAATAGCAGAACGTATGATTTCAGCGAGAACAAAATAGGTTCTTAGAAAGTAAAAGCATACTAACAACAGCACAAACAGGATTCAGGCAACATCTATCTACAAAAGAAAATACAATTCAACTTTCTCAAGATGCCAAAGAATCTTTCAACAAAAATCAAGATACGCTAACAGTTTTCATTGATTTTGAAAAAGCATATGACTCAGTATGGAGATATAAATTACTTGAAAAACTCACAAAACTAGGCATTCAAAACAATATGTTAAACTGGATCACCCAGTTCCTTTCACAACGTTTCTGTGCTACAAAATACAATGACAGTACTTTCCAAATGCCGACAAATCAAAATGGGCCCCCCTCAAGGTGCAGTACGAGTTTACAACCCTGTTCAACATCTACATCAACGATCTCTGCCACCAGCTATATCAAACACAGAAATAAAGACAGCTCTTTTTGCAGATGACATGATTATGTGGACATCTTCCTCACAAATAGAAAAATCTAAATCATCTATGGAAAAGGCTCTTACTTAACCTACTAGAAAAGTGGACCCACAACAATTTAATGGCCATTAATACAGACAAAACAACGTTTCAAATATTTAGCTTGAAGAAAAAAATCCCAAAACTAAATCTACAGTTCAAGAAAACAAATCTGAGACAAACAAATGAAACAATATATCTAGGGACAATTTTGATTCAAAATTATCATGGAGAAAACATATTGAAGCAGTAGTAAACAAAGCAACGAAAAGATTAGCCGGAGCAAAGTGGAGTAGTAATCGCCAGACTCTGAACACCAGATACAAAACATTCATCAAGCCAATACTACTATACAATGGGGAGGTAGTAATCACAGTAAATAACTCGAACCTGAATCGCCTAGAAGTATGCCAAAATCAGGCTTTACGGCTTATAACTGGCGCAGCAATATCAACTCCAATCGCAGCAATGCAAGCACTAACTCAGAACCCTCCAATATGTCTAACTTTAGAGGAACAGGCAATAACACAACATGAGAAAATGTTACGATTAACAACAACAAAATGGGAAAAAAGACAGTTACAACCAACCAAGTTGAAAACACAAACAAGTTTCTTGTCCAAAGTAACGGAAATAAAAGCAGATTTGAATCTTCTTAAATCTAAAGAAAATATTTTGATCAGAGATAACCCTCTTGCTTTTGAACCAATTAACATTTAGCTAAATCTAGAAGAACCAGTTACAAAATCTGAAACTCCCACGCCTGTACTAAAAGCTCTAGCATTAGAAGCTGTGAATAAGAGATATCCACCAGAAGAATTGTTACATGTCTACACAGATGGATCTACTATTGATAACAACTCATGATCAGGAATTACATGTGCATTATTTTCATTTTATCAACCAGCAGGATACCACACAACAAATTTTGATGTGGAAGTAACGGCTATTCATATTTCACTCCAACAATTACTATAGAGAATAAATAAATTTCAAAATGCTGTCATACTCTCTGATTCTAAGGCAGCAATATATGCAATAAATTCACACAAAATGAAGTCGATACAAATTAAAGAGTGCTACAAAATGATTCAACAACTCCAAAAACTACAGAAAAGAATTCAATTGCAATGGATACCTGCACATTGTGGAATTGCTGGAAATGACACTGCTGATTTTCATGCCAAAAAAGGCTCCAATTTAACTCAGAATACTACTAAAAGCTTACCTTTCACATCCATAAAAAGAATAATTAAAAACAAATATAAAATCAAACAAAACCAAGACCTATGTAATAAAGCCAAAGACAAAAAATGGAATTTTTAGTAAAGAAGCCAGATATTATTCCAGAAATTCCATGTAAAACTACAGTAGCAAAATGTAGACTGCTTACAGAACATGACTATTTGGCCAAACATTTATATAAAATAGGAATCTACACGAATGCAAATTGTCCTCTATGCAATAAAGAGGAAGAAATGAATGAAGAACACCTACAAACCTGTGAAGTATTACCTGTTGGATCCACCATAGAGAAGTATTGGAGAGCAAGAACGCTAATGGCTTCGGTGCCAAAGCCCAGCATTTGAAAACAACAACAACATAATTATATTCCCATACATGCAATTTTCCACTATTTTAGGAACACCGTAAAAAATGTTATTGTGAACGTTAGCCATACATTTAATTTAACTATATATTTTAATAGCATAGAAAATCAAGGGAATCAACAATGCAACCGAAGCAGGAAGAAAAATTTAAATTGTATTTATTTAATCAGGATAGTATCAAAAACTTATATAAAGAAAGACTGAGGATTAAAATTGAGAATTTAGATTACAAGGAAGACATAGAAGAAGAATATAATCAATTAAAGGAAATAATACATTTGGCAGCAAAAGAAGCATTAGGCACAATAAATAAAAAACAAAATACCCAAGATTGGTGGAATGATGATATTGAAGAATTAACCAAAAAGAAGAAAAAATGCTACTTAGAATGGATGGCAAATAAAACAACAGAAAATTGGATAGAATACAAGAGAACAAACGCCAAAGTTAAAAGGAAAGTGATAGAAGAAAAAAACAAATTATGGAAAAGCAAATGCCAAGAAATAGAAAGTTATATAGGAGGATCACAATCATCAGAAGTATGGAGATTTCTAAAAACACTGAAAACCAACCAAGGACCCAGCAAGATAAATTTGTTAGCAAAATCAGACGCAGAAAAACATTACAAAGCTTTACTGTCAGAAACTAGAAATGAGTTTATGGAAACAACAGAAAATCCATCCATAGAAATGAACGCCCTGGAATTTGATACAATAGATATAGAATTAGAAATTCAAACCGTAAAGAATAAAAAGGGACCAGGGCCGGGAAACATACCAAATGAGTTAATTAAATATGGCCCAAAAAATTTAATAGGTAGATTGAGGGACTTGTATAATAAGTGCATTGCAATACAGAAGATTCCTGATGAATGGAAAATAAGCTACATAGTACCAATATACAAGAAGGGCGATAGAAGAGACGCAAAAAACTACAGAGGACTAAGTATAAATAACACATTGTATAGAATATTTATGAAGTTATTAAAAACAAAGTTACAAAAAGATGTTAAAGACAAATTAGGAGAAGATCAAAATGGATTCAGACCAGGAAGGTCATGTGTTGACAATATATTTGCAATACAACAGTTAATTGAAAAACGGACTGCAGTTGGAGAAGAAACCCATTTGACAATGATAGATTTAGAGAAAGCTTATGACTCAATTCCGAGGAACAAATTATGGGAAGTATTGGAGAAATACAATATTGACAGAAACCTAATAGAAATTATTAAACAAACCTATAAAGATAACTCCGCTTATGTTAAAATGGGAAATATAATGTCTAATCCTATAAACAACACTCAAAGGGATTGAAACAAGGGTGCAGTCTATCACCAATTTTATTTAATATTTATGTAGAATTTATATTAACGAAATGGAAACAAAGCTGCAAAGGTATGGGGATCCCAATAGGCAATAGATTTTTGCTGACATTACAATTTGCCGATGATCAACTGGTTTTAGCGCAAGACAATTTTGATATGGAATTCATGATAAAAAGGATGAAAAGCACATATGAATCATGGGGTCTCACAGTAAATTTACAAAAAACAGAATATCTGGCAATAAATAGCAATGAAAGAGAAAACTTAGTATTGGAAGATGGAATCCAAATAAAGCAAGTGAAACAAACTAAATATTTGGGAATGATTATGGATAACATCGAAGGTATAGGCAAAGAGAACACAAAACATAGAATTGAATTGAGTAGCAAAATAATATCATCATTAAATTCCATATGGTGGGATAAGCATATTTGGAAAGACACAAAAAAATATATTGGTAAAACATTGGTGGAATCTGTTGTACGGAAGTGAGGTATGGACAATCAATAAGTACTACAAGAATAGACTAATAGCTCTAGAAATGGATTATTTACGAAGAAGTGCCAGAAAGTCTAAATTAGAACGTGTCACAAATAAGGAAATTAGAAACAAAATGGAAGCAGAAGAAAGCATAATTGAAAGAATTGAGGTAAAGGAATTAAAGTGGTTAGGACATGTTTTAAGAATGGAAGATGAGCGATGGCCGAAGCAACTATATGAATGGCATCCTAACAGAAAGAAGAAAAGAGGAAGACCAAGGTTAACATGGAAGGAAAACATGAAGACAATAATGCAAGCTAGAGGGCTAAGCATCGAAGATGCCCAAGACCGTAGGCTTTGGAGGTTTGGCACGGGAAGACGGCAGCAGCTGTAAAAACCCGAAGATAGATAGATAGATAGAAAATCAATCAAATAATGCAAACAAAAAATGTTGGGATGTTTAAATAATACTGTTTGGAAAAATAAAAATTTAAGAATAGGCACAAAAGTAAGAATTTACAAATATGTCATAAGACCAGTTCTAACATATGGTTGTCCTGGCTCAGGACATAGAGCCATCATTGCTACTATTCAACTGGGGAATAACAACTTACTTCCAATGCATCTTAAACCCAGGTGGAACTTCAAAAAAGCCAATTGGAAACTGTACACAGACGAACTGGAAACCAAATTTGAAAATCCTTTAAACGTATCACTTCAGTCAGATCAAATTAACAAATCTATATGCAAAATAATATTAAAAACAGCAAAAAAATATATACCACGAAGAATAGTTAAAAACTACAAACCTTTCTGGAATTCAAAATTAGAAAGAATGAAAATAGACCGAGATCTTGCTAGAAATAAAGCAGAAAAAACAAAAGACCCAAAAGATGTACAAAATTGGAGAAAACTGTGCGCACAACTCAAAAAAGAAATTAACAGCAATAAAAGAGAAAATTTTAATAACTTCCTCCAAAAAATGGATTATAGGAAAGATGGCCAGAAAGCATATAGATTTGTACACAATATACAAAATAAAAAAAGAACGGCAAAAAAACACCATTTATCCACAACAACAAACAGATTACAAATGAAAGTGAAATAGCCAACAAATTCAACAAACACTACGCTAACACCTATACTTTGTCCTCAGAGAACAAAAAAGAACAAAAAACAATAAAAGAGAACCTAAAAAATTACATAAAATCAACAAGCAGTACAAAAGATAATATCTTTAATAAGAATTTCAACATTAAAGAGTTAAACATAGCCATTCATAGTTTAAAATCAAACAAATCTCCAGGAGCAGATAATATACATGCAGAATTTCTCAAACACCTTGGCAATAAAGCCAAAACTCAATTGCTCTCCCTTTATAATCTTTCTTGGAACACAAAAGTTCCTGATGATTGGAAAAAAGCTATTATAATACCTATTTCGAAAACAAAAAAATCAACAAATACTTTTTCAAATTATCGCCCAATAGCACTAACTAGTGTAATTGTTAAAATTATGGAAAAAATGATTTCAAATCGATTAAATTGGTATTTAGAAACCAATAATTTACTTTCACCCAATCAAGCTGGATTTAGAGAATTACAATCAACAAATCAACAAATTGTACACCTAAGTCAAGCTATTAAAGACAGTTTCAACAGAAAAGAAGACACTCTGGCAATGTTCGTTGATTTCCAAGGAGCATATGACTCTATTTGGAGATATAAATTATTAGAAAAAATGCAGACTTTAGGCATTCAAGGGAATATGCTACTCTGGATCAGCAATTTTCTCATCCAACGGTTCATCGCTACAAAGTATAATAATCACCTCTCTAAATACCAACAAACACATCGAGGTTTACCACAGGGTTCTGTACTCAGTACCATTCTCTTCAATATCTACATTAATGATCTACCTAAGCATATAGAAAAGCTCGAAACGAAAACCCTACTTTTTGCTGATGATGTTGTAATATGGGTCTCCAAACCGAAAAACCAAAGTCAACAATTAATAACCATAGCCCAACAATCACTAATACAGTTAGAGAATTGGACATCCCAGAACTTAATGAAGATAAATATACAGAAAACAAATTATCAACTATTTACATTAAGAAAGAAACCACTACCCATCACTCTGAAATTGGAGGGTGAATTATTAACTCAAACACATAAAGCAAAATATTTAGGAATAACTCTGGACACAAAATTAACATGGAAGAAACACATGGAGAATATATGTACAAAGATAGAAACAAGGTTACCATTATTAAAACGATTAGCAGGGAAAAAGTGGGGTTGCAACACACAAACCCTAAACACCTTCTACCAAATGTACATAAAACCTGTACTTCAATATTGTGAAGAAATCCTAGTAACTACTAAAGTGGAAAAACTTAATAAATTGCAGAACCAAATCCTCCGTCTGATAACAGGAGCCGTTAAAACAACACCAATCACTGCCATGCAAATCTTAACAAATAACCCAAACATAGCATCTGAAATTGAGAAAACAGCAGTCACACAGTATGAAAAATTTTTAAGGCTACCCCAAAATAACTGGACCCAAAGAAAACCACAAGTATGTTTAAAATCTCAGCAAAGCTTCCTAAGCATTGTACAAGAAATCAAACAGAAATTGCAACTTCCACATTCAAAAGAAAATATGCAGATGAGAAACAACCCTCTAGAATTTTTGGAAATCGAATATAACCTTCATTTAACAGAAGACATCAAGAAATCTGAAACTCCTCCATATATTTTAAAACAAATGTCACTGGAAATGATAAATCTAAGATACCCAGCTCCTGAATGGATACATATTTTTACAGATGGCTCCAGCCTACCAAATGATGGTGGCACTGGTGCTGGTGCAGTATGTCCACTTTTTTCCTTTTATCGTAAACTAAACACAAATTCAACAAACTTTGATGGCGAAATTCTAGCAATTTTCTTAAGTTTACAAAATCTTTTATATCACATCCAAAAATTTACAAAAGTTGTAATTCTATGTGACTCCAAAGCAGCCATTCTTGCTATAACACGAGACACAACACCCAAAAGCATCAAAATTATCGAATGTCACAAAATGATAAAACATTTATCCCGTCTACATAAAAAAGTTGTACTTCAATGGATTCCGGCCCATTGTGGAGTGACAGGCAATGAAATAGCCGATTTTCTAGCCAAGAAGGGTAGCAAAATTGTTTCAAACCCAACTTCTGCTCCAGTTTCCTTTCACTCTATCAAAAGAATTATCTCAAATAAATACATCAATAAACTTAGAGAAGAATACACCACCAAAACATCTGGAAAGGAATGGGAAAATCTACAAGCTTATGACATTACTACATTACAAAGAAAATCTGCAGTAGCAACATTCAGACTGCTAACGGGACATGACTGCTTGAATAAACACCTACACAGAATTGGCATAACAGATTCACCTAAATGCCCTTTTTGCAATTTAAATGAAGATATGGAAAGAAACCATCTCCTCCGTTGTCCAGCTTTTGTAGAAGAGACCAGCCTTTCTGCTAAATATTGGAGTGCAAGAGAGCGAATGATTTCATTATCAAGTGATCGACATTAGATACCAACCAACATATGGTTGCGAATGCCAAACAGAAAGTAAAAAAACAAAACAAATTAGTGAAACAACCGAAATGAATGTTTTAAGGAAAATTGTAGGAAAATTGCTGAGAGAGAAAATTTGCAGCTCTATTATTAGAGGAGAATGTGAAATTGAACCTATAAACCTCTGGATAAACGATAGAAGATGAAATTGGAACGATCTAATAGATATATTACAGTAGAACAGTAGACATTTGAAAAGTAGATGTCCATATGACAATTACTTGAAGTTCTTAACGTATTTGAAAGATCCAAAGTCAGATGTATCTTGGGACGGCATATGCGGGTTAGAACACAGAACCCAAGTATTTGCAAACAAGATTTTTACAAATAAATGGGTTACAAGCGAACCATCCGAGCAAATTGCTAATAGCCAAATAAATGTAGCCACAAGGCGAAAAATTAGGCGCGATTACGATATGAGTAACGCGAAGTCATCGCAACCATACCGCGTATGTGATTGGACACCTCAGCAGAAAAGGCCTTTAGGAAGACCACAATTACAATGGAAGGACGACACCATACCCTGTACCTGAAGTGAATGAACATGCAACAAGATTTTTTTTATTTTCATATATCAAATTTGGGAATTTTTAGCATTATGAGGTTCAATTCATAAGAATTTAATGAATCATGATTTCTTCTTACCTCATACTTCTATGTTTTTTAAAACACAGCACTGCAGTATCAGCGACCCATTGTCACCATCGTCAGCTGTTTTCACGACTCAATTTTTTCTTTTGCCGGTAATTATCCAAACTGCCATCTGGTGTTCTTTTGAAGGAATTATTTTCTAAACTGCCATCTGGCCTTCTTTTGAATGATCATTTTCTAAACTGCCATCTGTTGTATTTTTGAAGAACTTTGTAATCAAGCTCGATTCGTCTGGAATCTCAAAGTTCATAGTTCTAGTATGGTTTTTTTTGAATATATATGTTTTTTTCCAAACTGTTAAATCCAAAGGTTTGGATAGATGTTTCAAAAGTTTTGCTTCTTTTACAATTCTATGATGCTCTAATAAACTGTGCTGCTATAGCTGATTTTTCAATTTCTTCATTCTTTATGTTTCTGAAGTGTTCTTTTTTACGAGTTTCCAAGTTCCTTTTTGTTTTTCCTATATATATATCTTGTTGCAATCTTTGCAATCCATTTAATAAATTCGAGATTTTTTGTTGTCTGGGGTGTTAAATTTATTATTAGTTAACAGAAGATTACCCAGGCTGAATTTGTTAATTGGAGCCAATGTTTATATTCAATTTTCTGAACATTTTTTGAAACTTATTATGAACTTGAGGATGGTAAGTAAATTTCTTGAATTTTACATGTTTCTTGGAATCATGTTGTAGGGTTGTGTATTCCTGTAACCTTTTTTAGTTGTTTAAATTTCTTTAATTTATTCTTTATTATGTCTTCATCAAAACCATTTATTTTAGCAAAATGTACAATATGATTATATTCCTTATCAAAATCTTCTACATTAAGTGGAATGTTTATCAATGTGTGTAAGACTTGAAAATTGCATGTTTATGTGACAAATGATTAAAACCTGAAGATTTTATGTAGTTGTCAGTATGTGTGTCTATTCTATAAATATTAAACTGAATTCTTTGCTGTTGTTCATTTCTTATTAAGTCTAAAAATGGGATCTTGTTATCTTGTTCAATTTCAGTAGTGAATTTTACTGACTCGTCCTGAAGATTAAGCAACTTCAATGCATCTTCAATGTATTTTTTATCAATTACAGAGATAATATCATCCACATATCTATACCAACACTTGAAAATCAAAGGATAAGCATTGGTGATATGTGATTCAAGATACCCCATAAATAAATTGGCTAAAAATGGAGAAAGTGGATTTCCCATTGCCAATCCAGAAATTTGTTTATAAAATCTTCCATTAAATGTGAAATAGTTATTAACAATACAAATTTAGGTTATTCTTAAATATTCTTCAATGATTTCTGCCTTTAATTTTTGTGAATATAACCATTTTCTTAAAAACGTGAGCAATTTGTCACTAGGAATGCTAGGAAATAAAGAGATCACATCAAATGAAACCAGTCTATCATTCGGAGCCAATGTAATGTTATTCAATTTTTCTACTAATTTTATTGAATTTTCAATGCTCTTATTTCCAAATTGTGGTAGTTATTTATCTAAATTGCTGGCCAAAAAGTATAATGATCTGCCACAATTTGGAAATAAGATCATTGAAAATTCAATAAAATTGGTAGAAAAATTGAATAAATTACAATGGCTCCGAATGATAGACTGGTTTCATTTGATGTGATCTCTTTATTTACTAGCATTCCTATTGACCAATTGCTCACATTTTTAAGAAAAATGGTTATATTCCACCAAAAATTAAAGGCAGAAATCATTGAAGAATATTTAAGAAATAACCAAAATTTGTATCTATCGATATACTATTTCACATTTAATGGAAGATTTTTTAAACAAATTTCTGGATTGGCAATGGTAACTCGCACTTTCTCCATTTTTAGCCAATTTCTTTATGGGGTATCTTGAATCACATATCACCTATGTCTTATCCGTTGATTTTCAAGTGTTGGTATAGATATGTGTATGATATTATCGCTGTAATTTGATAAAAAATACATTGAAGATGCATTGAAGTTGCCTTAATCTTCAGGACGAGGCAGTAAAATTCACTACTGAAATTGAACAAGAATAACAAGATCCCTTTTTTTAGACTTAAGAAGAAATGAACAACAGCAAAGAATTCAGTTTAATATTTATAGAATAGACACACATACTGACAACTACATAAAATCATTCTCAGGTTTTAATCATTTGTCCCATCAACATTCAATTTTCACTAGTCTTACACACATTGATAAATAATTCCAATTAATGTGGGAAGATTTTGGATAAGGAATATAATCATATTGTACATGTTTGCTAAAATATATGGTTTTGATGAAGACATAATAAAGAAAAAAATTAAAGAAATTTAATCAACTAAAAAGGTTACAGGAATACACCACCCTACAACATGATTCCAAGAAAGATGTAAAATTCAAGAAATTTACTTACTATCCTGAAGTTCATAATAAGTTTCAAAAAATTTTTAGAAAATTGAATATAAACATTGGCTCCAATTAACAAATTCAGCCTGGGTAATCTTCTATATATATATATATAATATACAGGAAAAACAAAAAGGAACTTGGAAACTCGTAAAAAAGAACACTTCAGAAACATAAAGAATGAAAAAATTGAAAAATCAGCTATAGCAGCACATAGTTTATTAGAGCATCATAGAATTGTAAAAGAAGCAAAACTTTTGAAACATCTATCCAAACCTTTGTATTTAACAGTTTGGGAAAAAACATATATATTCAAAAAAACCATACTAGAACTATGAACTTTGAGATTCCAGACGAACCGAGCTTGATTACAAAGTTCTTCAAAAATACAACAGATGGCAGTTTAGAAAATGATCATTCAAAAGAACACCAGATGGCAGTTTAGAAAATAATTCCTTCAAAAGAACACCAGATGGCAGTTTGGATAATTACTGGCAAAAGAAAAAAATGACAGTTGTGAAAACAGCTGATGATGGTGACAATGGGTCGCTGATACTGCAGTGCTGTGTTTTAAAAAAAACATGAGGTAGGAAGAAATCACAATTAATTTAATTCTTATGCAACAAGATGCTAGCTTTCATCTGTAGAGGAAGATGATTTTTTGTGTGCTCTAATGATAATTTTATTTTTTTGTGTTTTTAGTTTTGAATGGGACATTCTATTTGATTATTTATTACTACTATTGTGTACTTAATATAATAAATTTGGGAATTTTTACATTATGAGGTTTTCTTAATAAGAATCAAATGAATCGTGAATTCTTCTTACCTCATACATCTATTACTGCAGTTCTGTGTTAAAAAAACATAGATGTATGAGGTAAGAAGAATTCACGATTCATTTCATTCTTATTGTGTACTTTTTTTTGTTTTTGTATGTGTAAGTAATTTTATATCAACGTCTAGAAACTCCTAATAAATGTGAGGCTATGACTAGACCCAAAGGATCGTGAAGCCAACAAGTCTGTAATTATATGCTCAAGGTAGACATAATTTTATTGTCCTGTTGAATGTTTCCTGAACACTAGTTTCTACTCCTTCAGGAAAAGAATAATATTTATTTATGTTACTTGATAAACTATTATCAATAAAGTGTTAAAACTGTAGTAGATAAGGTATGACAAAAACCCTGAAGGCTACTTGAGGACAATTATAGTGCTGGGACAGGAGAGACTGATTCTTATGCTACTATCCAGCATTGAAATATACACAAATTTGACTTTAAGGATTTCCAAGATGAACTTGAAAACAAAAAAAAAATTCATGCAAGAACAACCTTACCCCTATTTTGATCATGTCAATGTTTTAAAACAGTAATACTAGTGAAGTAACCCCAATGCATTATCCACTTGTTTGGTGGATTTGTGGATTAAAAAATTGTAGAATTTGCCATGTTGCATCCCAAAACTATGGTCTCTTTCTTGCCTCTTCTGCTATATCTATAATTACTTGTCTGGTTCAATTTATTTAGAAATGTTGTAAATTGGTTTTATAGAAGAAGAAAAAGAAACGTACTGAAGATGGTGAAATGATTGAGGGACTTAATGATGAAAGTTCACAAATGTCGGATGTTCGAGTGACAGTGATGGAAACTGCAACTGGTAAGCATTCATGATCAATATTTAGTAGCATACAAGTGATAAATATTAGAAGGATATTCATGTCTTTTATCAGATCTTGGGCTGCAATATGTCCAATAATTTTCAGCCTGTATTGACTAGTGCGGTCCTTCCATGCCAAATCAACCAAAAAATAGTAGAATTCAGCTTGACCATCTTAGATTTTAATGAAAATTTGAGGAATGATTCTCCCCATAATGGGACTTTCATAATTTAAGAAAGAAAAATTAATGTTTGAACCAGGATTTGAACACTAGACCTCTCGTTCTCCGTATGAGTGTGCTGTCCAATTACACCATTCAAACGACTATGCATGCATTAACATTACTTTCAGCTCATACAATTCTCGTTCTTCCGAAGGCTAATAGCTGTTGCTATCATCACACCAACTGATGGTTATTCAGAAGTATTTTATTGAGAATTTATATATTATTTTTTAGTGGTAAAGTTTCATATTTTCAATGTTTTTATTTAAATTAACATTTTCCAACACTGGATAGAATCTAATTTAAGAAAGAAAAATTAATGTTTGAACTGGGATTTGAACCAGGACCTCTCATTCTCCATACAAGTCTACATTAAAACCAGAAATCTCCACCTCTAACATCCTCAAGGTCATGTGGCAGTCAAACGTGAATGTAACTTATCAAAAATGAATTCCCATTTTTATTTCTTCATAACATCTATATCAATTTGAAATTGGCATCATAACTTCATGTACCAGTAGGAATCTGGTAGTAAGCACATTATTGAACAACAGAATCTTAATTTTTATTAGCATTTTTTTTTTATTTAACACACACGAGAAATTTCTCCACTCAACTGCTGTTGTTATAGTTAGTGTATGTTATTTTAGAGCCTCTCTTTACTGCAGCAATTTTTCTGCCTTTCCTTTTGTCTATTGACTAATGAATATTTAATTTCTGCTGCATATTATTTTATTTTTTCCATGGTGCAAGTGGTTGGTCACTTGCCCTCAACCGCTGGGTCCCGAGTTTGCATCTTAATCACACCATGTGGGAATTGTGGTGAATGAATCAGAGCCAAGGCAGATTTTTCTTGTAATTTCTCCCATTTTGCCCTGACAAAAAATTAATTCCACTACTTCTCCATACTCACATCATCCATTTCATTCACTTCATCTTATTTGCTCCTGTGAAGTTGCAACAGACCTTGTTAACCAGCATCCGCGTACATCACGAACCTTCAAAAAAAAAAAACTCACTGAGAAACTATGTATCCTATTAAGGAAAATAAAAAGTTGGCCTCAACCAGACTTGTTTAGTAGTTGCTAAATTCAAGACAAATCATCAATTTTGGATTGTAGATTTCGGAAGAAAGGTCGTCTTGTATTTAGGTAAATATGGTATATGGTAAATCAACTTTTATAAGATTCATGATGTGTTCCGTTGAGGTTTATTCAAAATTAATGTAAAATTATAGAATATCCACCTGAAAGGTCCGTCTCCTCAACTTAATTAATCATTTAACTGTAGCACTTTCGGGACTTGTCCCATCATCGGCAGGATTCAAAACTGGTGTTTCACTGAAGATCTGGTAGAGGGGGTTGCATGTATTTGGTTCGTTTTCGTTTATCAGGCTGTCGTTGTGAGCTGCTTTCATGATTTCCATCTCTTCGAGTACGTTTATCTTCGCTGGATTATTTTCTCTGTGCATTACTGTTAGGGTGTTTTCAATATTTAACATGCGATGTCCTTCATGGATAACGTGTTTTGCATAGCTTGATTTCCCTTCTGCGTGAATGAAGTCTCGAAAATGTTCTTTGAATCTGATGTTAAAACTCCTGTTTGTCCTTCCTATATAACATTTGTTGCAGTCCTTACATGTCAGTTTATAAACTCCTTTGCTGTTGAAAATGTTATTTTCTTCAATGTTATTGTTTATTATGTTGTTTAATTTGTTATTGGTTCTGTATGCTATAAATTTTTATATGGTAAATGCAATTTCTCAACAACTCACATAATATATAGTTTATTGATGTATACAATAAACATGAAATTCAACTCATATTTCTAAGAATTAGCTAAATCAAGTATAATCTCTATGGATTAGAAAGTTTTGAGGGCATGAATCTTGCTAATCATGCAGCATTGTATTCTTAAAATTTACCTATCAATAACTGTGAATTAACTACTTTGTGTTTTAATGTGAAAATTAAAATGTACCTGTTGGCAGGTGCTGTCATCGTCAATTTTGTTAAAATAATGTATGTAAGATATTAATTGGAGGCCTTTCAGAAGTTAACTTCCATCATCAGCAGGATGAGTATGTGCTACTAGTAGATAAGGTGCTGTAGATTTTGTTGGTCTTGATGCGTTTCCAGTAGGAACTGACCAGTTTTTAAGTATTTCATATAAGGAATTGTACGTTTGGGGTGTGTTCTCATTCAGTACCAAGTTGTTGTCAACTTGTTTCATGATTTCAAACTCTTCCAGTAGATTTATTTTAACTGGAATTCTTTCTTGGTGAACTTTCGATAGAGTGTGTTCAATTGTATGCATTCAATCTACTGGAAGAGCTTGAAATCATGAAACAAGTTGACAACAAGTTGCTACTGAATGAGAACACACCCCAAACGTACAATCCCTTACATGAGATACTTAGAAACCAGTCAGTTCTTACTGGAGATGCATTAAGACCAACAATGTCTACAGCATTTTAACTACTAGTAGCACATACTCATCTTGCTGATGATGGAAGTTAATTTCCGAAAGGCCTCCAGTTAATATTTTACATACATTATTTTAATAAAATTGAGGACAATGACACCTGTTAACAGGTATATTTTAATTTTTAATTTTTTATCTTATGACTATTCATCTCAACAGAATTTGATATAAATTTATTAATATTTACTTTGTGTTTCTTCAACCTTTATAAAACCATGGATTTATGATTATGATATTAGAGTAAATGTGGAAAGATTATAAAGGACAATAAATGAAATTCATTATAGGGGGATAGAATTGACAATGAATTGCATATTTCAGGCAAGATTTTGTGTGGAGATGAAGCTCCATTAGCCAGTCAATTTCAAACATGGTTGGAGATGCATCCAGGCTGGGAAGCAGCACCACGGGAAGATGATGAAGATGATGATGATGATGTGGATACAGATGTTGACACAGATGAATTTGATGATGAAGAGAGAGGTTGGTATTATTTCATGTTTTAAGCCACATCTTAATTTGAAGATAGTGTTTTTGTAAAAATGTATTTTGTAAACATAGTAAAAGTCAAGAGTAAGGTACAGATTCTCAACGTATGTCTGGGAATGTTGGAAGTTTTTGCAATGGCTAAGTGTATAGTGTTATGCAAAAATGAGTTAACAAACAAAATTGAGAAAACTAGTTGTTTATACAGTTGGATTGGGAAAATTGTGTTCTACATTAAGTAAAAGTGAGTTAAGTCAAATTCAACATAACTATGCTATCAAGCAAACAAATTTTCAACCCAGTATATACCAATCCATGTGTCTTAAAGCTAAATCCAGTTAACCCATATGCCAATATTTCTGCAAGAAGAACATAGATTGACAGAATCTGACAAAGTATGAAATCGAGTCTAAAATAAATAGCATAATAAGTTATGTAGGTAGGAAATAACACTATGAGGTTTATTTTAATTTTTGTTGAGGTTGTTTTTGACTCACCTCATACTTCTTAACTCCCTTGCAGACTTGTTTCTTCACTGCATTTGTGACATTCTCAATGGGAGAGGAGGCCATTGGACGTGATACAGCATTGAGAATGTCACAAATGCAGTGAAGAGACTCGAGTCTGCAAGGGAGTTAAGAAGTATGAGGTGAGTCAAAAACTACTCAACATAAATTAAAATAGCATAATACTTTACAATAATTGTTATTGATGGGAGGAAGAGTAGTACATTATTTCAAAGATATTATTACAGAAATGAATCCACATTTTACAGCATATTTAATTTAAGGTGTAAGTCAATGAATAAAGATACACATAAGAGGAGAGATATCAAGTAATGTATCTGCTGTGTGTTTTAAAAGATTTATCTATGAAAAAGTTTCTATCATTTGTATTTTATGTTGCTATTATATCTACAATGTTATATTTTTCATTTTAGATTAGGAGTTTTTCATATTTTACCAGTCAGTTAAAATGAGATTTAATTAAAAAAATCATGAAATTCCTTTATAAATTGATAAGATAACTCTAGACTAAAAAAAAATTGATAAAAAGAAACTGAAAATATTACTTCCTAAAATAAATAATTAGAACACTATGAGGTTTTAATAGTCCACCGCTGTGGTCTCAAGGTAGTGTGTTGCCTTGTCACGCAGCGGGCTCGGGTTCGATTCCTGGTCGGGGCAGTTTTTCTGGGTGAGGTTTTTATTGGGGTTTTTCCTCACCTGTAAGACAAATGTCAGGAAAACTTTAAGGCCCAAACGGTCCCCAAAATCATATGGCCATCATCATCATCCCTGTCATTACCAGCATCATCATCATCATCCTTCACCGGTGTGGAAAGCAACGGGAAGCTACCACACCTACAATTCCCTAGTAAAGCTGCAAATGCTATGATTGCAGTGAAGGACCTGCCTTCGAGCAGAATTACTATGGATGTATGGAGTGTTTAGTAAATAAGCAGAATGTGTATTCACCTTACTTCATAGTAGTTGAACTACAATGAGGACCTCATAATGTTACTTCCTGTTGTAATTTTAAAACTGTGAGGTTTTATTTATTTATTATATTTCTGTAAGAAATATGAGGTGAGGAGTAAAATCTTATTCATATAATTAATATTCCATTGTAAATGTTATGTTCGAAGTTCTAAATTCATTAATTAATATATCAATAGGAAGTAACACTATGAAGTTCATTTTAATATACGTTTGAGTCAGGTAAACATTTTACCTCATAATTATGTAAAATTCTTGAGAATATTATTTCAGTATGCCTGCATACTGTACGGAGGGTTGTTTCTGATCTCTGATAACAAATTATTTTTAAGTTTTACCTTAAGAAAAGCCATGTCTCCACCATCGATCATGCTCTATTTGATGGCCCTTCACCCGAGCTATGGCTCGGCATCGGAGTTTCCACTGCAGAAGACTCTTATGCAGCATAGCCATGTCTAGAAGTTCCCACTCCTCTTTACACGCTTTCCAAAGACCGTCTATTGTTCGAGGATGCCTGTTTCCCAGTGCCCTTTCGAAGAGTCCAAAGGCACAAAAGTCCATTGGTGATGCATCAGGAGACTTCACTGGGATGTTGCTGAATGGAATAGCATGTATTCCAGTTTCCTGCTCCATTCTCTCCACGAACGCCAGGGTTGAACCCGAAGTGTGACTGGAGGCCTTGTCTTGGTGCACCCAGACTTGGTTTTTGTCTGTACCATAGAGAGCTGGGATTTCGGTCTGGTAAATTGGGGTGAGAACTTCTTCCTGGTAGTACTGGGAGTTGATTTTGGCCTTTTTAGCTACTCTACAAATGGTCAGTTTTCCATTGTAGCAATATCCTGCGATGACCATAAATCCCTTGGAGAAACTTTCCCTGCATTCGGCATATCACTTTTGAAAACTTTTTACCCCTTTCTCTATAGTAAATTGCTCGGGGTTTGTTGCAATCTCCTAGATAAACATATGCTTCATCAAGTGTGACCAAAAATTTCCATTTTTCTCTTGCCAGGTGCTTTTCATAAAGTTTCCTGCTGTTGGTGCGGCATTCGACAATGTGATGTGGCAACAATTTATGAACCCTCCTTTTGTGGTGCTTCTCCTCTTTGTTTATTATGGTGTTTACAGTTTTAAGGGATATTCCTAATCTATATTTAATTTTAGGAAGTTATATTTTGAGGTTATTTTAATTATATTATTTTTGGTCTGGACATCTTACCTCAATATTAATATTGAGGTAAGATGTCCAGACCAAAAATAATATAATATTTCCTAATCTGTTTGCAATCACCCTTTGTGTGGCAGGGTTACCACCAGAGATAAGGGCCTTGACCTTTCTGATTACATCTGGGGTGCAGGTATTAGCAGGCCGTGGATTTGCCTGTTTGTTTTCCTTTTGGAATTAATCCCAAGCGACCCTTTCCCTTTTTATTAAGCACTGAGCTAATTCCACACTTTGTCACCATAAAATTATGTTTTTTGCAAGCCTCAATAATCGCAGAATAACTATAATTAGCATCAGAAAGGGCTGTAATATACCCTTCCCAAGACAGGTCTATCTGCTTAGGCATTATGAGAGCAACACATGTGCGAGTGTAACAGAAGCAGCACACTGACTTGTTTGATCACCTCGCATGCTCCTGTTCTGGTAACTCACACTCCAACATCACAATGTACTTGGCAAATCATTCTCAGATATCGGACACAACCCTCTGTAGTCAGAACAAGCAGATGATAGTATACAGGCATTCTGAAACATGTTCTCAAGAATTCTACAAAATTATGAGGTAAGATGTTTTTACCTGGCTCAATCATTATTTATTCTAAATTGATGTTACAAAATTAGATTATTGGTTTTATTAATTAATTTTTTAATATATGTAAAAGTTTACTTTTCAGGAATTAACACTCCATCCAACCACAGTAACTCAGCCCAAAGGCAGGTCCTTCACTGCAATCATAGCATTTTAATGCTATGCTTACAGCTTTACTAGGGAATTGTAGGTGTGGTAGCTTCCCGTTGCTTTCCACACTGGTGAAGGATGATGATGATGATGATGACCATATGATTTCGAGGACCGTTTGGGCCTTAAAGTTTTCCTGACATTTGTCTTTACAGGTGAGGAAAAACCCCGATAAAAACCTCACCCACCGGGGATCGAACCCGGGTCCGCTGCACGACAAGGCAGTGCGCTACCTCGAGACACAGCAGTGGACGAATTAACACTATGAGGTATTATATATTTATATAAAATTTTATTATCTCACCCCATATTCTTCTAGTTCTTAGACCAGTTTCGGGGCCTTATTCGGTTCCATCCTCAGTATTTTCAAAACTGTTATGTCATCTTGAAGAGCCACATTTCATGCTATTTTCTCAGATATTACATTGAAAAAAAGGAAAGATAACTTGTCTATTCCATACTTTCGGATAGGACAATTGGAATTTCTATATATGTATTCCTGTTTTTTTTTACAAAAGGTTCAACTCTAAACTTGACTTACTATATATTTAATTGGGACCACTTTGCAGAACACCATCCAAATAGTTGTACTTCAATTACACAAAGAAAATTAAGAAGTTCTTAATCAGGTGCTCCTAATTTTGACAAAAGGTTCGTCTTTCAATATGATATATTATGTTCTAGTGTTTGGTGGCTTGAACCAACATTTTTGCATAATACGAACAAAAAGTACTTCTTTGATATAAAGATGAGCAGATACTTACTCATCTGGTAAGTCTTTACAGTTAATATCAATTATGTGGAAACATGGCTAATTCAGTGCCTGGAATGTCCATTTTTATAAGGCATATAACAAAAGTATACCAGAATTCCTATGTATAAACTACACTTGCCATAAGATTTAAAATTTAAATTTAAATTTTCTGTACCTCACCTCATATCCAGTCTTCTAATTAAACCGGTTTCAAAACCTAGGTGGTTTCATTCTCAGTAATATCTTGACTGATGTTATGTTGGTCAGGAGAACTGCTTCTTACTCAATCTGTTAGTGGACCAATGAACCTCCAAATTAAATAAAATTCCCCTTTAAATTTCAATATTCATAAGTTTTTCTTTCTTGTTTTTTTCAATGTGGATTTTTTCCCCACACCGTGAACTCTCTTGGTTTTTCTACCTGTTTAATTAAACTGGCTTTTATATCAATTAGATGTTTTTCAGACCAAGTATGAGCAGCTACTGCTGACTTTTCCACTTCACCATTTTTGACATTTTTAAATTTCTTTTTGTTTTTCCCATATAAATTTTGTCACAATCTCTGCATGTAATGAATTCCCAATTAGTTTTCTTCTTCAATTTTGTCATTTTTGTTGGTTTTCATTATCCTATTGAGGCTGTATTCATTTCTCGGTCCAGTCTTAAGTTAAAACTTAAAAAAAAAAATTTGAATCTTGTGGTGATTCAATGGACATTTAAGCGAATTTCTTGAATTTTATGTTTTCGTTTTGTTTCTTTTATGAGTGTACTCTCATTAATTAATTTTTGTCTTTTAAGTTTATTTATTTTCTTATGTACCGTATTTTCTTCAAAACCATTTTCTATTGCCACATTAATTATGTATTCTTTACCTTTTTCATAATTTTCTCTGCTCATTGGTATAATCCACTATTGAACACTGCCTATTTGTAAGAAAAATGGTTAAATCCTGAGGACTTAATATAGTTATCTATGTGTGTCTTCTTTCTGTATATTCCAAATTCTATCTTTTTTCTTCATTTATGGTCAAATTTAGATCTAAAAATTGAATTTCACTTTTAATTTCAGTTTCCATGGTAATTTTTATAGTTGAACTCTGAATATGCAACAGTTTTAAAGCATCATCTATTTGTTTATGATTCACGATAGCAATTATATATAGATAAAGCACATTTATCAGAATTTGTTTCGAATCTTAAGTTCAAACTGCACTTACAAGACTGAGTTGATATTCTAGAGTATTAATTACACTTACCTGAATTAATTTAGAAATTTTTGTTTAAATCTCACCTACCAAAATTAGTTTCTAATCTTGTGTATGAAGCACACTTACCAGAATTGGTTATAATATCTTGATTAACATAATTAGTTTAAAATTGACCATCTGTCTAATGTAACTATTAACATAACTTACATCCTAGGAGTTCTAGGTTAAATTCTTGGGCTATGATGTAGAATATTTTCTGAGCATATGGTTTGGAAAAGGATTCAATCGGCCTTGTGATAAATACTGAATAGCTACTTGTTATAAGATGTACTGAAATCTAGTTAAGAAAACAGAAATGAATGTCATTCCAACTATCATGACTAACCTTCTGTGCTGTCATGCTTGTTGTGTTAAGACCATTTCAGTTTGACTTGGCTCTCTATTATTGTTGTTAACTGATTTATTTTCTTATTATCTCATGTATGAACTGCATCTGAACTAGCTTATTTAAATTTTAATTAAAAATATGTGGTTTATACATTAATAAATATGGTATCTCGTTCAGTAGTTATGTAAAATTAAGAGAATAAATAAATAAATTAATAAGAACATGATACACTTTTTGCTATCTATATCAACGAAGTAATATTGTATTGGAACAAGAAGTATCCGTATGGATTATGAGCATCAGAAAATACAAAATTAAACAATTAATTTCAATGTTTATATTATTTGTTTTTAAACATCTTAATGATGGACAAATTATATTTTTCTTTTCAAATATAATTCATTTCAAATTCAGCAGATAACCTACAGAAGGTCTGTATGAACTTCACAAAATTACAGAATGTATATATATATATATGGTATGATAAGAAAAATAAATGCCTGGACGGGATTCGAACCCAGATCTCTGAGTCTGTACCTCAGTGTGATATCCATTACACCACCAGGCGAATCCAATTCAAGCATTCATTTTTCTTATATATGTATTATATTCTCCATTATTACTAGATGTCGCGAGAACTCAGTCTTCACTGCCATCTAGTAGCTGACTATAACAAGTAAGCAAATTAAAGAGAACATTTTTTACTTTATAGCAGTGACGCTTTATCGATGTTATAATTAAATGTTTAACATGGAGCAATGCGAGCTTAATATGGTATGATAAGAAAAATAAATGCCTGGACAGGATTCGAACCCGGATCTCTGAGTCTGTACCTCAGTGTGATATCCATTACACCACCAGGCGAATCCAATTCAAGCATTCATTTTTATATATATATATATACACACACAAAGGAAACAAAAATGATTGCATTTCAAGGTGTAGATTCTGTCAGAAGTAAAATTGTACATGACAAATAAAATTTTGGAGTAGGTGAATAATGTTACATATGTAGGATGCAATATCTCATATGATGAAGAGAAGGATGTAAATGTCGAAATATCAACATTTTTAAGGATTTTAAGGTTAATAAATTCTATCTTCAAGCCACATTTGGTCCAAAAATATTCAAGATTAAAAGTGTATAAAACATTAGCCCTTCCAACTCTTTTGTATGGTAGTGAAGTATGGATATTGCAACAGAAGGATATTCACAGACTTAAGATCTGCTGAAATGAGATATCTTCGGAGGACTGCTGGATACCCACTACTAGATTATTAAAAAAAATTAAGACATCTTAGATGAAGTCCACCGCTGTGGTCTCGAGGTAGCGTGCTGCCTTGTCACGCAGCGGGCCCGGGTTCGATCCTCGGTTGTGGCAGTTCTTCTGGGTGAGGTTTTTATCGGGGTTTTTCCTCACCTGTAAGACAAATGTCAGGAAAACTTTGAGGCCCAAAAGGTCCCCGAAATCATATGGCCATTATCATCATCATCATCCTTATCATCATCATCATCATCATCATCATCATCCTTCACCGGTGTGGAAAGCAATGGGAAGCTACCACACCTACAATTCCCTAGTAAAGCTGCAAGCATAGCATGGAAATGCTATGATTGCAGTGAAGGACCTGCCTTCGGGCAGAATTACTATGGATGGATCTTAGATGAATTACACATGGAAACTTTGGAAAACAAAATTTCTGATTATAAGTCAAGATGGATGTGACATGTTCATCGAATGGAAGATTACTTGATACCCAAGCAGATGTTAAGCTATAAACCTCTAGGACCAGATAAAATACATGTTCAATTTTTAAAACATCTTGGCCAAAAGGGAAGGAATACACTACTGAAATTATTTAACCTATCATGGAGCTCTACTGTACCCACAGAGTGGAAAAAAAGCAGTAATTATCCCTATTTAAAAAAAACACAAGACAGCTGATGATATAAATAATTACAGACGGATCTCTTTAACAAGTGTCATTGCAAAAACAGCAGAATGTATGATTTCAGCGAGACTAAATTGGTTCTTAGAAAGTAAAAACATACTAACAGCAGCACAAACAGGATTTAGACAACATCTATCTACAAAAGAAAATACAATTCAACTTTCTCAAGATGTTAAAGAATCTTTCAACAAAAATCAAGATATGCTAACAGTTTTCATTGATTTTGAAAAAGCATATGACTCAGTATGGAGATACAAATTACTTGAAAAACTCACAAAACTAGGCATTCAAAACAATAAATTAATGAGTCATTTTTACATCTTACCTCATATTTAATGTTTTATTAAACACGGTAACTATAGTTTTCAAATGATCTTGTCATTCATTTTCAACTGCCATTATGACTACCGGATATTCGTTGGAATCTCCCTCTATAACGTTGCCATCTGGTATGGAGATACAAATTACTTGAAAAACTCACAAAACTAGGCATTCAAAACAATAAATTAATGAGTCATTTTTACATCTTACCTCATATTTCATGTTTTATTAAACACGGTAACTATAGTTTTCAAATGATCTTGTCATTCATTTTCAACCGCCATTATGACTACCGGATATTCGTTGGAATCTCCCTCTATAACGTTGCCATCTGGTGTTGATTTGATCAAATCAACACCAGATGGCAACGTTATAGAGGGAGATTCCAACGAATATCCTTTAGTCATAATGGCGGTTGAAAATGAATGACAAGATCATTTGAAAACTATAGTTACCGTGTTTAATAAAACATGAAATATGAGGTAAGATGTAAAAATGACTCATTAATATATTAATTAAGAACCTCATAATGTGTTTCCCATTTTTAACTTTGAATTCAAAACAATATGTTAAACTGGATCACCCAGTTCCTTTCACAACGTTGCTGTGCTACAAAATACAATGACAGTACTTCCAAATTCCGATAAATAAAAATGGACGATTTTATTATTAATTTAACACTTCTCATTGAAGGATAAATTATATTTGAAGAGAATTACAACGTACATAAGAGAAAAATTTGCGTCTAGATCGTAACTCGCCTCGGTAGCTCAGTTGGTAGAGCACTTGGCCCGGAAAGCCAAGGGTCCCGGGTTCGAGTCCCAGTCTAGGCGAAAATTTTTCTCTTCAAATATAAATAAAAATGGGCCTCCCTCAAGGTGCAGTATTAAGTACAACCCTGTTCAACATCTATATCAATGATCTCCCACCAGCTATATCTTCTTCTTCTTCTTCCTTCCAAGTATTAGGCCAAGGCCTGTTACGATCCTTTAGAAAATTTTCCCTCCAGCGTTTCATAGGACGGCCCAGCTATATCAAACACGGAAATAAAGACAGCTCTTTTTGCAAATGACATGATTATGTGGACATCTTCCTCACAAATAGAAAAATCTAAATTTTCTATGGAAAAGGCTCTTAACCAATTAGAAAAGTGGACCCACAACAATTTAATGGCCATTAATACAGACAAAACAACATTTCAAATATTTAGCTTGAAGAAAAAAATCCCAAAACTAAATCTACAGTTCAAGAAAACAAACCCGAGACAAACAAATGAAACAAAATATCTAGGGACAATTTTTGATTCAAAATTATCTTGGAGAAAACATATTGAAGCAGTAGTAAACAAAGCAACGAAAAGATTTTCAATCTTAAAACGATTAGCTGGAGCAAAGTGGGGTAGTATTCATCAGACTCTGAACACCACGTATAAAACATTCTTCAAGCCAATACTTCTATACAACGGAGTGGTAATAATCACAGCAAATAACTCTAACCTGAATTGCCTAGAAGTATGCAAAAATCAGGCTTTACGGCTTATAACTGGCGCAACCCCAATCACAGCAATGCAAGCACTAACTCAGAACCCTCCAATATGTCTAACTTTAGAGGAACAGGCAATAACACAACATGAGAAAATGTTATGGTTAACAACATCAAAATGGGAAAAAAGACAGTTACAACCAACCAAGATGAAAACACAAACAAGTTTCTTGTCCAAAGTAACAGAAATAAAAACAGATTTGAATCTTCCTAAATCTAAAGAAAATATTTTGATCAGAGAAAACCCTCTTGCTTTTGAACCAATTAACATTCAGCTAAATCTAGAAGAACCAGTTACAAAATCTAAAACTCCCACACCTGTACTAAAAGCTCTAGCATTAGAAGCTGTGAATAAGAGATATCCACCAGAAGAATGGCTACATGTCTACACAGATGGATCTACTATTGATAACACACTCAGGATCAGGAATTACATGTGCATTATTTTCATTTATCAACCAGCAGGATACCACACAACAAATTTTGATGCGGAAGTAACGGCATATTCATATTTCACTCCAACAATTACTATACAGAATAAATAAATTTCAAAATGCTGTCATACTCTCTGATTCTAAGGCAGCAATATATGCAATAAATTCACACAAAATGAAGTCAATACAAATTAAAGAGTGCTACAAAATGATTCAACAACTTCAAAAACTACAGAAAAGAATTCAATTGCAATGGATACCTGCATATTGTAGAATTGCTGGAAATGATACTGCTGATTTTCTTGCCAAAAAAGGCTCCAATCTAATTCAGAATACTACTAAAAGCTTACCTTTCACATCCATAAAAAGAATAATTAAAAACAAGTATAAAACCAAACAAAACCAAGACGTATGTAATAAAGCCAAAGACAAAAAATGGAATATTTTAGTAAAGAAGCCAGATATTATTCCAGAAATTCCACGTAAAACTACAGTAGCAAAATTAAGACTGCTTACAGAACATGATTATTTGGCCAAACATTTATATAAAATAGGAATTTACACGAATCCAAATTGTCCTCTATGCAACAAAGACAAAGAAATGAACGAAGATCATCTACAAACCTGTGAAGTATTACCTGTTGGATCCACCATAGAGAAATATTAGAGAACAAGAACGCTAATGGCTTCATTGCCAAGGCCCAGCATTTGAAAACAGCAACAACACCACCTCTAGGAAGAAGAAGACCAGGATGTCCACTCAAAAAATGGATTTCTGGGTGGTATTTCTTAAACATCCATGGGTAATCCGCTCTCACCATTTTTGGATGATTTGTTCATGAGTTATTTGGAGTGTCAAATCACAAAAGCATACCCATGGATGTTTAAGACTTGGTTAAGATATGTGGATGATATTTTTGCAATAATAAATTCCAAATATATTGAAGATGCTCTTAAATTATTGAACCTTCAGGATGAATCAGTAAAGTTTACCGTTGAATTAGAAAAAGAAAATAAAATCCATTTTTGGATTTATGTTTAATTAGGAATTATCAAACACTGAAAATTGAATTTGATATATATAGGAAAGGAATTCATACAGATAATTATATTAAATCATCAGGCTTCAATCACATTGCTCATAAGCATGCAATATTCAATAGCTTAATTTATAGATTGACAAATATACCATTAAATGAAGAAAATTTCAACAAAGGGTATAAACATATCTTAAACACTGCTAGATTAAATGGTTTTGATAAAGAATTAATTATAAATAAGTTGAAGAAATTCAAACACAAAAAAAAAAGACTTAATGAATATACTACTCTACAAAATTGCAAAGAAAAGAAAAAATACAAGAAAATTACTTACCATCCTGAAATGCATAGAAAATTTCAAAAATTTTTTGACATACAACATTTCTTTGGCATTAATAAATAAATTTAGTCTGGGTAATCTTCTAAGTACTAATAAAAAAGTCAATGTCTCAGACAGTAAGAAATCTGGAATTTATCAATAAGTTGTGAAGATTGCAATACAGTTTATATAGGAAAAACAAAAAAGGAATTTTGAAACTCGTTCAAAAGAACATTCCAGAAATATTAAAAATTGTGAAATTGAAAAATCTGCAATTGCTGCACATAGTTTATTATAACATCATACAATTGGAAGAGAAGCTAAACTTTTAAAACAAGTAGGGAAGCATTTGGAATTGACAGTTTGAGAGAAAATATACATTCAAAAAATAAAGATAGATCAATGAATTTTGATATCCCTAACGAAATTACTTTGATTTCGAAGTTCATAAATTCAGCCATAGATGGCAGCACTGAAGATGGCGACAATAGAACAGTTGACGGCCGAAGAATTTCGTCAGTCGGAGTTATTGCTGAAGATGAACACGACTGTGTTTGAAACCACGGTATCATGGAAGCATGAATCCTATGAGGTGAGTTGTTTAAACAAAATGTTCTCCGATGAATTTTAATTCATCATCATATTTAGCTTAACAACCCAGATTGAATCACAACCTCCCTAAGAACTCTCCTCCAGACCTATCTATACTGGCAATATTTATAAACCGAAGTGCCTAGTTTGAGCAGGAGATTTCTTGTATCTCCTTTCAAATTCACTTATCACCCTTGGGCACACAATAAATTAAACATGTTTTTTTGGAAAATTCAACATCAATTTAGCACCAAAGAATGATTATAGCTTAAAATAACTTACGAAAACCAACAGAAATAAAAAAAAAATTGAAAATAATAAAAAATCGGGAATATATCAAATAGAATGTGCAGAATGTGATAAAGTATACATAGGGAAAACAAAGAGAAATTTAAATATTAGAACTAAAGAACACATAAGAAATGTAAAGAAGGGAGAACTAGAAAAATCTGCAGTAGCAGCTCATGTTTGGACAGAAAAACACAAAATAGATCTAAATACAAAATTATTAAAACAGTTAGAATATACCAATGAACTCACAATATGGGAAAAAATCTACATACAGAAGAACAAGGAGAAAATTATGAACTTTGAAATTCCCAGAGAAAGGAGCCTCATTACCAAGTTCTTTGGAACACAGATTTAGGGTTGACAACTTGAAGAAAAAAAACCAGTTTGTGACAAGCTGAAGATGGAGCAATAAGCTTTGAAACAATCGTTCAACAAAACAAACATGTGAGGTAAGAATGTTAAAAATACACACTCAATTATTAAATTAAACCTCATAATTAGAGTCTGGATATTAGGCACTTAAAAAGTTCAAAATAGGCAGGAAAAAGGCACTAAAAATCATTAATGTAGGCACTAAAAATTCAAAATAGGCTCTTAGAAAAAATGGACTACAACATAAATTTTTACAGCTGTGAAACATGGCACTTCTTCGCACAATTCACTGGAATTTTACACACTTTGCAAAACAATATTGAACTGTCAGTTGAGAATAATTCCGCACCAAATTCTTTCATGAAATTGGTCAGTTTGTGTTACTGTTTACTGTTATCCATTCTTTAGGCATCATAAAACAACTGTTAAAAAAAAGCCACATATACTTGTTGCACCACTTTGTCTTTGAAGCACCTGTCTGTGAACGAGGACTACAGACAGGATTTAGTGTTACCAACATCAAAAATAATATTGCCAGTCACTTAAAGGTATCTATGCAATGATATGTATTATGAAGTTTGTCCATTTCAATTAATTTCATTGAAATAGTAAGTTAATTTCGAGAAAAAAATGGCAAATAGGCATTTATAGGCATTGTAAGCTGAAATAGGCATTTATAGACAAAATTAGCTTCATGGAAGACAACTCTAGGGTCGTCGGTATGAACTTACATGAAGTCACTTTTACAATATCTATAATAAATAACTGTAGGCATTTTCCCTAACATCCGGTCTCTACTCATAATGTTACTTCCTAATGATTTTAAAATATTAAATGGGACTTTAATGCTTAGGCCCATACATCCAAAATTTGAATAGAATTCTGTCTAGATTTCCTTCCATGCATTTTATAATTAATTTTCTAAATGTGATCTTTTTGTTATTAAAGTTTCATTATGTATCAAACATCATCCTTGCTGTTTTTTGAAACTTAAACTCCTGGCGCGACAGGCTAGAAGGCCCTCAGCCTACCAGCCAGCTGCTGTTAGATGATCATCAGCCAGTGTAGGGGTGACATGTGGTCAGCATGTTAAGTCCCCCAGCCTTTATAGCTGGTTATCTCAACCTGGAGCCGCTACTTATTGTAGCTACCCAAATGCCTCACGATGCTGGGTGGGCACTGGTCCCATACTGGCCGAAATACCATGAGAAAATTTCTTACCCCACGGGGACTTGAACCAGCATAAGTCCTGTAGCTCTGCACCAATGCTTCCTGCCTTAATTACTCGGCTACAGAGCGGAACTTTTTTTTTAAACTTATGTTATGATTATGTTAGTATATTCATTTTATGTTACTGAAATTTTCTTCTTCTGTCCAATGCATTTGAAGGATAAAAAGGTAGAAGGGGGAATGTCAAAAAATTTAAAGTTTTCAGGAAACAATTTTTAAATTTAGAGTACACAACCTTCTTAACATGTATGGCAATATTTTATTTGCAATTATTTCGTTACCTATCCCTTACTTTGCCTGTTTCATTTACTCTATTAAAAGCTTGCCTAATTAACTACCAGATGGTTCCAATATCTGAATTTCCATTTTGATTGACCTTGCCACTTTTTCTCTCTCTACCCTTCATTTGTTACCTCAAATTTTGTACATTTTTTATTTTCACAACAAACAAATAAATACAACTGATCTGCACATGTACATTTTCAAATTCAACATAACATATCAGCTTTACAAAACAATTTGTAGCTTATCTTGGTCCTGGATTATTTAGAGTTTATAAATAAAATAATTTTAGTATGCAGATAATCTGGACCAGTTATTTAGAACTTGCCAATTTGTTATGTCAGTGTCTTTCTGTTTGGCAAGAGTTACCTGTTTAAGGTACAGTAGTAAAATATTTAGCAGGTTTGAAGGAAATGAATAAACAAGGATACATTCATATGTAATACATTGACTAAGTTGAGGTGAAATAGGCCAATGAAAGTTTTTTTTCAAAATTCATAGAAACAAAAAAATGTCCATACCACGTATGCAGATAATGCATGAATAATCAGTCTGGCTTTCCTTGTTGATATAATGGATTATCAATGTTCTGAAAATTTCCCTACAAGGAAATTTTTTTATAACCGAAATGTCATATATTTGATGTTTCCATATAGAGAACTTCTCTTTGAAATATCTTAAGTGAGGAGCATATTTCTTTGAATAAAAACTTGAATGATAATTTTGCCATAGCCGCCAATTTTCAAGGTATAGGTTCTGCAACCACTTATAGAACCTGCATATAGTTTTGTGACAGATAGTACATCATTGAATTTTTATAGGAAAAATCACTATGAGTTTTAATTTAATATTAAATTAAATGCTTCATACCTCACCTCATATCCAGTCTTCTAACTAGACTGCAGTTTCAAAGACTTGGCAGCTTCATCTTCAGTAATTTCTCATCGACTGATGTTATGTCAATCAGAAGAAGTAGAAGTTACTGTAGATGAAGCTGCCAAGGCTTTGAAACAGCAGTGTGATTAGAAGACTGGTTATGAGGTGAGGTATGAAGCATTTAATTTAATCTTAGTACTTCATTAAATTAATATTAAGAAGCTAAAGCTGTTACTATGTTTGAAATAAGTATATTAAAGTACACTACTAAATTATTCTAATCAAATGGTAAAGAGAAAAATGTATGCCTGAACTGGGAATCAAACCCCGAACCTTCAGCTTTCCGTGCTGATGCTCTAACCATTGAGCTAATCCAGGCTTCCTTCCCATCCAAGCATAAATCCTTCCTTTACCTTACTGTCTTGGTCCCATATTCAAATGCTATGAATCATCATTCACAAATACACAATGAATGGCTTCTACCTGAAGAAGACATGAAGGGACTCCACATAGCTATAGCATTATTTATTAAATTAATATTAAGAAGCTAAAGCTGTTACTATGATTGAAATAAGTATATTAAAGTACACTACTAAATTATTCTAATTAAATGGTAAAGAGAAAAATTTATGCCTGAACCGGGAATCGAACCCCGAACCTTCAGCTTTCCGTGCTGATGCTCTAACCATTGAGCTAATCCAGGCTTCCTTCCCATCCAAGCATAAATCCTTCCTTTACCTTACTGTCTTGGTCTTGGTAGAAGCCATTCATTGTGTATTTGTGAATGATAATTCATAGCATTTGAATGTGGGACCAAGACAGTAAGGTAAAGGAAGGATTTATGCTTGGATGGGAAGGAAGCCTGGATTAGCTCAATGGTTAGAGCATCAGCACGGAAAGCTGAAGGTTCGGGGTTCGATTCCCGGTTCAGGCAAAAATTTTTCTCTTTACCATTTGATTAGAATAACTTAGTAGTGTACTTTAATATACTTATTTCAATCATAGTAACAGCTTTAGCTTCTTAATATTAATTTAATAAATAATGCTATAGCTATGTGGAGTCCCTTCATGTCTTCTTCAGGTAGAAGCCATTCATTGTGTATTTGTGAATGATGATTCATAGCATTTGAATGTGGGACCAAGACAGTAAGGTAAAGGAAGGATTTATGCTTGGATGGGAAGGAAGCCTGGATTAGCTCAATGGTTAGAGCATCAGCACGGAAAGCTGAAGGTTCGGGGTTCGATTCCCGGTTTAGGCATAAATTTTTCTCTTTACCATTTGATTAGTACTTCATACCTAATACAGTACAATATTATTACTATACTGTATTCATTTGTCTTATGTCACTACTTAAACATGGACAGTCAGCATGGTATGCTCCATAGTCTTTGCTACATAGCACGGGAAAAGCTCTCTGTGACATCGCAGAGCATTCAGTTGGAAATTACTAACAAAATATCTGAATAGAGCATAGATCCAAAATGTTAGCTTTCATTTACAACTTACTTTATTCTTTTCCTTCTTAATTTGGAGGGTTTCACTTTAATTGATCTTTTTTAACACTAATTTTTATTCTTCCTTAGTTTTATGTCTTATGATTCTTGCTACATGCTATTTTTTTAGAAATGTTACAATTTTGCTATGATGATTAGGATTAAATTTGTTCTAGAAGTAAAGAAGAATTCTGATGAAAATTCCAAGATGTCTGAAGAAGAAAAAGCAAAAGTTGTTATACAAAAAGCAAAAGTGGAAGATGATGAATACAAAAATTACACAGAGGAACAGACTTACTACAGGTATTTTATTAAATTAATATTAAGAAGCTAAAGTATTACAATGATCAAAATAAGTAAAATAATATACACAACTAAGCTATTGTAATCAATGGTAAAGAGAAACAATTTTTGACTGAACCGGGAATCAAACAATGAACCTTCAGCTTTATGTACTGATGCTCTGACCACTGAGCTAATTCAGGGTTCCTTCCTATTCAAGCACAAATTTTCCTCTTACTCTCTTGATCCCACATCCAATGTAACAAACCTTCATTCACAAATACATATTGAACTGCTTCTACTGTATAAGCAATTCAATATGTATTTGTGAATGATAGTTCATTACATTAGATGTGGAGTCAAGATAGTAGTTAAGAGGAGAATTTGTGCTTAAATGGGAAAGAAGCCTGAATTAGCTGAGTGGTCAGAGCATCAATGCATAAAACTGAAGTTTCGAGGTTTGATTCCTGATCCAGGCAGAAATTTTTTTCTTTGCCATTGATTATTATAGGTATGCTTAATTTTGTTTTAATTAATGGGTTATAAAAATTATTTTAGGACAATTATAATAAACAT
Organism: Diploptera punctata; assembly: GCA_030220185.1. Lineage (NCBI taxonomy): Eukaryota > Metazoa > Arthropoda > Insecta > Blattodea > Blaberidae > Diploptera > Diploptera punctata. Next base: position 57,919 of record JASPKZ010009843.1, on the reverse strand, counting down.
TATTATTATTATTATTATTATTATTATTATTATTATTATTATTATTATTATTATTATTATTATGGTTGGTTGGTTGGTTGGTATCTAATGTCGATCACTTGATAATGAAATCATTCGCTCTCTTGCACTCCAATATTTAGCAGAAAGGCTGGTCTCTTCTACAAAAGCTGGACAACGGAGGAGATGGTTTCTTTCCATATCTTCATTTAAATTGCAAAAAGGGCATTTAGGTGAATCTGTTATGCCAATTCTGTGTAGGTGTTTATTCAAGCAGTCATGTCCCGTTAGCAGTCTGAATGTTGCTACTGCAGATTTTCTTTGTAATGTAGTAATGTCATAAGCTTGTAGATTTTCCCATTCCTTTCCAGATGTTTTGGTGGTGTATTCTTCTCTAAGTTTATTGATGTATTTATTTGAGATAATTCTTTTGATAGAGTGAAAGGAAACTGGAGCAGAAGTTGGGTTTGAAACAATTTTGCTACCCTTCTTGGCTAGAAAATCGGCTATTTCATTGCCTGTCACTCCACAATGGGCCGGAATCCATTGAAGTACAACTTTTTTATGTAGACGGGATAAATGTTTTATCATTTTGTGACATTCGATAATTTTGATGCTTTTGGGTGTTGTGTCTCGTGTTATAGCAAGAATGGCTGCTTTGGAGTCACATAGAATTACAACTTTTGTAAATTTTTGGATGTGATATAAAAGATTTTGTAAACTTAAGAAAATTGCTAGAATTTCGCCATCAAAGTTTGTTGAATTTGTGTTTAGTTTACGATAAAAGGAAAAAAGTGGACATACTGCACCAGCACCAGTGCTACCATCATTTGGTAGGCTGGAGCCATCTGTAAAAATATGTATCCATTCAGGAGCTGGGTATCTTAGATTTATCATTTCCAGTGACATTTGTTTTAAAATATATGGAGGAGTTTCAGATTTCTTGATGTCTTCTGTTAAATGAAGGTTATATTCGATTTCCAAAAATTCTAGAGGGTTGTTTCTCATCTGCATATTTTCTTTTGAATGTGGAAGTTGCAATTTCTGTTTGATTTCTTGTACAATGCTTAGGAAGCTTTGCTGAGATTTTAAACATACTTGTGGTTTTCTTTGGGTCCAGTTATTATGGGGTAGCCTTAAAAATTTTTCATACTGTGTGACTGCTGTTTTCTCAATTTCAGATGCTATGTTTGGGTTATTTGTTAAGATTTGCATGGCAGTGATTGGTGTTGTTTTAACGGCTCCTGTTATCAGACGGAGGATTTGGTTCTGCAATTTATTAAGTTTTTCCACCTTAGTAGTTATTAGGATTTCTTCACAATATTGAAGTACAGGTTTTATGTACATTTGGTAGAAGGTGTTTAGGGTTTGTGTGTTGCAACCCCACTTTTTCCCTGCTAATCGTTTTAATAATGGTAAACTTGTTTCTATCTTTGTACATATATTCTCCATGTGTTTCTTCCATGTTAATTTTGTGTCCAGAGTTATTCCTAAATATTTTGCTTCATGTGTTTGAGTTAATAATTCACCCTCCAATTTCAGAGTGATGGGTAGTGGTTTCTTTCTTAATGTAAATAGTTGATAATTTGTTTTCTGTATATTTATCTTCATTAAGTTCTGGGATGTCCAATTCTCTAACTGTATTAGTGATTGTTGGGCTATGGTTATTAATTGTTGACTTTGGTTTTTCGGTTTGGAGACCCATATTACAACATCATCAGCAAAAAGTAGGGTTTTCGTTTCGAGCTTTTCTATATGCTTAGGTAGATCATTAATGTAGATATTGAAGAGAATGGTACTGAGTACAGAACCCTGTGGTAAACCTCGATGTGTTTGTTGGTATTTAGAGAGGTGATTATTATACTTTGTAGCGATGAACCGTTGGATGAGAAAATTGCTGATCCAGAGTAGCATATTCCCTTGAATGCCTAAAGTCTGCATTTTTTCTAATAATTTATATCTCAAAATAGAGTCATATGCTCCTTGGAAATCAACGAAAATTGCCAGAGTGTCTTCTTTTCTGTTGAAACTGTCTTTAATAGCTTGACTTAGGTGTACAATTCGTTGATTTGTTGATTGTAATTCTCTAAATCCAGCTTGATTGGGTGAAAGTAAATTATTGGTTTCTAAATACCAATTTAATCGATTTGAAATCATTTTTTCCATAGTTTTAACAATTACACTAGTTAGTGCTATTGGGCGATAATTTGAAAAAGTATTTGTTGATTTTTTTGTTTTCGAAATAGGTATTATAATAGCTTTTTTCCAATCATCAGGAACTTTTGTGTTCCAAGAAAGATTATAAAGGGAGAGCAATTGAGTTTTGGCTTTATTGCCAAGGTGTTTGAGAAATTCTGCATGTATATTATCTGCTCCTGGAGATTTGTTTGATTTTAAACTATTAATGGCTATGTTTAACTCTTTAATGTTGAAATTCTTATTAAAGATATTATCTTTTGTACTGCTTGTTGATTTTATGTAATTTTTTAGGTTCTCTTTTATTGTTTTTTGTTCTTTTTTGTTCTCTGAGGACAAAGTATAGGTGTTAGCGTAGTGTTTGTTGAATTTGTGGGCTATTTCACTTTCATTTGTAATCTGTTTGTTGTTGTGGATAAATGGTGTTTTTTGCCGTTCTTTTTTATTTTGTATATTGTGTACAAATCTATATGCTTTCTGGCCATCTTTCCTATAATCCATTTTTGGAGGAAGTTATTAAAATTTTCTCTTTTATTGCTGTTAATTTCTTTTTTGAGTTGTGCGCACAGTTTTCTCCAATTTTGTACATCTTTTGGGTCTTTTGTTTTTTCTGCTTTATTTCTAGCGAGATCTCGGTCTATTTTCATTCTTTCTAATTTTGAATTCCAGAAGGGTTTGTAGTTTTTAACTATTCCTCGTGGTATATATTTTTTTGCTGTTTTTAATATTATTTTGCATATAGATTTGTTAATTTGATCTGACTGAAGTGATACGTTTAAAGGATTTTCAAATTTGGTTTCCAGTTCGTCTGTGTACAGTTTCCAATTGGCTTTTTTGAAGTTCCACCTGGGTTTAAGATGCATTGGAAGTAAGTTGTTATTCCCCAGTTGAATAGTTAGCAATGATGGCTCTATGTCCTGAGCCAGGATCTTCTACAATTTGTTTTTTGGTTTTGGAGTATAAATTAGAAGATACAAAGAGTAAGTCAGGATTAGTTCCTGAACCAGAGTAATGTATATATGTTGGAGGATCCTCTTTGTTGTGTATTATTTCTATGGGTGTTGAATTTAATAAGTCTTCTACAATTTTCCCTGCATTATTAGATTTGGTATAGCCCCATCGTCGTGAATGGGCATTAAAATCTCCCATTATAATTGTGTTTGGGTTTATTGTAATATGTTCAAGATTAGGGGAGTTATTTGGTGGATTATAAATTGAATATATATTATACTGAGATTTATTTATCCATATGTTAATTTTAATTATTTCAATTTTGTCTACATTGTCCATTTCTTTGATAATTTGAACGGATGAAGTCATATGTGTTCGAATTCCAACTAAAATACCACTGCTTATTTGTCGTCCTTTAGGAAGTATGTGAACAGTAAAATCCTTGAAGTGGTAATATTGTAACTGTTCCTGTGTGAGATTTGCTTCTTGAATTGTGAATACATCAATTTGGTGGTCAGATAGCATTTTGTAAGTTCAGTCTTTTTAGCTTGTGATAGTCCTCCAGTATTCCACTGGAGGATTTTGATCAAGTTTGGTTTGGTATATTTGTTTCCTTGAAGAAAGGTCCCCGTCCGGAGATCCGAATGGGGGACTATTTTACCTCCGGATTTGTATTTCTTTTTCCAAGGCTTCATGTTTGTATTGGAGTACAATAAACTAGTTGTAACCGTTTAGTAGTAGGCACCACATGTGGTGGTTACGTCACCCATTGAGAGAAAGTAGGTATAGGAAGGAAGGAGAAATGAACCCCTAGGCCTCGAGTACTCTAATACCATCAGGGTCGAAAGAAACAAGAGGTCAGTCAAGGGAGACTGGATAGAAAAGTTGAAAGAGGGAATTGGTATGGGGAGGAGAAGTAATACCAATTCGGTCAAAAAAGAAAAACTCACCAAGCTGACCAGTGCTTGTTGGTGAGTAGCCCTTCCCTTTCATTCATCATGCATAAGCATGATTACTAACAGCTGCACCACGAGAAGGTGAGGGATTGGACACTAGGTTACTGTCCAGGTCGGTTCCTTTAAGCCTTCGATGGAAGGAATTAAAGGGTCTCCTCTCTGTTAAAAACAGTAGCCTTTCCGCCTTTATTATTATTATTATTATTATTATTATTATTATTATTATTATTATTAATATTATTATTATTATTATTATTATCCCGATCCGATTGAGGGTCTTTCCACTTTTCAGCGGTTGTCCTTTTACCAGCCGGCTGCTGGCCCTTCACATCCACATGTGTCATTCACAGAGGTAGATGATCAACAGCCAGTGTAGGGGTGACATGTGGTTAGCATGTCGAGTCCCCCAGCCGTTATAGCTGGTTCCTCAACCTGGAGCCGCTACTTATTGTAGCTACCCAATTGCCTCATGATGCTGGGTGGGCACCGGTCCCATACTGGCCGAAATACCATGAGAAAATTTCTTCCCCCATGGAGACTCGAACCAGCGCAAGTCCTGTAGCTCTGCGCCAAAGCTTCCTACCTTAACCGCTCGGCTAAGGTGCGGGACCATTTTTATTATTATTAATATTAATATTAATATTATTATTATTGTTATAATTATTATTATAATAATAATAATTATTATTATTATTTATTATTATTTATTTAAATTATTATTATTAAATTTATTCTGGTATAGTGGCTAAAATGCTTACTTCTGGATACAAGGATAACTAGTTCTAACTACTCTGTGGTTGAGGATAGGATTTTTTTTTTCATGGCTCAATATCTTTTGATGGGGAGCAAAGAAATTATTTTGCTACGTGCTCAGCATTTTTATAAATTTTACAATTTTGCAATGTAATGTTGTAGATCCTGTGCCATAAATTTACAAAACTTGAAAGAATTTCAAATCTGAAATTATCCTAATGTAAAACATGAACTCTAATTTTAAGAGAGAAGAAAAGACAGGTGAATGGGGGAAACTTATATTAGTAAGCTTATTGATCTTTATGGAAAATCATATTTAATTTGAGTTAAATCCCATAAGGAAACACATGTGGTATGAATGGGCACTAAAAGAGGAATACGGAAACTTCTTGTAGAAAAGTGTGGGAAAATTTCCAGTAGCTAGGCTAAGAATAAGGTGGGAAAATATCTATGATTTGAGGGAGATAAATTATACAGGAAATGATTGGAAAATATTAACTCAAGATGGAGATGTATAGAGAGCTTATGTCCTTGAGGCCATGAAGTTCGAGGTTTGATAGTGCCAATGAGTTAAAAATTAGACTCCTCTAAGCAAAATTTGTCAGCCCTTTGAATCCTGCATTTTGATTCATGATCATATTGATTCTAGTTCGTTAAATAACATTTTATCCTTAGATTAATGTTTTCAAAATATTCAAATCAGTCATTATTATTATTATTATTATTATTATTATTATTATTATTGTTATTATTATTGTTATTATTATTATTGTTAATATTACTAGTATTATTGTTAATATCTTTATTATTATTATTATTGAACATTTAAAGTAATTAATTATTTTAATGATTTAATGAGTCAATGCATGAAACCAATTAAAAAATTCAACAAATATCAAAAGGCGAAGAAAATGTTTGTAACTCACTCGGACACATAATCAGCTGGACTTGCCTTTGTACCAGTCTGAAACAAATATGAGCAATTTTAACTCAAAATTTATAAATGAATGTTTTCAGAATTTGATTGTATTACATCCAATGAAAATAATTTTGCTATCAGTACAATGCTAACTGAGTCAAATATTCCAAATGATTTCAAGAATTTGGAGTAGAGCCGGGCACATTTAATGTGCAACACAAATTTAATGTCATCTAACATTAACGACGATACAATGGCATTCCTTGAAACCCTAATTCCATTTGCAATCTAGGTACTTATCTGTTTCTTTGGTAAGCCATATCTGTGACTGCTAAACAATTCAGTTAGTGTCAAGTACTATGTGGTATTTAATAATACAATTGAATTAGCACATTCCAATTTGCTCTTGTGGCATGTGGTTGATGAGAGTAAACTGCCTGACATTTTTCATCCGGAGTGTCTGGGGTCACTCAGTCATGTAGGAAGAATTCCTGTAATTCCCCTGTTCATTGCTCGTGGAAATACCAATTAAATCCTCAGATTCCATCACTTGCTTCTGGTGACAAGGCAAGAAATGACGAGAGTAATCTATGTGATATTTTGCCCCCAGAGTGTCCAGTATCACTCATGTAGGAGGAATTCCTATAATTGCCAATTGAATACCAATTGAATCCTCAGATTCCATCACTTGCTCATGGTGGCAAGGCAAAAAATGACGAGAGTAAACTGCGTGACTTTTGCTCCCAGAGTGTTCAGGGTCACTCATTTGTGTAGGAGGAATTCCTGTAATTCCAAATGAATACCAGTTCAATTCACAGATTACATCACTTGCTCATGGTGTCAAGGCAAAAAATGATGAGAGTAAACTGCGTGACATTAGCTCCCAGAGTGTCCAATAATACCAATTGAATCCTCAGATTCCATCACTTGCTGATGGTGACAAGGCAAAAAATGACGCGAGTAAACTACGTGACATTTTGCTCCCAGAGTGTCCAGGGTCACTCAATAGTGTAGGAGAAATTCCTGTAATTCCCCTGTTCATTCTTTGCGGTAATACCAATTGAATCCTGAGATTCCATCACTTGCTGATGGTGACAAGGCAAAAAATGACGCGAGTAAACTGCGTGACATTTTGCTTCCAGAGTGTTCAGGGTCACTCAGTTGTGTAGAAGGAATTCCTGTAATTCTCCTGTTCATTGTTTGTGGTAATACCAATTGAATCCTCAGATTCCATCACTCGCTCGTGGTGGCAAGGCAAAAAATGACAATAGTAAACAGCCTGACATTTTACTCCCAGAGTGCCTATACAGGTGGTGTTAAGGAATATGGCTCCCATGTCCGATATTCAGTAATGTTTTTCACATATCATCAAGATAAGCAAATTATACTGTGTAAACCACCAGGGATGTAATGTAAATTATTTTGTTTTGCCTCTTCTTTAAGCATGAATAACCTATTCTTTGAGACTATATTAAATTTAATAGTATCTCTTATATCCTCCCATTATTTATTTATGTTTCGTTTCACAGATTTTCAATAATTGGGTTTTATATTTGAAAAGAAAAATATACGCCTAGACTGGGGTTTGAACCCAGGACCTTTGGCACTCTGTCAATGCTCTTCCATCTGAGCTACCTAACCCTCCAATCTAAACGGGTATTTTTCTCTTATACATAGTTAATTCCCTAACCCCAAATGCTGCCTAGGCAGCTCAGATGGAAGAGCTTTGACATAGAGAGTCATGGGTTCTGGGTTCAAACCCCAATCTAGGCGTATATTTATCTTTTCAAATATAATTTGTCCATCATTAAGATGTTTAAAAATGAATAATATTAAAATTGGGTTTTACTTCATCTTGTTTCTCCTGGCTTTACATCAGATATAAATAGGGGGTTTACTGTAGAATTTAAAATTTATTTTTTGTTAGTAAATATTTAAAAAGATAAATTGCTAAACTTGGAATGTGGAATTAACACTTCTTTTATTTTGTGATAAACATTATCTCAATTTGTGTGTAAGTTCCTTATAGAACCTTTGTGAATATTGTTGTAACTGAAAAATGCATTATTGTTCCAGTATTGCTCATACGATTACTGAGAAAGTCACTGAACAGGCTACAATTATGGTGAATGGAAAATTAAAGGAATATCAAACAAGGGTATGTAAAATTTTATAGTTTTTAATAATGATAATTTAGTTATTATGTATTTTGTCTTTTAATGGGGATTATGTATCTACATTGATTTGTCTTACGTAATTTGTTTTGTATAAAAATTAAAAATGAGATTTACAATGATCTCACAAAAGATATTTTATTTATTTTATTATGGTTCATGATATTTACTTCATGGCCAGAAGAGTAACTATAAGGCATACGCTATAGAAGACATATTGGGCAGAGCTATGTGCGGCTAGTGCATTTCGTCTAGCCTATCATAATCGAGCAGTGTTGTACAATTGGCACTGCAACCATGACATATCGTCTGTCTCTTCCCCTCTTACATACCAATATCTGACAACGGTGCATGAAGGGTGAAGCAGGATTGGCTTACTGCATATGTCTTCTAGTAGCGTGCCTGGTATAACTGATGATTCTAAAATGGAATTAACTCATCTTCAGCATGGGCGACTCATGGCTTTGAAGTTACGTGAAGAGCTAGTAAGAAAAATCATTTGTACACATGCTTATCTTAATTATTATTAAATTATTAAACTCACTTATTTGTTTATTTAATATTGTAGGAAATAACACTATGAGGTTTCTTTTATTTATTATGAGTTAGTTATTTTGACTCACCTCATTAAGAAAGATATGAGGTGAGTCAAAATAACTATCTAATAATAATTACCTATTTCTTGTATATCAAATTGATCATTCAGTCCTTTGAGTTACAAACTTGTCAGTGATATTTTCGTGGAATGCATGTGTCTTCATTAACTACAGTAGAAGTTCTTTCTGAATTGTATTATTCTCCAAAGAAGTAAGTCTCTCTTCTGAAATTGTATTTCTGAGGTTTATACAATTCAGACAAGAAATGCTTCTTTCCACAGATGTTGTTGTAGAGGAGTTTGAAAGAATAAGGGAGAACAATCTTGAAGTGTCCATAAAAATATCCCTATCCTCATGAAGTATTTCAAAATTGTTTGTGGTTGAAATTCATTTATACTTCTGCATATAAAATTGAAAGTTTGTTTCTTAAGCGATGTTTCTTGGGGAACACAGATCCATAGAAATTTCAAGTGCATTGAAAGGAAAGCATGTGTGGTATTTTTCAAGCAGTGGACTAGTGGTTATGCTCCTTGCCTCTGGTCCCGAGGGTCACGGGTTCAAACCCGGCCGGGGTTGATGGATTTTTAGGATGGAAAAATCCAAGGAGCAAATCCTCTGGGAGGGACTTTAAGCCGTGGGTCCCGAGTCTGAAGATTTTCAGGCTCGTAAAAGATCCTTAAGCCTGAATGAAAAGGCCTCTAAGCAAAATTTACTGAATTTTCCTGTCCTATTACTACCTTGGTTTCCTAGATGTCAGTATGAGATGGAACGCTGACCACACACCACTCAAATGACATCTATATGAAAACAAGTGTAACTAAATTAGTATGGTTCAAATTCTTCCCTGTAGGGAGAGAGTGCCTAAATCTCTGTTAAGAGAAACATGGGCTTACAAGAAGTGGTATCAGTAAAACAAACAAATTGAATTTTTTGACAATCACAAAATCTCTCATCCATTTTCATCAAAATGTGGTCCAAAATTTCATAAAAATCAGTGTCGATAAATCTGAACACAGTGATTCTCGGAAAGGGAACTGTACTCTCTTATGAGGTTCATATCCGTTAATTTGCTGACCTTTTCAAATATAATTGAAAAATACTCTTCTTTTGTCTTGTTTTTCAGCATATCACAAGTAGTCCTTATTTTTTGTATACAGTAGTTAACATCCAATAATCTCTTTTGCAAAACATCATACAGGATAAAATTTAAAATAAATTCTGTTCACCTCATATCCCATCTTCTAATTGGGCCGGTTTCATAACCTAGGCAGTTTCATCATGATAAATAAAATATTTCATCATGATGAAACCACTTAGGTTTAAAACTAGTCTAATTAGAAGACGGGATATGACATGAGGTAACATAATTTATTTTAAATTTTACCTCATTGTGATATTTTCTATAATAGTTCAATCATACAGGAAACCTGTCAAACAAAAATATGTCATTAAACACTACTGCCAGAAATGTGAATTGAAACAAATTTGTGTCGTGAAGAAAACCTCTGGCAAGATAAGTAGAATTATTGTCAGACTTTTAACAGGAAACTGTGGTTTCAAAAACCTCTTTCATCTTTTCCCAGTCATCCACAATTACATTAATTAATTTTGAGTTGAAGCTCCAGCAGACAGATGTTACAGTTGAAATGCATGGTCCCGATGCAGAAGTAATTGCTAATGTTCTCTTCACTGAGTGATAGAAAAAGGTAGGAATTCCAGTAATAGAAGAAAAATATATGCGATACTTTATTTTTTTTACTCTGTTGTAAGATTGCATAGAAGGTATACAATTACAGTATACAAAATACTGCAAGAGGAGCTTTCTCCTTAATTTTCTTCTGAGGTCCATTTAAATGGCCAGATGCACTTGCATCATCATAACATTATCCTATTAATTTGTGCTCATAGCCAAATGATCCCAAGAGTTTATTCAATAAAGCAAACAAAGTTTCTGATGATCTGTCAGCACTGACATCATAGAAATCTTAGAAAGTCTCCATTACAGCTCCATCAGCATTAACGAACTTCTCTATTATAGAACACTGAGAAACTTGTGTGATATCTGTCATATCAACTAGTTGGATGGAAAAGAAACAAGCAGTTTCCAATTCAGTTTTTACAAAATCATTAATGTAGTCTGGAATGCACTCTATTGTTTCATTTTGAGTACTTTTTTTATTTGCCGCTGAACACACTTTTTATCTTGGAGTACTGGTTCTGTATTTCTACAGGACTACTTGATACCAGCAACATCAATATTTCCTTAAAATTCCCACAATTTAGTGAGTTTATAGTTTCATCTTGACTGCAAAATGCTAGTTCTTGCTTACTTATATAGAGTACTGCATCAATCACTAACTGTAGGGAAAGTCTGTTCAAATGCACATTTTCATTGAACTGCACAATGCACAGTCTAGCATTTTCCTTCATGGCATATGAAATGAGGAACATCGTTTCAAACCATATTATGTCTACCCCTGGACAAAATTGAGTTTGATATCATTTCGTTATGTTTCTTATGTGCTCTATCGAGTTGTATGCTCAAATCGTGTCAAATTGCATTTTTTCATTGCGTAAATGAAGCTTGAAAACAAGTGGTTGTTTCATATCGTATTATGTCCACAATCACGGTTGGTACAAATCACATTTTGTCCTCGTCTCCATTTTCCTTGCTATCTGCCTTGGAATTTTATTTTTTTTTTCTGTTGGATATACTAATCATATGATATTAGTTTTGCCGTGAGAGTAGGTTTATGCATTGTTAGTGAATAAAGATACTACCTTTCTGCTGTGAGATGTATTAATATGGGGCACAATTCAAGAGGCAGTCGAAGGAGGCAAACACGAAGATAAACAATGCGGCAGTTTAAATCTGAGGAAAAGTAAGTATAATAGTTCAATTTTCTTAAAATAACCTACATGTAGGTAACATTCTGTAAATTAATTTTTTACATCATTTACTGATACAGTGCTATAGGCTACAAATATAATAAATTATTTAATAAATTTATGTCGGTGCCATTTATTTTTATTTTGTAATTAGGAACCGTGGCAAAGACCCAGACATGACTGAATTTTCACTTCCCTATGAATTCTATTTCCTTTTGTTTCGATTTACAGCCAACCTATTCCAACCTGTTCTCAAACTGTCTAAATGAAGCTCATTATTCCTGCCAATTATGATATTATGCTTTCTATATCACGGATATAAACAATAAGAACCCTCATTTCTATGTTTGGACAGAGAATCAAGCAGGCAGGGGCTCACTTGAAATCTCATCAGCTCTATCCGATTTCTTAGAAAAATTAGTTTCCCCTATAAACTGAGAGTTTAAGGCTTTTTGCTGATGGGTGCAGGGTCAAAACAGGAACATGCATGATGTACATGCTATGGCGTTCTATCTCCTCAACAAAACTTCCTTCATTTGAAGAATGTCACTTTTTTCCCTGCAAGTAGATATTCATTTCCGCCAACTGATAGAATTTTTTTAATAATTGAGAAGAAATTAAGGAATTTGGAAATTTTACTTCTAGATGATTATCTGGAAATTTACCAGAGAATTGGTTCAGTTCATGTTCTAGGAAAAGACTGGGTAGTGAAGAATTATAAGGAATTGAGCAAACATTATAAGAAATGTGAGGGGGATCAGGGAAGTGAAGAGAATAATGCTCAGAAAAACAACAAAAGATGGGAAAGGCACAGCATTTCATAAAATGGAGACAACTTATAGGATTGATGACCCTTCTAAATTATTCATTCCTATTTTGAAACGAGGACAGGCAGGCATTACAAAACCTACCAGCAAGGTTACTGAGGCAAAGAAGAGTGATGTTGAGAACTTGTTTTACAATTCTACCAAAGTGTCCTGCTCCCAGTGAAGATCACACTGAAAATAACACACTGTATGACTAATATTTAATTTTAGGAAGTTATATTTTGAGGTTATTTTAATTATATTATTTTTGGTCTGGACATCTTACCTCAATATTAATGTTGATTTGTTCTTGGACATGTTTCAAAACAATTCTGTTTTATCGTCAGCTGGGATAAAACAGAATTGTTTTGAAACATGTCCAAGAACAAATCAACATTAATATTGAGGTAAGATGTCCAGACCAAAAATAATATAACACTGTATGACTTATTAAGGTAGAATATGTTTATCACTCACCTCATATTGTTCTTCTTATTTGATTATAAACTAGTTTCGGAACATAGTTTCTGTTCCATCCTCAGTAACATCACGACCGTTGTTCTGTCGTCTTGAAGAGTTGTCCTTCTCTCCTTCCATTGGCTGACTGAAAAACCTCGAAACCAGGTCATTCTCACCGGGAATTTCAAAGTTCATTAATTTCTTCTTTTCGCTCTTTTGAATGTAGATCTTTTCCCAAACAGTAAGTTCTTTAGGTTTTTCTATTTGTTTTAATAATTTTGCTTCTTTCTCGATAAGATGTTTTTCAGACCATGCATGGCAGCCACTGCAGATTTTTCTACTTCCCCTTTCTTGACATTCCTGAGATGTTCTTTAACTCTAGTTTTCAATTTCTTTTAGTTTTTCCTATGTAGAATTTCTCACATTCTTCACATTTAATTTGATAAATCCCTGATTTGTTTTCTTCTTTAATTTTCTCATTCTTATTAGGTCTAATCAGTCTACTGATGCTGTAGTCATTTTGGGTGCTAACCTTATCTTGAAATCTTTAAAAATTTTTTGAAACTTGTGGTGTTTTAATGGATGATATGTGAATTTTCTAAATTTTACATTATCTTCTTTTACTTTTAGAAGAGTGCTTTGATTAATAAATTTTTGTCTTTTGAACTTGTTTATTTTTTTGAGTATCATTTTTATAGCAAAACCATTTTTCGTGGCTACGTTGATTATGTGTTCTTTTTCTTTTTCATAATTTTCTTTGTTCATTGGTATGTTCACTAATCTATGTGTCAAACTATTGAAAAACTGCTTCTTTGTGAGCTATGTGATTGAAACCTAAAGCTTTTATGTAGTTATCTATATGTGTCTTCTTTCTGTAAATTCCAAATTCTATCTTATTTTCTTCATTCCTTTTTAAGTTGAGATCTAAAAATGGTATTTCTCCATTGATTTCCTTTTCCATAGTGAACTTTATAGTTTGACTTTGAATGTTCAATAATTTTAATGCATCATCTATCTGTTTATGATTAACTATTGCAATTATGTCATCCACATATCTGCACCAGAACTTGAAAATTAAACGATGTCCGTTAATTATCTTGTGTTCAAAAGAGTGTGGGATGTGCATTGGAGTTGCTATGCTCTTTGCACTATTCCTTTATGCAACACAGATTAATTAGCCAGAATATTCACTATATACAGCCAATAATCTTACTATATTAAGTTTTTTTTTCTATTCTATATGAAGTTAATAACACTCTAGAAAATTATATGTTTGTTCTATATTAAACTCTTATCTAAATACAGTCCAAAATATACAATAATAAACTCTTAAATATTTATTTTCCCATTGTGGTTGTAACAAACCATATTATGTCCATTACAACCACCCTAATATCATCAACACTATTTTGAAGTGATTTAATTCCTTACATACATCAGTTCTGTATATTTAATGACAAATTTTAGACTTGTCAGTTTTTATATAACATTCATAGTTTAAGAGTACTATGTTTTTTGCATTTCCTGTAAAATTTTAAATTTTGGACATAATGCAGTTTGAAACGATGGTCCTCAAATTGTGTTTTGATTTCTGTCAAATGTTTTCAAATTTACTTGGCACTTTATATGCTCTGCCAAATCTGCGTGTTTGTGTAAAGATCATGTTATATTCAACAAAGCAGCAAATCTTCTCAATTCCAAATGATGTTTTTATTGCTAAAAAGCAAACAAGGCCATCAAAACAATTTCTGCAGAGTTTGAGAGGATATTCCTTAAACCATGGCCATTTGAAACTAGGATTGTAGTGTTTTCCTGAATGATTAACTTCTTTTGTACCACATAATTGTAGAGATTCAGTAGGATGCCCACACTTTAGAACTTCCTTTTTATCTTCATCTTTCCAATGTGAAAAGGTGTTTCCAATGAAATACACACTACTTCATAAACAGAATTCATATTTACACCACCACAACAAGAGCCTAACAGTGTGATACAAAAGAATTTCATACACATAGCCATGAAGGAGATGGCTATTTCACTTTGCTACTTCATCTGCAGGATTTTGTAATGCTAGACCTCAGCAGGTGATTTATGGTTGTTGTGGTGACCAGCAAGTTAAGCTCTGCCCCTGGAGGTCGAGCAGTTGGAAAGCAAGAATCCTTCACTTGAACGCAGGCTGCAGACCTGAATGACACTATGCGGCGCAAGCATTTTGTGTCACAACGATGAGTCCTGTTTCATACAATGATACAGAAATATGTTTGTACTAAAACCAACATTCGTGACAAGGAAAATTAAGTTTAAAAATTATTCTGTAAAAATAATGTGTGGTAAAAATAAGGTGAAGTGGTACTTCACCTCCTTCCCCTGATTAGCTTTCCCTGATCTTCGGACTTGTGACAGTTCAGCATATGACAATTATTATCCTCCTGCCTCTATCTTAATCACTCCTTCAAAATATTTTTGAACATTACAAGTTTCCTCATGTGTGTGTCTTTCACTTCAAGAGAAGAGAATAGATTATAAATATTTGAGAATAAAGTACTTAGAACAATTTCTGCACATGTGACATAAGTGGTGAATGGAAACTTAATGTAAGGAAACCATAGGAAAAGCATCCAGTAAGTAGGCCAAAGTAATGTGGGAGAATAAAATTAACCATGATTTAATTATTGTGAATTATAGAGAGAATGATGAAAAATGATATATTGAGAGCTTATGTTTTCATGGTCATGAAAGGTAAGCAGGCCAAAATAATATGGGAGAATAAAATTAACTATGATTTAATTATTGTGAATTATAGAGAGAATGAAGATAAATTATATATTGTGAGCTTATGTCTTTGGGATTGACAGTGACAGTTGAGTTGGTTTACAAATTTCCAAAATTCTTGCATGCAGTTTTAGTTCAAATTTTCTTCATTGTGTTTGGATTTTTCTTTTATTTTTAATTAAAATATCATTAGTCTCAGTACCATATTAATTAATTTCTTAGAACTGGTATAATATATACAGTGTATATATATATATATATATATATATATATATAATCCATTCAAGTGTTAGGTGAAATGGCTGTTAGAAACTCATAAAGGAGGAATTTTTTCCTTCCATTGCTTTTTGAAATGCCCCAGAGATCTCTTCCCATTATATTGAAGCATGTAATAAAAATCCAAATTTCATAACTTTTCTAGCCTAGATTATGGCACATATTATACGTGCGTAATACAATCCTTATAGTGATTAATACCATAGCCCATTGTTGAGCCATAACCTCTCCTTTGTCAGGAGTTTATAGACCAAGCTCATTTTACTTATCTTATTTGTCCAATGATGCCATGAGTGGCATGCGGTCAATGCACTGACTCAATGAGACATCTAGGAGGCAACAAAGGTAATATTAGGATGTTTGAGATCAGTAAATTTTGCTTAGAGGCCTCTTTGTTCGGACTTAAGGATCTTTTACAAGCCTGAAAATCTTCAGACTCGTGACCCATGGCTTATAGTTCCTACCGGAGGACTTGCTCCTTGAATTTTTTCATCTTAAAAAAATCCATCAACTGCGGCCGGGTTTGAACCTGCTATCCTTGGGACCAGAGGCAAGGAGCATAACCACTATACACTGCGGCCGGATCCTTATAGTCACATATGCTATTCTATCTATCAAGCAAGATTTGTTTTGTGATATTTATCAAGTTATGTCTATTTTTACTATATTTATATTTATACTCTTTTATTATCATTTTTCATATAACAGCTAGGCCATGTGGCCTGCCTGGTACAGTATCATAAAATATGAATTTCTTTCCATTTTATAAGTCCCAGACGTCTCTTCCCATGACTTGCTAGTGAAGCATATTTAGGTATTCTATGGAATCTCATCCATTTTAAATGGTTTATCCAGTTATGATATTTCTCTATGAAATGAAGTACTCGTTCTATGTCAAGCTCTTCCATTAGTTCATTATATTTTATCAAGAATAATAAAAACAAATAAAGTTAATGTATCTTATATGGTACATTGAACATTCAAGGATTAAATGTAAAATCTTCTAATGTTTTTATTATTCGTACATCTCAATGATTGAAAAATTATACTGTCAGACTGGGGCTCAAACCCAAGACCTTTGGCTTTCTATACCAATGCTCTACCAACTGAGCTATCTGGCAAGTTCCAATCTAAATGCAAATTTTTCTCTTATATATGTTGTCAATTGCTGTGCCCCAAATGCTATGAAACCCTTGCTTCTGTCTTTGCAAATGGCAGCTTCTTTATTAAGAAGACATTTATTTGGGACTTTTAATAAAAAAGCCGCCATTTGCAAAGATAGAAGCAAGGGTTTCATAGCATTTGGTGCACGGGAACTAACAACATATATATATATAAGAGAAAAATTTGCGTTTAGATTGGAACTCGCCCAGATTGCTCAGTTGGTAGAGTGTTAGTCTAGAAGGCCAAAGGCCCTGGGTTCGAGACCCAATCTGAGTGTATAATTTTTCTTTTGAAATATGTATAATCTTCACATTAACAGAAGTGTTATGTAAATTTAAAAAATATTCATGCCATCTATTCACTGAGTCCATGACCCAGGGCATGCAAAGGACAGTGGATTGGCATTGATACACAGATGCATTTTTATGTTCATATAATGAAGTTGGGAATATTTACATTATGAGGTTTTCTTAATAAAAATCAAATGAATCGTGAATTCTTCTTACCTCATACATTTTAGATCAGTAAATTTTGCTTAGAGGCCTCTTTGTTCAGGCTTAAGGATCTTTTACGAGCCTGAAAATCTTCATACTCAGGTCCCATGGCTTAAAGTCCCTACCGGAGGACTTGCTCCTTGGATTTTTCCATTCTAAAAAATCCATTGACTGCAGCCGGTTTTGAACCCGCTATCATTGAGACCAGAGGCAAGGAGCATAACACTAGTAAGAAGAATTCACGATTCATTTGGTTTTTATTTTTTTGCGTGTTTATGTGCTACAATAAACTTTATTAGAATCATGCTCTGTATATACTTTTGTTTTTAGGGTCTGGAATGGTTGGTTTCTCTCTATAACAACAATTTGAATGGAATTTTAGCAGATGAGATGGGCTTGGGTAAAACCATTCAAACAATTGCATTAATCACATACCTGATGGAGAAGAAGAGAGTGAATGGTCCATATCTCATCATTGTGCCTTTGTCGTAAGTTTTTTTTATTGAGAGATTAGATGATATTGTCCACTCAACCTAGCTTTGGACCCTAAGGAGCAACATAGATGTTTTTCCACCTATCTAATTATTCTTAGTACATTTCTACCTGCTAAGTCCAATTCATTCTTGACAACATAAATTCATTTGTCTTCATCTTTCCTCATGTCCCCATTTGGGGCTCAAGTCTTGAACAAAAGCCTCCACCTTTCTCAATCATTCCACATTTCCCTCTCCTCCACTTTCACAAATTATACTCAGACCAATGGATCTGTGCCCCTATAGCGCTGACATCATTCTTAGAAAAGTACATATCTATACTCACACCATATCACTGCACTCTCCTCCCACTACATCAAGCACCAGCCACGGTAACTTATCGAGTAGGGATGTTGCCAAAATTCCCCCAGTGTTGTGGCTCTTGAATATTGAATAATGCAAGGTTGGAGTTGAGTTGACAACACTGGAGTGCAAGTACAAGAGAGAGATAGGAATGCAGGGAGGGAAATGATTTGCTGAGGCAGAAAAGGAAGTAGGCTTTAGTTTGCATATCTTACAGGGACACAGATCCGTTGGACAGGCAATACCACTAATGTCTTAAAAATTGTTAGGATTTATTCAAATTAAATAATAATAATATTTTTTTTTATTTAGGAATATTCCACAATACTGTATTTCTCCTTCAACACAAAGTGATTTGTCGTCAGAGGTTACTGTCTAAAGCATCTTCTTCCCTCAAATCTCTAGCTTCCATACTTCTCTTCACTCCATCTATCCATCGTTCTCTAGGCCTGCCTCTTCCACTTCTTCCCATTTCAAATGTTTTTCTTCTATTTTTCCTAATATGCTTTTCTCAACTTGCATAATTACCCTTATTGTGCTGTTTCCGACCTTATCCCTTAATAATAATAATGAAGAATGAGTCATTTTTTGTATCTTACCTCATAGTTTATATTTTCTTAAATACGGGAACTGCAGTTTTCAAAAGGAAACACCCCTTCCATTTTCAACCGACATTATGACTATGGGATTTTCATTGGAATCTCCATCTATAATGTTGCCATCTGGTGTTGATTTGATGAACTTTGAGATCAGGTCCCGTTCATCAGGAATTTCTAAATGTTTAATTTCTTTGTGCATCTCATTCATATTTGTAATTATTGTTCCTAGATACTTGAAATCAGCCACTTCTTCCAAATTTCCTTAATTTGTCATTAGTTACCCATTTTCATTATATAATGCACTTACTTTCATAAATATAGAGCATACATATTATTCACAGTTTAAAATATTATAATAATTATTATGCAATATAAAAATCTATGTCATTATTTTTTCCTTTTATATTATTTACATTCAATTTATTTATTCCTATAATTAATGGGCAGGACGAATGGCAGGAATTGGGAAAGAAAGTGGGGCTAGGTAACTCCTTGTAGAAAAACCAGAGGGAAGGCGCCCAGTAGGCAAGCCCATTATGTGGTGGGAGAATAATATTAACTATGATTTGAAGGAAGTAGATTGTATAGGGGATGATTGGAAAACATTAGCTCAGGATAGTGATGTATGAAGAGCTTATATCTGCATGGCCATGAATCTATGGGTTCAATAGTGCCAGTGAGTTATTTTAATGGAAAAAATATTTACTTTAATAAATTTACAGTTTAAAATATTGTATTAATTTTGCCTTTTTTTTTTCCTTTTATATTGTTTACACATAATTAAATTTTTCTATGACTGATGAAAAAACATTTACTTTCATAATTATAGGGGCCTATTGATTATTCACAATACCAATAGTGTTTAATATTATAATAAAATTATTGTATAATTTAAAATTACATTAAAAAGGTTTGTTCAATTTCTAAATTTGTTTATTCATTTTCTACCACCGTTACAATATACAGGACATGAAAATAAAACTAATAGCAAAACTGTACCTCACTGCCAGGGATGTTACAGTAACTGACACTACCGCCAGAGGGTTAAATAAGCTGATTGCAAGCTTTTGTGTTTGTGTCATGTTAAAGTTAATGTTTATGAGAATGCACCTTAAATCATCTTTCTGAGACTTCAATATAATTTTATTAAGTCCTTGTTTTGCTGTTGTCTGGAGTCTTTAAGTTTTTGAGACGGTATGAGGTGACCTTCATTCAACAATGAGCCTGATTATTGGTAAATGGTGTAAAGTAGTAAATCTCTATTCATGTCTGGCATAATATCAGGATGATATGAGATGAAACTCCTATAATTGAAGGGTGCTGGCTGACTGTCTGTCATGCCATCACTGGGGCAGAAGAAATTGATTGAAACAAAACGGATGACATGAGTATGGAGAAGTAGTTGAATGAAGTTTTTGGCAGGGGAAAACAAGAGAAACCTAGAGAAAAAAATAATTAAATGAATCGTGATTTCTTCTTACCTCATACTTCTATGTTATTTTAAACACAGCACTGCAGTATCGGCGACATGTTGTCGTCATCATCAGCTGTTTTCACGACAACGTGTCGCCGATACTGCAGTGCTGTGTTTAAAAAAACATAGAAGTATGAGGTAAGAAGAAATCACGATTCATTTAATTATTATTAATTGAACCTCATAATGTTAAAAATTCCCAAATTTAATATATAAACCTAGACAAAAACCTGCCCTGCGACCAATTTGTCCACCATGAGCTTCACATAGAGTGATTGAGATATGAACTTAGGACCCAGAGGTGGAGGGCGAGTGTCTAATCACTTGTGCTATGGAACTCAGCAGAATTTTTTATTCCTATTTTATGAAGATATTTTGCTAGGCAGTTGTGTCTAGTTTTCAGATGGAATTATACTTCCTTTCTTCGCTTGTCTTTGTTAGCCATGTTTTATGTTACACACGTGGAATATTAATAGATAATTTTTGTTATTTTGTGTATAATTAAACATTGACAATTTTCTGTATGCTTTAAATTTCAGCACTTTATCCAATTGGGTATTGGAATTTGAGAAATGGGCACCTTCTGTTGTAGTGGTAGCATATAAAGGTTCTCCTGCCATGCGAAGAAATATTCAGAGTCAGATGCGTGCCACAAAATTCAATGTTTTGCTTACTACCTATGAGTATATTATTAAAGATAAGGCTGTACTGGCAAAGGTAAGTTTAATTGGAAAATAATAATTAAATGTTGGCAATTTATGCTTTCTTCGTGGATCTGAGGTTCATGGGATTGATCCCATCCTAGGCTCAATAAAATTTGAGTGCAAAAAATTTGATGACATAGCTTCCTTTTAGAAAAAGGCCACATTGTTATTTATTGGATACTTTTCTGAGCTTTTGGCTCCTTTAGTTGTTAAAGTTTGACAATGAAATGTACAAAGGTTGGGGCATAAATCGAGGCAACTATTATTTTTTGTGCAGAAATATTATCAGATCAGAAAAATGTTGTTTGCCACATGGAAAATGTGCTGTCCTAGTGTGTCATCACAACAGGTGGCTCTGTGTTTGCCTGTATGAGCACAGAGAGGTACTTCAAAATGAGTTGTCTTGTGACAGTTGTTGAGAAATGGAAGTGCTCATGTATGTAAATAGCCATTCTACATGGGAGAAATGCTAGAGAATGTGACTGGTAATTGGTGGAAGCTGTTGTGGAATAATACCAGACAATCTTGAGGTGGAGTGAGTTTCATTGAGGATGTGTGGCAACAAAATATTAGCATTGTGTGGAATGAGCTGTGAATGTGTGGGCTGATGTGATGCATGAAATAATCGACCACATGCCTGGAGGATGACAGACGATGAATGCTACTGGAGTTAGGAAACACAAATGGCATCGAGAAATGCACCATCCACAGGATTATTTTGGTCATTAATCTGGATAGTGCAATCATTCTCTATGACAATGCAAGACCACATGAAAGAGAGTGTGTAGGGTAGCTACTGCGGCATTGTGGATAGGAAGTTTTGGAGCATCCACTGTATTCTCCATGTGACCTTGAGCTCATAAAAAAGATACAGGAACCATTATGTGGTAGGTGGTTTGCAACATCAGAGAACATTGCTAATGCTGTGCAACAGCAGATGACCATAATCACGCGTGGTATGGAAAATGATGATTCAGATGGTATTCAGCACCTCTTCCATATTGTTGGTAGTATGTTGTGAATGTTGCAGGGGATTACTTTGAGGCCCTTTAGAATGAGTATGTGTGCTGTAATGATTGTTAAACATGAAATCAGGAATATCCATACACATAGTTCTTCCCTTGTCCTTTCGTGTATATGTTGCCAGTTTTCCACCTGTGCTGGTATTCATGCAAAAAAATAGTTGCCATGACTTATACCCCAATCCTTGTATACATAAATTCAGGAATAAATAATAATTTCAGAAATATGGCTTTTTTTGTTTAAAATATTCTACGTATTCATTCTTGAAAGCTCTTGACATTTTCCAAAATGGGTTAAGAGCTGATATTTCTAGTGTTTAATATAGATTCTCATCTCCACAAATTAGTTTTGTACATATTCCAATATATCTGTCTGTATTGTTGTGTTATCACAAAATTGATAGGAAGTAACAATATGAAGTATTTAATCAAAGAAAATTGAATTGGTTATTTACATCTCACTTCATATTTTGCTCTCACCTGGGACATGTTTTGAAAGATATTTCCTCCATTTACAGGCAAAAGGCAACTTTGAGATGGCTATTGAATGTCTTGTATATTCTCTCCCTCTGGTGTTTGGCAGATGAATCTCACAATTAAATCTTTCTCCCTAGGAAGTACCTAAAAATTAATTTTTTGTCTGTGTTTTTCTGGAAGTAGATCCAGAGGCGTGCATTCAACCCCAGCTACCCCAGCGCTGATAGGGTAATTAGTATATTAATAATTTTGAATTAAAATAAACTAATATATTTGCCAAATTTCATTCAAATCTATTATGCGTGAACATAAAATTCAAAATTCCCGCCATGCCAGCAGACATGTTCAGTTTGATGGAGTCTTCTACATTTTCACATTATCTCCATAGATAAACACATAGAATGTTTCCTCTAAGTTATCCCAACTAACATCAGCTACTGTGCTACAGATGAATCTGCGCAAGCACAATATAATATATTTCGATGCTGCCTCAGTGATAACCCACTACATCCAGCGATAAGCCACACTAGACTAGCGATAACCTACTAGACGAAGCTTGTGTCTTATTCCATCAATTTTTTATTGAATGCCAGCTGGCTGGACACAGTTAATGTCACAACTTGAATAAGTATACACAAGGTTGAATGACGTTTTGACCTATCAATTCATGAAACATTCATTTGATGAAGAAATGTGATTGGTTGATTTGGGAAGTGCCAATTCCTCAATAATAGATTTTTTAAAATAACATTTTTTTATTCATAATATTTAATTTATGCTAGTTATGTTTTTACAAAAAAAAACAAATTATGTGGTACGTTTTTCTCAGTTATAGCAACCGGTTAATTTAAGAAGCTTTATTTATATTATGTAACTGAATAAAATTGAATTAATATCAACATGTACATATACTTTTTGTGGAAAACAACAGTTGAATTTAATATTGACACTGAGTTCATTCAAATGAGTTTGTATTACATTTTCATGAGTTCTAAAGTGTTACTGATAAATGTAATTTGTCAATTTAGTAAAAGTGAATGTGACTATAATTTACGTACGAGACCATTTTCATTCAGACCTTTCAACGAGAAATATGACCTCGTGCAACAAGGTCGGCCAACTCCAGATTTATCGGTTCTAAAAAATAGCAAAATTTACAAGGCATTTTAGTGTCATACTATTTATAAACTGAACAATTCGGAATAAAAGTTTTTATAAACTATAAGTCACTTTTTTTTTGAGTTGTTTCTTGACTCACCGCATACTTCTTAACTCCCTCGCAGATCCGGATTTCTTCACTGTATTTGTGATATTCTCAATGCTGTATAACATGATACAGCATTGAGAATGTCACAAATACAGTGAAGAAATCCGTGATACAGCATTGAGAATATCACAAATACAGTGAAGAAATCCGGATCTGCGAGGGAGTTAAGAAGTATGAGGTGAGTCAAGAAACAACTCAACAAAATTAAAATAAACCTCATAGTATTGTTTACTTTTTATTATTTCACTCACCTCATATTTCATAACTTCTTGAGGTGAGTGAAATAATAAAAAATAAACAATACTAAAAAACCTCATAGTGTTATTTCCTACCTACATAACTTAATTATAAGTCACATTTTTGTCATAGAGCTGGGGTAATTGCTCTGACCACTGCATGCTACTGTGTAGATCCTTCACCAAACTGTGAATTCTGTTGGCTTTCCAGTTTTTTTTTTAGAAATTTTTACCTCTCATCAATTCTATGATTTTCTGTCCACCAGTGAGTAGCTACTAGGAATTTTTCTATTTCCTCATATTTTACATTTCTATGAAACTCTTTCGTTTTGATATCCAAGATTTCTTTTAGTTATCCTACTCTCTTTATTTTGTTGCATTTAATTTACTGATAGTCTTTCATACCTCATTTTATAGGGACACAATTTAAAGCTGGTAGTAAAAGTTCTGAAAATGTATGCTCAGCACCATCGTATTTCATCCTTGAGTTTTTTTTTTCATTCTATAAATGTAAAATGTGGAACCCATAGCTTTATTTCTCTCTCAAAGGAACTATATTCAGGATTTTTACATTTTGAAGACATGGACCTCAGACCTAAATGTAACCATGGTAGTCACTGGAATAACAAATTTTTATTGTGATTTGTTTAATATGTATGTTTTAGTTACGTTGGAAATTCATGATTATTGATGAAGGTCATCGTATGAAAAACCATCATTGCAAGTTGACACAAGTATTGAACACTCATTATTTAGCCCCTCATCGTCTGTTGCTTACTGGTACTCCACTCCAGAACAAACTTCCTGAGCTCTGGGCACTTCTCAACTTCCTGTTACCATCAATATTCAAGTCAGTCACCACTTTTGAACAGTGGTTTAATGCTCCTTTTGCCACAACTGGAGAAAAGGTATATAGCTTTTATTTAAAGGCAAATTTTGGTTCATCAGTAGAAATTTTACATAAGAAAAATCTATTATATTATTTTAAAATATGAATGGAATGTTGCTAGAACAGTACGATTCTGATAATTTAAAGAATTTCAAAATTTTCTTCCTTGAGTAGTTGGTAATACTGTCTCATGATTATCACAGTAAAATGATACCTTTTTATGTTGGTTTTGGGAATTCTGTATTATTTTGGCAGTAGCTTAACCCTTCAGTAACGGCAGACTTTTCAAATTGATCGCACTGCCAGACAGAGGAGATTTAAATATTTAAAGCTCGTTTTAATAGATTATTTTCAAATACTTACATCTCAGCTAAATATTACAGAGTTTTAATGAAATTTGTACTAAAATGTGCACAAAAAATGGAGAGAAAATGCATATGGAGGCCTACAATATGTTGCAAATTGTAATGTACAGCTACAAAAAAATTATTTTGAAATTTTATTTTAAAAATATATTTTGGAAGCCCTCTCATTATGAAGATTGTGTTTATAAAAGCTCATCGTAATAATAATTGAACTTATTTAACAAAATCTATTTAGTAACTAGTTGAGTTTTAATTTTTAGAGCCCTGTTTAATAAATGATTATATGTGTACATTTCACAATATAGACTATACTATTTACTTTGGCTAAAGAATTGTCAATCAAGTTGAATGATTGGTAGGCGTAAGTATTACATTATACTCAGTGTAAAATAATCACAGTATTATTAAAACAAAATCTATCTTAGAATCTAATCTGTGTTATCTTAGAGAGCCTAAAATTT
Source organism: Diploptera punctata (assembly GCA_030220185.1). Lineage (NCBI taxonomy): Eukaryota > Metazoa > Arthropoda > Insecta > Blattodea > Blaberidae > Diploptera > Diploptera punctata. Next base: position 32,187 of record JASPKZ010009843.1, on the reverse strand, counting down.
ATCCATTGCATTTTAATTGCCGTTCAAATATAATGGTGACATATTATTAAAAATTTGCACAATATAGTAGGTAAGTTCATTATGAATAATTTTGCAGCAGACATATAAAAATCATTAAAATTCATCGGAGAACATATTGTTTAAACAACTCACCTCATAGGATTCATGCTTCCATGATATCGCGATTTCAAACATAATCATGTTCATCGTCAGCCATAACTCCGACTGATGAAATTCTTCGGCCGTCAACTATTCTATTGTCGCCATCTTCAGTGCTGCCATCTATGGTTGAATTTATGAACTTCGAAATCAATGTAATTTCGTTAGGGATATCAAAATTCATTGATCTATTTTTGTTTTTCTGAATGTATATTTTTTCCCAAACTGTCAATTCCAAAGGTTTCTTTACTTGTTTTAAAAGTTTAGCTTCTCTTCCAATTTTATGATGTTCTAATAAACTATGTGCAGCAATTGCAGATTTTTCAATTTCACAATTTTTAATATTTCTGAAATGTTCTTTTGTCCGAATTTTCAAATTCCTTTTTGTTTTTCCTATATAAACTTTATTGCAATCATCACAATTTATTTGATAAATTCCAGATTTCTTACTGTCTGGAACATTGACTTTTTTATTGGTACTTAGAAGATTACCCAGACTAAATTTATTTATTGGTGCCAAAGAAATGTTGTATTTGTCAAAAAATTTTTTGAAATTTCCTATGCATTTCAGGATGGTGAGTAATTTTCTTGTATTTTTTCTTTTCTTTGCAATTTTGTAGAGTAGTATATTCATTAAGTCTTTTATTGTGTTTGAATTTCTTCAACTTATTTATAATTAATTCTTTATCAAAACCATTTAATCTAGCAGTGTTTAAGATATGTTTAAACTCTTTATTGAAATTTTCTTCGTTTAATGGTACATTTTGTCAATCTGTAAATTAAGCTATTGAATATTGCATGCTTATGAGCAATGAGATTGAAGCCTGATGATTTAATGTAATTATCTGTATGAGTTCCTTTTCTAAATATATCAAATTCAATTTTCAGTAAAAATCATTTTGAAATATTTAAATTTATATAAAACTTAGGCACAAATGATTTAATACCCCATTAAACAAAATAATGTCATATTCAGAGTTGGGGAAAATGTGTGAATGTTTTGCAGTACTGAAGCAAATTATTAGGTAACAAAATTGCTGAGAGACAAAACAGATAAAAGGGAAATCTCTATTTATTTAACTTTCACAGGGAAAGAACACTATGAGGTTTAATTTAAGAATTAAATTAATGTTTTTATTACCTCACCTCATATCCTTTTTCTTCTATACTGCAGTTTCGGAGCCTATCTCCATCTCAGTAGCTTCTGGTCGACCGGTCATAACACTGGTCGACCAGAGGCTACTGACGATAGGCTCCGAAACTGCAGTATAGAAGAAAAAGGATATGAGGTGAGGTAATAAAAATATTAATTTAATTCTTCAGAAATCTCTATATTCATGCCTGGTATAATGCCAGGTCAAGAGATGAGATAAAAACCCTTATTATTTAAAAAAAACATTCATGACATGACAGGTATAGAGGGCTTTTGGTCTTCCAGCCTCACAGGGCTGACATGTGGTCTCCTTGAGTCCCCAACAGTTATAGCTGGTTTTCTCAACCTGAGCTACTGCTAACTGGAACTACCCAAATTCATCATTATGCTAGGTGGGCATCAGTTCCATACTGGCTGGATTTCTATGAGAAAATATCTTCCCCTATGGAGATTCGAAACCAGTCACAAGTCCCCCAACTCTGCATTAATTCATGATGCCTTAAACTGGTGTGAGACTCCTATTATTGAAGATTTATATACAAGGATGCCAGCTGACCAAAACTGTTAGACCAAGACTGCAAATGAAATGGAACGAAGTGATTAACATTAGAGGGAGATTCCAACGAATATCCGGTAGTCATAATGGCGGTTGAAAATGAATGACAAGATCATTTGAAAACTATAATTACCGTGTTTGATAAAACATGAAATATAAGGTAAGATGTTAAAATGACTCATTAATTTATAATTAAGAACCTCATAATATGTTTCCCAATTTTAACTTTGATTAACTTTGAATGATTTAACATTAGTATGGAGAAGTGGTGAATTGAAGATTTTGGCAGGAAAAATGGGATAATTCCCAAGAAAAATCTTTCTTGAGTCTGATTCACTCATCATAAATCCGACATGGATTGACCAAGATGCAAACTTGGGACCCAGAGATGGTTGGTGAGTGTTGAACAACTTGGAGTTGTCACAAACTTGATACTTGAGGACGTCTTCTTCTTCTTCCTTCCAAGTATTAGGCCAAGGCCTGTTACGATCCTATAGAAAAATTTTCCCTCCAGCATTTCATAGGATGGCGCAGAGATCTTTGTCCTCTTGGTATATAGTTATAAACAGCTTTGGTGATCCGATTTGAACTCATTCTTTCAAGATGGTGTTTCCAATTTAGTTGGTACTGTTTAATATATTCCAAAATTGGCATAGTCTTCAATTCTTTTAAGATATCAGTTCATTTGATAAATGTACACTTTTTTACAAAATAGATAAACCTCCTCAAATTGTATCCAACTCAGTGCTAGGTCGAGGAATGAGATGCATTGAAGCCCCTCATATTGGAAGTCAGTGAATAACAAGGATGCCGGCCGACCATGCCTATAGCACTATCAGAAGGGCAGATGAATGAAATGAATGTGAAGAAATGGTATAATGAAATTTGTGGCAAGGGAGAAACCCCGAGCAAAACCTGCCCATATCTATTTTGTCTGTCATGAAACCCACATGGAATGACTGAGATGCAAACTCAAGACCCCAGGAGGGAGAGTTGAACATATAGCCGCTTAAGCATAAAACAGATGTTTGTGTGAAAATGTTCTCCATAGGTACAAAGTTACATACTGTTATAGTGTTCTAATACAATCTTTTTTGTGAGAGTTTGCATCAAGAATAAACAAAATTTCAGTATAAATTTTCAATAAATTACACAATATTGATCAATATTTTCCACATTTGGTTAAAATATATCCTAGTTTTTGATAGGCAAATTAAAAATTAAAATTGATTTTGAAATATTACACCTCACATCAAGAAATGAATCAGGGCACATTTTTGAGTACTTTGTTCCTATTCTCAAAAAGATTCCAACTATTTGATGTAAGCCTCCAGTGTCAGCTGATTTCCCTCCCTCTAATAGTGGACAAACCCTTGCTCACCAGGAACTTTGTTATATTATTTTTGGTCTGGACATCTTACCTCAATATTAATGTTGATTTGTTCTTGGACATGTTTCAAAACAATTCTGTTTTATCGTCAGCTGGGATAAAACAGAATTGTTTTGAAACATGTCCAAGAACAAATCAACATTAATATTGAGGTAAGATGTCCAGACCAAAAATAATATAATTAAAATAACCTCAAAATATACTTCTTAAAATTAAATATTAATTACAACTTCTTAAGTTACAAGGAAGGAACTTTGTGTTTGTATCCTATCTTATGATGACAACCATTTTGTTTTTCCACATGCTGGATAATAATATGAACAGTCATAATGGTTGAAATCTCTTAAGACTTGAAATGTATATTGTATATACTGTATATTATTGGAAATTAATTATTCATTAATTTTAATCTAGGTGGAATTGAACGAGGAAGAAACTATCTTGATCATTCGCCGTCTTCATAAAGTACTACGTCCATTCCTTCTGCGTCGTCTGAAGAAAGAAGTGGAATCGCAGTTGCCAGACAAAGTTGAATATATCATCAAGTGTGATATGTCTGGTTTACAGAGAGTTCTATATAGGTATAAAAAGTGTATGATTACCTGTCTCATATTTAAAAGTATAATCTGCTATGTTCTTCCAGTTGGTAGGATTCTTGTGTTCCCACCAGATGTTTGGGTTTGATATCTGGTGGGATTGAAAATTTTAATATTAAATTTTTGATCAGAGGATTAAGAATGGTGACACATTAAAATTTATCATTGCTGTAGGATTTTTCATGTCTAAAAAAATAGTTTTGATGATCTGGACACACTGAAAGATTGTGTTGTCACATTGTCCCAGAGTATACCAACTCAATAAGTTAGCAGCATGTCCTGCTATTTATTTCATTATCTTACCCGTTACATGCCATCTCATATTTTCTCAAAGAATCTTTCATGAAACATATTAAAATAGTTTTAGCACCAATTGTACTAATAGTTTTGCTTTGTTTCTGTATAATTGAAGCTTCCATGTGTGAATACTTGTTACAAATGCTTGTTTCTTGCTGTTACTTGACAGTGACTTTACATATTATAAGAACCATGTGAATTGAGGTAGATGATGATGAAAAGTTGACATAAAGGCTTGCCACTGTTTCACCAATTGAATAATAATCAGCCTAGCGTCATCATCATCATCTTCTTCGTAAGTTCAACAGGTCAGGGTGGGCCCCAATTTTCCCTAAATTTACTTTGCTATCCAGCCTAGACTTTTGCATATATCTGCCAATTGGGTGCACCTGTCTTCTTAGCATCATCATTGGAGCGAGGAGAAATATTCCATTGCATATGTGCTGTGACTAGTACAGATTCTCCATCATGAATGGTAAATGACATAACTAAGTTACTTGAAAATGTAAGCAAAAGGGACAGACAGGGGTGTGTAAAAAACTAATACTTTATAAAAAAGTGTTAAGTAACAACTTGCATAATTTTGAAAATATTCAACAATAGTTTTGTGGTCAACTTTGCCACTGACCTTAAAAGTTAATAGAAATTATATATTAGTTCTGTCAGGTGAAAGTACTTCTAAAACTACATTTGCAACAAATCACACAACAGAATCCTGGGTTTCATCTATGGAATTCCAAATTTTGATTTCACCCAGAGATTGACATATTTGCAGGATAACATTATAATAACATTTAGATGCATAGTATTTTTGTAGAATTGTTGCACTGGGATGACCTTGCCTAAGGTTTTCTTTAATGAAGTTTCTAAATTCTCTATGTTGTACTTTGTAAATTGGTATAATGGTACCTACAATCATTTTTTCACTTACCTTCAAAGAACTCTTATTGAAGTAGTAAATGTTGGTGTATTTCTTCTTATTCATCTACTGATGCAACATGTACTTTATATTTTTTAGTGTTTCAACAATTTTTGTTTCATGTTATAATATGTGATTTGTGAAAAACATAACTTACAATGTATATTTTTGCCATTTAATATGAAATGTTCTCTACTAAATTCTCCTTTAACTGATTTAATTTACCTTCACTTGAGGCTGAAGATACTGATCATGATATTAGCAAGGAACTCACAGAAAATAATATTCACTTATCTGTACAGTACAGCTATCACATTGAACCAGTGCCACAGTACACACTGTTTAGCCCTAAATCTGACTGCAGTGATGACGTCAAGCAAATCAGGTGCATTGCATGTAATTTTATTTCTTCTTCAATGGATATATGTACTTGTTATCATCATCATCATCATCATCCATTCCATACCTACATCAACGTGTACATCTTACTTGCTGTCTCTTTTCTCTTGGTTCTGCCAGTAGGATTCTTTTAGGGACAAAATTTTCATCGGCTCTATATATATATATATATATATATTTGTGGTCCATCTGAGATGGCCAAGTTTGGTACTTGCTATCTTGTATTTTATATACAGTTCATTTTTATATAATAAATTAATATGAGAAGCTAAAGCCTTTACTATGATAGAAATAAGTTAATTAATTGCCTGAACCGGGAATCAAATCCCGAACCTTCAGCTTTCCGTGCTGATGCTCTGATCACTGAGCTAATTCAGACTACATTCCCATCCAAGCATAAATCTTCCCTTTACCTTTCTCTCTCAGTCCCACATTCAATGTAATGAATCATCATTCACAAATACACATGAATGGCTTCTACTTAAGAAGACCTGAAGGGACTTCATACAGCTATAGCATTATTTACCCCGCAAGCGAATTATGACAAATCAAGAGCTTCAGAACTTTTGAATACTACTACTACTACTTATTATTAAATAAATATTGAGAAGGGAGAATTTATGCTTGGATGGGAATGTAGCCTGAATTAGCTCAGTAGTCAGAGTAACAGCACGAAAAGCTGAAGGTTCAGGGTTTGATTCCCAGTTGAGGCAAACATTTTTCTCTTTACCATTGATTACAATAATTTAGTTGTGTTCATTAATTTACTTATTTCTATCATAGTAATAGCTTTAGGTTCTCAATATTAATTTAATAAAAATGCTATAGCTGTGTGGAATCCCTTAATGTCTTCTTAAGTAGAAGCCATTCATTGTGTATTTGTGAATGATGATTCATTACATTGAATGAGGGACTAATAGAGTAAGGTAAAGGGAGGATTTATGCTTGGATGGGAATGTAGCCTGAATTAGCTCAGTGGTCAGAACATCAGCACAAAAAGCTGAAGGTGCAGCAAACATTTTTCTCTTTACCATTGATTACGATCATTTTTATATGTTTGTCTCCTCATTCCATCATCAATTATAGCTCCAAATATTCTTCTGAGGTTTCAGTTTGAGATCTATTAATATTTTTTTTTACATAATGTAGTCAACAGCCTCAAGTACAACTCCTAACCTAGAGAGCTAAGGACTTTTCTGTTGGGGTTACCATACCCTAGTTGAAGGGCTCTCCTGATGAAGCATTAGGCATTTGCCTTGATCTTCCCTAAGAAGATAAGCAATAGAAGACATTTCCTGGGTTTAAAGTATTTGTCTATTTGACATTGGTAGATCCTCTAGTACTCTTAACTAGTTATCAATGTCTTTCACAAATAACTCATATTTTATTAAGTTATGTAGATAGGAAATAACACTATGAGGTTTTTTAATATTGTTTATTTTTTATTATTTCACTCACCTCATACTATGAGGTGAGTGAAATAATAAAAAATAAACAACTCATATTTTGTTCTTTTACATTAGATAGTTTTTGACCAGCTAGGCCAGGATCTGCCATTTCAGTTTAAGCAGGGACATTCTAGCTGTATGTGTTTTTTCACTGTGCATGGACATTGTTGACTATAGCATCATTTGTAAAAAGGTATTGCTTTGCCTCAACTGTATCCTGAGTAGATGAGGGCTAATGGAAGTTCGGCGCTGTACAATGGTGTCATCCCTTCAAAACCCCCTCTCTCAGCAGTTTAATAAATGAAAAATAATTGTTACAAGAAATATAGTACATTTTATTGTTACATTGTCTCTCACTTATTAATGAGAATGTTAAAGAAAAAATACATTTTAGATACAGAAGGGTGAGATAATTAAGGAATGAAAAGATTGCCCCATAAGACCAGACTATTTCTAGACATGAAAAATCCTATTTATTTTGTACCAAATGCTTTTATTTAATTTATTGCTAAGTCTTCTGCAATATATATCTTGAGAAGGCATATTGTGAGGTTGGAACCAGCAAGTTCTATATACTTTTTTTTTTTTTTTTTTTTTGATTTCCCTTGTTTTTTATATTAAATGATTCTTGAGAGCTATTTCTATAATTAATATTCATGTTTTGTCAATAATGTATATAGTCTCTGAATGTTCTGGATGTCCATCATTACTATACAGGGTGGACCGCTCGAATGGACCTAATTTCAATTGCTTGTTACTGGCAAACGGTTGAAGATAGAAACTTAAAACAACGTTCATATTACAGAAAAACTCACCAAGTTTTGATATCCAGATCACCACATCTCTATATGAGCCCCAGCAGTCACTGTGACGATATCAAAGCGATGAACAATTTCTTGCCAAGTACGTTGGAGTATGTCTTCTGGAATGTTCTCAATAGCCTCTATGATGCGCTCACGAAGATCACGAAGGTCTTTGACTGGGGTGGTGTAAACTTTATCTTTGACATAGCCCCAGAGAAAGAATCCAGTGGTGTTAAATCGGGAGATCTCGGGGGCCACGCGATTGGTCCTCCCCTACCAATCCAACGGCCAGGGAAAATGTTGTCCAAAGTCGTACGAACTTCATTGGACCAGTGGGGAGGAGCACCATCTTGCTGGAAAACGATGTTAGGCTGCAGTTGTTCAATTTGTGGAAAGAAGAACTGCTCCAGCATGTCAAGATATGTGGTACCACGAACAGTTTTCTCGGCGAAGAAAAACGGTCCCAATGCCCTTATTATTGGACAAACTGCACCAAAAATTCATCTTCGGACTATCACGAACATGCTCTTGAATAGCGTGAGGATTCTCCGATCCCCAGATCCGCACATTATGCCGGTTACCTTGCCTGACAAATGGAAAGTGGCTTCGTCCGAGAAGAAAATCTTGGTCGTGAAGTCAGGATCAGCGCCGAGACGGTCCAGCATCGTATTGGCGAATTCCACTCGTTTCGGCATGTCACTCGGCTCCAGACGTTGCACTAACTGCACTTTATATGCGTGCAGTTTGAGGCGTTTGTGGACAATCCGTTGTAATGTCGATTTTGGTATTTGAAGTTCCCGCGAAGCTCTTCTTAATGACTTCCGGGGGCTTCGCTCAAATGCGGCTTGAACATTTGCTACCATTTCATCGGATGCTCTGCGACCACCACCATGCTTCTTCAACACAGATCCTGTAGCTAATAATGTATCACGCCACTTCTTTATGCTTCTAGCAGTTGGAGCATCACGGTTAAACACACGCCGGAACTCCCTTTGAACTCTAATGATTGATTTAAACTCCGCATACCACAAAACGCTTGCGCTTTCATCTGCGGAGTCGCCATTTTCACAAACAATTAAATCTAAGAACGAGAAACGTATCTTTGTGCCATCTACCGACAGGATTCGAAACTTGGTGAGTTTTTCTGTACTATGAACGTTGTTTTAAGTTTCTATCTTCAACCGTTTGCCAGTAACAAGCAATTGAAATTAGGTCCATTCGAGCGGTCCACCCTGTATATACCTTATCCTATACTTAGTTCTAAACTTTAAATCACTCCCATAAAAAATGTCATATTGAACCATGTGGTCCTAATTCACAATATTTTACTGATAGACAATTATCATTGAGTGATGGCATTAATCCTGTGGTCTGCTTGATCCATTATCACAAAAGTAGACTAAGTAGTCTTTGTGTCAACACCATATTTAACTTCCCTTGATCACAATCATCCCTGCTTTCATAAACGCATATCATTAATTAATAAATGAGTTAGATTTTAACACCTCACCTAATAATTGTTGATTTCTCGAGGACAAGTTAAAATTTATATAATGAATTTGGGAATTTTTAACATTATGAGGTTTTATTAATAAGAATTAAATAAATCGTGAATTCTTCTTACCTCATACTTCTATGTTTTTTAAACACAGCATTACAGTATCAGCGACCATTGTCACCATCCTCAGCTGTTTAATTCTTACATGTTAAAATACTTCAATGTTGAATTGTAGGTTGCTTCTTACTCCCTCTAGTGGTTGACTGATGAACTTCCAAATTAAATCTTTCACCCCAGGAATTTGAAAATTCATGATTTTTCTATTATTTTTCTGAATGTGAGTTTTCTCCCAAACTCTGAGTTCCTTAGAGTTATCTAACTGTTTTAATAATTTGGCCTTTGTTTCGATTCTGTGTTTTTTTCTGACCATGCATTTGCAGCTATTGCAGATTTATCTAATTCCCCATTTTTAACATTTCTAAGGTGTTCTTTCAATCTTGTGTTCAAGTTCCTTTTTGTTTTTCTTATGTATATTTTTTCACAATCTTTGTACCGTAGAATGGGGTGAATAGCAACAGTTTTGAACTTCAAGTTTAAATATCAAAAGTACTATAAGAGATATTGAATTGAGACCTACCTCGGTTTATGGGTCTTTCCCGTCCTCTACAAGCCTGCAGCTTCATATTTTCTTTTTATGGCAAGGTAAAATTTAAAAAAATTGAAAACATGCTGTTTCTATACACCCCATCGAGCGGGGTCAATAGAAACAGGCATTGTTTTTCACGTTTGTTTCTATTTCAGAGTTTGTTGGGGCAATAGAAACAGTAAGCATTGTTAAGGGATGGATAGAAACACAAACGAGTGGTAATCAGAGCAAAAAATTTAATTACAATATATCGTAACCGATACCCAAAAACAAAAAGAACAAAAGTGAGAATACAAAGTTTAGTCTAATAAATTATGAAGGCACTTAAGTCATCCTGAAAACAGATTTTGTCTTTCCAGCGAGAAGCAGACTTTGAGGTTTGAACAACTGGCATCAATTTTTTAATTACATCATCCTTGGAGAAAAATGATTCTTCATCAGTCAAGGAAAACATATTACTGCTGAGGGTTTTCTTGCAAAACAGTCCAACATAACCGTCATCTTGAAAGTCAGTGACTTTGGAGACATACATTCTAAATACATTTTTAGTTTTTCCATATACCTTCACGATTACAAAATCGTCAGGTTGGATTAATCTGTCAAGTTCTTTTGAAAGTTCGGCATTTGCAGAAGAATCGGATAATGTGAGATCTGAGTCACTGTCTTGCACAGAATAGTCCGAATCTTCTGGTGATGATTCTGAATCGAGTTTTTTATTTTTCTTTTTCCTGGCACTTACACTTTGTTTTCTGGTACCTGTGGAATTATCATTGTCAGTGCTTGTACCAGCAACAGATGTGCTAGGTCCAGTCTGATCTGGATCCGGTGGAAAATCTGCCACAGAAACACTTTTTCCTGGACCAACATCTACTTTCACTCGCTTTTTTCGAGCTGGAACTGTTTCTGTGTGTCTTAGAGCTGTTAATAGTTCCTTGAAGGAAGCATCAATAGCAGCAACAGGAGATAGTGCTGGTGTTGTGGCTCTTGAGGATTGGGTTGATTCAATAGACAAATCTGAGGAGGGTAGCATCTTTAGTACTTCCTTCCGATTTAGGGGCACAATACCACATTTTCTAAAGCCAGAAATTACATTTTCCGATTTGCATGATTCACACAGTTTCTTTAGCAAACTAGGAAACTTGCTCTTTTGAATGGTAGCTTCATTCTTGCCGGGTCCTTTTTTCCAATCTAGAAGGATTGAACGCCATGCCATTTTGAGAGGCCGAAAGAATGCCACGTCTAATGGTTGAGTGAGGTGCGTGGAGTTTGCTGGTAAAAATATAAAGTGGACATCATTTTCTGCACATTTTTAATGAGATCCAAGGACAAGTGGCTAGATAAGTTGTCTCCAATCATGTACTTTTTGCCAGGTAAACGTCTAAGATAAGGAAGGGCTATGGTTTCAACATAATCAGAAAAACAAAAGTTGTCGAACCAACCACTTTTGGTCCTATTGTATCTGGACCCATCAGGGCCTCCTTCTCTCCAACTTTCATACAAGTGTAAAGATTTATAGACTACATATGGGGGTAAGAGGTGACCATCACCAGCAGCTGAAAACATGACAGAAATGGAGCATTTGGTTGAGTTCATCACCCTTTCTGGGTACTTACATCCACGCTTAGTTATTACTTTATGTTTTCCAGGATCATCAGAAAGGTTCGTTTCATCATAATTAATAATGTTTGATGAAGGAACGTCTCTGAGCTCTGCTTCTAGTCTGTCAAAGTACTCATTGATCGTTTCTGGGGAGACACCTGCTCTGACCCGTTTAATGTTTTGGCATAACCTTTGTGACAAGTCAGCCTTATGTCTATTCAAAAAAGAATAGACAAAATCACGGCCAGGAAAGTTGTCTTTGAATTTTTTTATGGTTCTACCTTGGCGGTCAAGCGATTCTTTGACCAAAATTCGCAGAGTCCACGAATCAATTGGGTAGCCCCAGTCAGCACAAATAATAAGTCTACTCGCCACAGTTTTTTCCTCTTCTTCTGTTTAAAGCGGTTTGCCCTCCTTTTTTCTTAATTTGATCACCTTTTTTCAAATGTCTGTAGAGGACACTATAATGGATGTCATATTTTGCCGCTGCGTTTCGAAGGCTAAGGCCATTAGTTATGTCTTCAACAGCTGCCTTAATAACCTCTGGATCTTGTACTTTGTTCGGTTTTAATCGTTTGTAACTCCTTGGCATGCTGAAAGAAAACGGTCACATTATAGCTTGTGCCAGCTAATATTCCTCAATTGGATAACTATTGGTTGTATATTATATATTTAATTGTCTTTCAGCTGTGACATTGGAAAATAAACACAAAATAAAAACTTTACGATTTGTGGGGTGAATAGAAACAGCAAAATAATGTGTTTCTATTCACCCCACAGATTCAAAATATGGATCATAACCTAAAACAAAAATTGAAACAAAGAAATGGTTTTGTTTACACTATATTAAACAATGTGATATCTTCTACAGGTATACAAGTATAAAAAATAGTACAATTCAAACATGTGAGGTGATGAGGTATGGTACTTACATGTAAAGTTTGGAAAACGATGAAAATCGGCTGAAACAGAAGTTGCTTTGTCACACCACTGAATCTGAATCTCAGTATTGCCAACCACACAAAATCACATTTCCCTTAAATCTTACCTTATTTCCATCTCATAAAAAAAAAATATCCCTGTCTGCTTTACTCTAACCCCCTATTACATAATGTTGAATTTTTTCAGAAGTTTCGTTTCTATTCACCCCACTGTTGCTATTCACCCCATTTTACGGTAATCAATTTGATCATTCCCTGATCTATTGCCTTCATTAATCTTTTCATTTTTGTTGGTTTTAATTAATCTATTCAAGGCTATAATCATTTTTTGGTGCTAATTTAATGATAAATTTGCTGATTTTTTTTAAAAAACTTATTATATGCCAAAGGATGGTATGTAAATTTCCTGAATTTCTTATTAATTTCTTTAACAGTCTGAAGAGAACTTTCATTTATCAATTTTCTGTTTTTTGAATCTATTTATTTTCTTATGAATAATTTCTTCTTCAAAACGATTCTCTTTTGAAATCTTTAATATGTGTTTTTTCTGTTTTAAAATTTTTTTGCTCATGGGGATGTTTACAAGTCTTTCTGTTAAACTATTAAAAACTGACTATTTGTGTGCGATGTAGTGAAACCTGTTGCTTTAATATAATTATCATTGTGTTTCTTTCTTGTAAATTCCAAATTCTGTTTTTCTTTCTTCTTAATTTATGATCAATTTTAGGTCCAAAAATGGTATTTGGTGGTTATTTTCAACTTCTATACTAAATTTGTTTCATTCTGAATATTAAGATTTTACAGCGTCTTCCAAGTGTTTGTATTTGACTATTAAAATAACATCTTCCACTTACCTACACCAAAATTTAAACATCAGTGTGTGCTTTAGTTATCTGACAATCAAAATTACCCATGAACATATTTGCCAAAAATGGGTATAATGGATTTCCCATTGCAAGTCCTGATCTTTGTCTGTAGAATTTAAGCTTGTAAGTGAAAAAATATTTGATCAATGCATGATTTTATTTTTAGTATTCTTCTCTGCTCTCACTATCTATCTAGTTTTCCTTTGACCATTTGTCTACAATTTCTATTGTTTTATCTGTTGGAATGTTTGTAAATAATGAGATAACATCAAATGAGACCAATCTTTCAGAAGGTTGAATTTCTATAATTTCTAATTTTTCTAATTTTTCTATTAATTGGTAAGAATTTCCCACAGCTAGATTTTCAAACTTATCCATTTCTTTGAAAATATTACTTAGCCATTTTGATACATATTTGGTAAGTATGTGAACCAATATTATTGATAATTGACCTCATTTCCTTTCATTCTTCATGAATATTAGGAATATTGAGGTTTCTAGGATTTATTATTTTTAATTAAAATTTTAATTATCGTGATAACATTTTTTTAATAGATTTTAAGCTGGTTCCAACATTTCCAATAGTTTTCAGGAGGGGATTCAATTTAATTTCTTTGTATTCACCTCCCTTCAAGAGTGTTTCCATTCTGCTATTATATACTTCTTGGTCCAGGATAACTAATTAGTTTCCTTTATCTGATTTTGAATATACTACAATTTTGCTGGTAATGTCTTTTCTGTTTTCATATTAGTTTGGCATGTATTATTATTGGGTTTGTTTTTAATTTTTTCCAAAACTTTCCCACACTCTTTTCTAATAATCATTTGGTATTCCAAATTTAACCCCTCGTTTGAAATTTTGATGTTGGCTATGTAATTCTCCAATTTTTAACAAATTCTAATAATTTGGAGATTACATTGCCAACATCGAAATTTCAATTGAGGGTTTAATTTTGGAAGACCTAATGATCATTAGAGAAGAATGTGGGAAAGTTTTAGAAAAAAAATTGAATACAAAACCCAATAATATTACATGCGAAACTAATATGAAAATAGTAAAAGACATTTACAACAAAAATGTAATATATTCAAAATTGTATGAAGAAAAACAATTGGTTATCCTGGACCCAGAAGTATACAATAGCAGAATGGAAATACTACTGAAGGGAGATGAATATGAAGAAATTAAATCTAATCCCCTCCTGAAAACCATCAGAAACGTAGAAATCAGCTTAAAATATATTTTAAAAAATGTTATCAGGAAAATAAAAATTTTAATTTAAACTAAAAACAGCAAAACCCCAACAATCATGGTCGTCTTAAAGTTGATAAAGAAGGAATGAAAATCAGGCCTGTTATCAGAAATATTGGTTCACCTACTTATCAGATATGAAAATGGCTAAGTAATAAATTGAATGAAATGGATAAGTTTAAAAATCTAGCTGTGGAAAATTCTCATCACTTATTAGAACAATTAGAAAAAATAAAAATTGAACCTTCCGAAAAATTGGTCTCATTTTAACAAACATTACAACAAATAAAACAATAGAAATTGGTTAATGAGGAACAAGATAGTGAGAGCAAAGAACAATACCTAAAATTAACAAAATTATGTATTGAATGCAGATTTTCACGGTCAGTAATCATAATATTAAGTGATTCTGAGCTAAGTGGCCATGGTCCAAGACTGGTGTTTCTTCCAGACGTTTCTCCCTCAACTGCAGAGGGCATGTTCAGTGGTGAGTACTTCTAGGTAGTGTTCTTTGGTCAGAGGCTCAACTTTTTCAGTGGCTGGTACAACTAGGTAGTGTCCCCTGGTTGGAGGGCTCACAGTTGAGCCTTTGACTAGAGAATACTATGTAGAAGTACTCTCCACTGAAGATGCTCTCCACAGTCAAGTCTCCGACCAGAGAACACTACCTAGAAGTACTTGCCACTGAAGATGCCCTCCACAGTTGAGGGAGAAACGTCTTGGAAGAAACACCAGTCTTCGGTAATGACCACATGGCCCGGAATCACCATTAAAATTATGTACCAATCAAATGTTTTTCACTTACAAAGGTAAATTCTACAGACAAAGATCAGGACTTGCAAAGTGATATCCATATTACAACCTGGATAGATCAGATTATAAAGGTAGCGAAAAAGGGCATGAAGTCAATATATTCTATGCATATATTTTCCTAGACTTCTTTGCTCGAGCGGTAAAAGGCTGATTAGCTGTCAAGGCTGAGAAGTGTTTGTAGGAGTTCAAGGTTGTCTACTAAATATAGATCGGTATGTCGGTTCCGTTATAAATTCCACACACAAGACCAGCATAACCACAACTTTTATTTAACTTATATATATATATATATATATATATAGCACTGAATTAAATAAACCTTTTAGAAAAATACACGTAATTATGACTTAAACACAAATAACAAATCTTTATTTTATGACGCTAATTTACATGAGTTAATATGCTAAAATGAGAGCACTCAGAATATTTTAATGTATATTGTCTTATGTAGAACAAGTTAGAAAAGTTTGTTTTCAAATTACTTCTTTCTTTAATATTTCTACGTTATAGTTAATATTCACAAGTACCAGAGAATCATACTCTCGGTAATATCTTAATTTATTCAAGCAAAAGGTAGTTAATATCTTAATTTATTCAAGCTAAAGATAGTTAATATCTTGATTTATTCAAGCTAAAATAGTTAATATCTTAATTTATTCAAGCTAAATCAAAGTGAATTAATCAACCTGGAACTTTGATAGAAATTGCATTTATACTTACACACTCCGAGATTCGAAATCATGTCCGTCCTAGATTGTTCCTAAAGCTGCCTTCTGTCTGATCTTTTTCCTAAAACCGCGAGTATATATTCAATAATTTTGTTCCCCTTCCAGCTAGAATCCGTGGTGGCCATAGTAATATTTCCTAATCTTTGGTAATAATTTGGTTTTTGTCAGGGACAGATTATATAAGGTGTTTGCTTCCCTTATATAATGTGTTATTCAAAAGGTACAATATTTTTTGTATTTTCGTAAATGTGTCCTAATAGCTTGAAAAATATCTTGTTCCCAAGACCTGAGCTGTTGGGTTATGACCTGCATTTTCCCAGATCTTTTAATATTTTATTAATTTTCCCTCGTTTTTTATTTCTTAACCCATCAGCGAGGACATTTAAACATGGAGTTCCTTTCCCAGATGCAGAAGGACGTGATGATACGCCTGGACTTTTAAATATCCAAATGCAGATTGCCACACATTACGCATTGATACATCTATGATTTTAAAGGCCTATACGGAGTTTGTAAAACATTCTGGAGAACTTATTTTTTCTTGCTGTGGCAGAAAAATCTCCCCCTCATGTTATGACATAATTTACGACAGGCATGTGGAGTGAGTTAGCTACTTATTAGTGAAAGGAGAAACTCTTTGTATTTTTTTTTCTCTTCAGCTATGCCCTTCCTTCGAACTAGTTAATGCCCTATTTTACCGAAAAGAAATATCTGTAAAGTGTCCCACTGTGTGGTCTCATAACTAACCTTTCTTTCAAAACCGACGTGGATCTTGTGTTTATAGACAAAAATCACATGTCTCAGACATTTCCAACTTCTAAAACAAATTTACGTGGCGAATTTGATGTGTAGAATTATAAAAAAATTAAAAAATATAATAGAGGGATAATAGTAATAATAATAATAGTAATAATAATAGTAATAGTAGTAGTAATAATAATAATAATCATAATAATAATAATAATAATAATAATAATAATAATAATAATAATAATAATAATGGTAATGATACTAAAAATAAAATTAGTAATAATAATGATAATAATAATAATAATAATAATAATAATAATAATAATAATAGCAATAATAATAATAGCAATAATAATAATAGCAATAATAATAATAGCAATAATAGTAATGTATGTACTGCACACTTCCAACACAGGTGCTCCCCAGCGGGAGTTTACTAACCAAGATAATCCATTCAACAAGTTTCCGTAATTATATAAATGAATTAATATCAAATAAAATTTAGATTCTCCAACTTTTATAAATATTGTACATAGTGAATCTGAGTAGATTATACAGGGAATGATTGGAAAGCATTAGCTCAGGATAGGGATGTATGGAGAGCTTATGTCCGCGCGGCCATGACCCTACGGGTTCGATAGTGCCTGTGAGTAAGTAAGTAAGATGTGTGGAATTATGAAAATCTTTAATTTAAAAATATGAAGGAAGGATAAATAGATAAAGTTTAGAATTATAAATTATAAGTAAACCTTTAGCAACAATTTAAAAAATGAATGCATTTTAACTTATATCTTGATTATTATTAGGAAATCTCCATCTACAATTAAATATAACTTGTAATTAACCGATGAAAGACACCATTCTATATCATTCTTTGTTTCGTTACTATATTCTATAGTGCTCTGTTCTAGTACAAGTCTTTCACTGTAATCTTAGAATTTTCATGCTATGATTGCAGCTTCATTAGGGAATTATGCTGTGTGGTAGCTTCCCACCCAGGGGATGATTTGATGGTAACAATGATGATAAAAGCTAGATGATGTCCATGGACAGTTTGGGCCTCAAAGCCCACTGCATGACAAGACAGTATTCCACCTTGAGACCACAGATATAATAATTCATATTTTATTAACCCTTTCATTTTGTTATTTGTTTTATTTATTGACACTTACGCTAATTTGCCAACATGTCAACAAGATACATGTGGTTAGCACATTGCCTCAGAGATCTATAAGGAAATTGAGATGTAACTTGGAAGAAAGACGAACATAACGTGATATCTATGTAATCTAGATGTAATAAAACATTGCAAGTCTCATAGGCTGCTATGGGTAGGGCATGTGACATGAATAGGAAATTATATAGGAACTTTGTGTACGAAAACTAGAAGCAAAGTGCCCAGTAGGGGGGATAACCATAAAGTGCATATAAAATATTAACCAGGATTTGAGGGAGATAAATTATACAAGACCCCCACTGCCGGGTTTCCGAGATCGAGTCTCGGTCACCCCATGTTGGTTTTGTGGCGGAAAAAACGGAGCTTGGACAGGTTTTTCTCAGGGTTTTCTCCCGTCTTCCCCTGCCGCATTTTCATTCCATCATTTCTCCATACTCATCTCATCACATTCATTTCGTTCATCTGCCTCTGTGGTGGTGCATCAGACGTGGTCGGCCACACCCTTGTCATACACAGACCTCTATATATAGCGGCTTCTTCTCATCTCATCCGTTGACCCGACCCTGACTTGGACACGAGTTGAGGATTATTATATATAAATTATACAGGAATAATTGGAAAATTATTTGGGATAGCAAAGTATGGAGATGTTATGTATGCATAATCATGACCTCTATATTCGATGGTGCCATACATTTTAAGACAACATAAAACAAGTTGGTTTCCAATGTCCTTCATTTTTTTTAAATTGTCCCTTTCATTGAATATTTTAATAATAACTTCCATTCTCTCTACCTTCCAAATCAAGATATTGTAATTGATGAATCATTATGGTTATGGAGGAGCAAACATTTCCATCCACTTAAAACTGCCAAATTTGATTTTAAAACTTACGAATTGTGTGAATCTAGAACTGGGTATGTGATCTCGAGGCAGCTTGTCACGCAGCTGACCGAGATTCGATTCCTGTCGGGAGAGGCTTCTTGGGTGAGTTTTATTTCGGGGGTTTTCCTGACCTGTATGACAAATGTCAGGAAGCTTTAGGGCCCCAACGGTACCCGAAAATCATCCGGCCATCATCATCATCATTATCATTCACCGGTGTGGAAGCAATGGGAAGCTGCCACACCTATAATTCCCTAGTACAGCTACAAAGCATAGAATGAAAATGCTATGATTGCAGTGAAAGACCTGCCCTTGGGCAGAACACTATAGATTAGAATAGAATGGTCATTCATTGTTTACATTCTATTAATCACAATTTGATATGTATCTAAAATAAGTTACTTGGATAGTAGAGTTTAAAAGTACTACAGCACAGGGGTACTGCATGGACTTTTAAATGACCGCACAGAAGGGAGGAAACCGGTCTCGTATATATACGGCAAACCACGCTGAGGGGTTAAAGCCCTTTCCTAAATTTGATTACGGTCTTATCAGAGTTGATTATTTTTCCTCTACCGTCCGGTATAAAACATAAGTATATATCGCCTCTGCTTCCATCTTTTTTTATACATTTTTTATTATACCTGCAATTAAGCCCTGTTGTATTTATAATATCTCCTCCCCCCCCGAGATATAACCATAGGTTTGCAAAACCTATTGTTATTCTCTCTCACTTTATCGGTATCTTCCTATTTCTCAAAGAAGGGTTTTCAAAACTTTTGGAATCCATAGTTCCCGTGAGTATGACTACCCATAAACTTGGTCATCAGTGTTTACATGCCTACGTCATGCCTTCTCTGGAGGGTGGTATTTAAAGGGGGTGTGTCACTATTACGCAAGAAGGGCTTGTCTCCCTCTAGTATAATCGCGACACTTGCTTTAGGTCCGTGTTACTTTACATATCTTGTTTGTCTCGTGTTTTCCTTTTGTTATTTTTTTTTTAAATCCTCATTTCGATGGTTAAGTTGTTTGCCGCTTATTTTATTTAAATGAGATCGCTCCTCGGTAATTTTGAAGCCCGGTCAGGGATATGTATTTTTGTTAGAGTAAACCTATCCACTTTCCCCGCTCGTTTCCCCTAGGTTCATAATGGCGTGACCACTTTATATCTTTGGGATCTCTAAAGTTCCAGGTGAGTGTTTCTTACTTTGCTTAACTTTGAGGAAGTTTATTCCGATGTTAGGTATGCCATCTATTATTTTTGACTTTACTGTAATCGAAATGCCTTGCCTCATCGCGATTAAACATCAACCTAAGGAATGTTAAAACTTTGCGTAATCTATCGTGAATAAATTTCCTCTCAGTTCTTACACATCTAAACCTATTCTGAACTTATATATTTAGATATCCTAATCCTTAACCCATCAACGTGGACATTTAAACATTGCGTTCCCTTCCCAGATGCAGAAGGACGTGTTAAAACGCCAGGACTTTTAAATATCCACATGCAGATTGCCATGTCAACGCGCTTGGTACATCTATGATTTCGAAAGCCTATAACTAGGTTGTTTTACATGTTGGAGAACTTATTTTTTGTCACCCTGTTAAGGAAAGATTCCCCTTCATGTTACGACATAATTTATGACAGGGCAAGTGGAATGAGGTGGCTACTTGTAAGTGAAAGGAAATACTTTTTTTCAGCCAGACCCTCTTCTGAACATATTCTGTGCCTTATTTTTGCCGAAAAAGAATAAATATCTGTAAAATGTCTCATTGTGTGGTCTCAAACTTTTCTTTTGAAACAATTATCGCAGTCTTTGTGAAACCGTGGCTCATGCCTGTGCAGAAAACCAAGTGTTGTCAGAAGAGAAACATTTTAAGTTTGTCAACAAAATTTTAGATGAGATTGGTGAACATAGTGATTTAGCGTCTATATCAGATAGTGAGGATAGTTTCTTTGCACCTGACTATACACAACCTCCTCACGATATAAGTGACAGTGACATCTGCTGTGTTGACGAGGGACATATTCAGACACTTACACGTGTTTTGATTGCTAAAGGGCTAGGGGGAGTGTCCACAGATTTTGTATGGCAAAATATGGACACGTTTAATTCAATACGAGAGATATTCTGTACATCAGTGGTCCACAGTTCGATGTTTCTGGGGACATTGTTGCTATATTCGAGGAAATATTCGACCATACGTTGTTGAATATTATTGTTGAAGAAACAAATATATACGCTCTACAATCAATATCAAAATCGACTTTCCGTGAGCAAAGGATATGTATAACAAGGTAAGATTAGAAATATAATGTAACTAAATATAATTTATTAATAATTTGGTATATATCTAAAATAAGCTCCACATAACAGATAACTACATGATCTTTATAGGAAGCCTGATATAATGACATAAATTAGGTCTCGTAGATTTCGATGGGCAGGACATCTGTCACGAATGGGTAATGAAAGACATGTATGGAAGCTTCTTGTGGGAAAACCAGAGGGAAAACGGCCAGTTGCTAGACCAAGAATGAATGGGAGAATAACATTAAATATGAATTGAGGGAAGTAGATCATACAGGGGATGATTACAACACATTAGCTCAGGATAGGGATGTATGGAGAGCTTATGTCAGCACAGCCATGAACTATAGGTTGGAGAGTGCCAGTGAGTTAGTTAGTTAGTTATCTAAAATAAGTTACTGGGTGAGTAGTTTAAAAGTACTACCGCGCAGGTGGACTGCATGGACTTTTAAATTACCGCAGAGAAGGGAGGAAGCCGGTCTCGTATATGTACGTCAAACCGCGTTCAGGGGTTAATATTATTAGTCCTTCGTTCTCGAGAAAAAAGATCTTTTTCGTTTTTTCCACAGTTCTCTTGAGTTTCATTTAGAATTTCACCACTTGCTACATTTATTTTCTTTATGTTGACCACCATGTTTTCACACTGTCGTCTATATTTTATGTCTAAATATTTTTTTGTTGTCACTTCTAGACTGCTCATTTGTAGTCCTATAATACTTCACTTTATTTTTATTAGCACCTATCGTTCCTTGCTGGAAGTTGGAGTCTCTGCTCGAGGGTCAGGGTTCGTGTCCACCATGGTCCATGTACTGTCAGGATGCCCGGGTAGTAGATCATTTTATGGGCTCATAATTCAAGGTAGGCCTTATCGTGTTACTTAATTGCCTACAATACCCAGATAGGTCCAAGGACAATTTCAGGATGGGTTGACGGAATTTCTTCATAAAGTGTTGTTTTGCTTGGATGCTCAGCAGATAGGTGTGACATTGGGTAGGTTGGATTAGAGGTTAGGGTTGTCGTTGGAGATAGTGAGTTTTGTTGCTGGGTTGGTTTTCTTGTTGATAGACTGGACACTTATCCACGTGATGGCCTCCATCGGGAGATGTATGTGGTGGAGTAGCTGGTCCTGGTAGCTCCTATGCTGTTGATTAGATATGTGTAGTCTCCAGGACGCCCAATCTTGATTCCATTCTGGTACAGGCCGGGATGAGCCGCAGGTCCAGGAGTGAAGCTGTTTCTGCCAGCTGAAACTCTCGTGTATGTTTTAGAGATTGGGTGGATAACTTATAGCTTTTGGTTAATATTGCAACCCCATTTTGATTCCCTTAGTATAAATACAATTTCTTTCCAGGTGAATTTAGCTAGTCTTAATTAGACATGATATTCTGCTCGGGTGTGATTTTTTGGGGAATATTTTTCTGGAAGTTATCATTACCAGTTTACTATGTGTCTCTTATGTTGTAGATGAGCAATCCTTGATTCCTTCCCATTTACTAGTTATTCTAACCCTTGATTAGTTCTGAACATAATTTAGCTTCTATCGCCCTGTGTTTAAAGGTGATCGGCAGTCACTTTGTTTATTTCTAGTATGTACCACTCATTAATCCCTGATTAGTTTCTCATATTTCACTTATGATTTAAGATTTCATTTAAGATTTAAAAACGCCTCATACTGTAGTTGAGCCCTACATGTAGTGCGCTCGCCTGCACTTGTTGCAAAACTCAACACCGCATGAGTTGTTAACAAAAAATTTAAAAAAATTCTATTTTGACTTTAGATTCTATCCCTGTATTTAAGCTAGTACTCAACCTGAAGTCCAGTCGCCTTCCCTTCCAAGAGTCCTAAGTTAAGAATACCTTGTCAATGTTATTCCCTATTGATAAGTGTGTGGTGTTCGCTTTATTTTCCCTTTCTCTTTCCTTCTTTTTGTTGTGTTTATCCTGCTTCTCTCCCTTTTTCTATACCCTAGCTTTCACATCATAAAATTTCCTCTATTTATCCCAATTTCTCTTCTCTTACTTAGTACCATTTAACCCATTTGCCTCAGAAGACGAGGTAGACTCGCCGGCAGTTAAATGGCCTTCAAGTCAGAAGACGAGGTATACTCGCTTAACTGTGCTGTTATGTATTTTGCAATATTTTGTACATCCCTTGGCAGGGTAATCTTCTGTTAACAGTTATGAATAGTAGAGGAATGTGTTTTTGCCTTCACCCTTATTGTTATCTCAATTACCGTTATCTTTTGTTTGTTTTGAATGTGTGAAAAATATACAATATAATTTACGGTAACTTAAATCTGGTTTCTGGGAAAATACTTTGAGTATTAAACCTGAAGCAAATGGGTTAAGTTAAAATAGTAGGATCCAGAAAGTCCATGAGCATGTTAGTTGTTAAGAAAAATTTGTGCATTTACTCGTCTGTTCACGTCGATAGGTTCCATTATTTCTAAAGCCGTCGTTCAGTCAACTTCCTACCACAGGTTCGTTCTAACCTTATTATTTTCTATGTTTACTTAAGTAATTAATTTATTTATTCATGTTTTCATTTAATTATGTATTTTAGGTACTTATTTATTTAACTTTAGATTGCTTATTGTTGCTTCAACTTACCCACACTACCTTATGGGTGTAACCTCTCATTTTATATATTACCTTACGTGTTTAATCTCTCATTTTATGTACTACCTAATGTGTTTAACCTCTCATAGTATGTAATATCCCTACTTAGGTCAATCTGTCTCTCTTGGCTCTATTCGTCGATCGCACAATCGTATGTATGTGTGTTTCCCTTAGTATTGTTCCTTTAGTGCCCTAATGTTTCTGATGCTCTTTGCTAGTTCCGTTGTCTCTTCGTTATGACCCTATTCTATGTGTGCATACGGCTTTCTCTTTGTGGTTTTCCTTTCCGCTTTACTCTAACCATCGGTGGCTTTTTTCTCTGGCATCGTTATTGACTCTGGATGGTCCCTGACCATCGCTCCTTGTATTCCTGACTTCTTAGTCCGAGGTCTGTATCCCATTGACCTCACTTGTTCCTAAGTCTTGACAAGTCGGTGGACTCGTTGAGCAAATCGCCTCAATGGAGGTGGTGTTTGTTCCTTACTCCCTTCGGGGCCCAAGAAAACTCGAGCAAATCGCCTCAAGGGAGGGGAGTTAGCACTGCCCTGGCCATTCGGCGCCCAAGTTGTCCCTACTGCACTCCCGCTTCTTCCGTTTTTGTATTCTGGCAGACTTGTCGAGCAAATCACCTCAATGGAGGTGGTGTTTTTGATCCTTACTCCCTTCGGGGCCCAAGAAAACTCGAGCAAATCGCCTCAAGGGAGGGGAGTTAGCATCGCCCTGGCCATTCGGGGCCCAAGTTGTCCCCATCCTACCTTCTAATACCCGGGTATCTCTGCTGTTTCCGTGGGCCTCACTGCCCGTGATTGCTTCTGTGTTTCCTGTGGGTCTCTCTGCCTGTAATTGCTTTGTACTTTCGTTTGTCTCTAGTTTCTCGGATGCCTATCTCTCTAGTACGTTGGCAAAGTGTTCAGGCAACTCGCCAAATTGTCGAGGGCAGAAAGCCTCTCCAAAAGGGTCCTTAGTCCTTCCCAACTTGTATCTCTTTAACGATGTTGTTCTGCATGGTCCCTAACGTCACCTAGCTTTCTTCCTAGCACGTTGGCGAAGTGTTCAGGCAACTCGCCAAATTGTTGAGGGCAGTAACCCTCTCCAAAAGGGTCCTTAGTCCTTCCCAACTTGTATCTCTTTGTGCGACTGTGTAAATGTTTTATCTCTGTGTGTGTATCTGTTAAACGTTACCTAGCCAAGATTGACCTAAGTTGCAGCCTCTCCTCTTATTACTCCTTGTATGCCTAAATATGAAGAGTCTTAAGCGATCTAGTTTTCATCTATTATCTTAATATGTCATATTCCATATGTGTGTGTGTGTGTCTACTTCTCGACTGGTCACTAGCCCTAACTGACATGGAACGAGGCCTGCAGGTCGAGAGAGTCTAGGCGCCTTTAGATTCTCCAATCTTTCCCAAGCCAGTCCATTTCAGCAAGAACCATTGCCTGTAGAGTGTATTATTTGTTGTGTAATACTCAGTAATAGTATTTTGTGTAACCCCTGGGTTCCCATTTTGAATTTCCACCCTCTACTAGATCGGATAAAACACCTCACTGATTGACAAGTTCCTAAATTTCACCTTTTAAATTTTAAGTGAATAATTCAATGCATTGTATTTCCATGCCCCTCTTCCTTTTCCTTCATTTAATCAAATTTACATAAGTTATTTACTAGATGCATCGCCTTCCCTTCGCTCCTGTATACATGGTCACCCTTGATCTCCTTATACCGTTAATAATTTCTATCATCCTCGTTGGTCTATCGTCCTTAAATTCACACGGGTGCCCCTCATCACATTTCCCTAACAAATTTCCTGACGGTTACAATGTAATTACATACTCCCGTTCATGGTAACACACTTTCGATTTTGTAATTTTGTTTTCCTAGTCTTCCCATATTATGTTTACCATACTGCCAGTCTTGTTTCAATCTGTTTATAACTCGGAGTGTAAAGAAATATTTTGTTTGGAAGGCTCAAATCAGTTCAATCGTCCAGGTCTTCAAATAGGTCTTTGCCTTAGGAAGTATCTAGCCTGAGTGTGTGTATCAGCTTCAGTATTGTTAAGATTAATGTCAAATCCTAAGAACGGTTCGTCCTCTGAGTCTAATGGTTTGGTTAACTTTTCTACTACGCCCTCAGGTGGAACTGTCACTTGTGGATTCAAGGGTCTATAAGGTATAGGGACTGTAGATATGGGTCGGTTTGGTTCTCAAGGAGGGTCTTTGCGAAGGGGATGTCGATCTCAGATGACTCCGAGTCCGCGTCGTTCCCATCAGTTTGAGAGAAGGGGTGATTGGGTTCCGTTGGTGGGGGTAGTGTCGGGAGTGGTTTTTCTGCGGGATTTTCCCTCAATTCCTAGGTTGGGAATGGGGAGGTTAGATGGCGGGGTCGTAGGGTCGTAGTGTATTTTCTTCATACGATTTACGTTTACTGTTATCCTCCGTGTTGGTCCTCTTTTGTTATTACATAATTAAAGTCACTCATCCGGCGTGTGATTTGATAGCGCCCCGAGTACTGAGGGGAAAACTTTTTGACATCCTTTGTAACCTATCATCATGTTTTACAACAGTATCCAGGAACCTACTTTGAATTCCCGTAATCTTTTCCCTCGATTGTAATATCTCTTTTGTCTCTCTCGTCCCTCTTGGTTCTTTTTCCTTACTGTTGCATGGGCGTCCTTTAATGCTTTAGCCAACTCTACTACATGCCAGTCGGCCGTGTCGGGTGCTGGATTCCTGTTTTGTCTAATTTTTGCAGTTAGATCATCTATAGTGGGGGCGGTCATCTCTCGTCCGAATAATAAAAAGTGTGGTGAATAGCCAGTGACAGAGTGTGGGAAACTTCGCGCCGCCATTAAGCTATAATCTACACACTGATCCCAATCAGACTGCATTTTGTTTACATAGTGACTCATAGTCTGATTCATTCCGTGATGGAAGCGTTCGATTTTCCCTTGGGACATCGGATGATAAGCGGTGGATAAAATCCTTTTTATCCCTAGCATCTTACTCATCTGTTTAAACAAGTCAGATAGAAATTATGTCCCTCTATCTGAAGTCAGAATTTTAGGACACCCGAAATGTGTGAAAACATGAGCCATAAGTGCATGCGCCACTGTCTCGGCATCTTGTGACGGTATCGGTATTGCCTCCGGCCATCTAGTAAAATGGCAGATGAAAGTGAGGAGGTATCTATTCCCTCGTGGCGTGGTCGGATGTGGCCCACATAAATCGATGGACGTTATATGAAATGGGAAGGTAGCCTCCGGCAAATCTCCTAGGGGTGCTGGTGCCAAGTCTCCACGTTTCATAATGGCACATGACCTGCATTTCTTTATATATTCCTTTACGTCTTTAGACATACTTTCCCAATAGTACTTTCCTTTTAGTAGGGCCAGGGTTCGATTTTCGCCCTGGTGTCCTGACATCATGAGGTCATGGTGAGTCCTGAGTGTAGGCTCGACTAGCGTTTTCGGGATGATTAGGAGATGAGAGTCCTTGTCATGCCAATAGGCCACACCCTCGTCATCCAGGATGAGCTTACTGGGTTTCCCTTTCTGGACCTTCTCGATTTCTGTATTGCAAGAGAAATCGGCAGCCTGATGGGCTTTAATATTTTCCCTTGTTAGGGATAGGTCTGCCTCGCCTGTCTGAATGAGACCCACATATCGAGATAATACATCTGCGTTCGTGTGCAACGGTAGCCCATCTGGTTAATACTGGACCCATGGTCACGTGTTACTTTCAACCATACTAGCGCATTGTGATCAGTCACTACAGTGAATCGGACACCATACAAATAACATCTGTGTGCCCTGATCCCGTAATGAAAAAAAAAGAAAAATAGAATTTGGAATTTACAAGAAAGAAACAAACATTTTCTTTTGACTATATCATTATAATATTATAATATGATCCTTTATTGGAACTGTGTTAAAATAACATCGTTTACTGCTTATAAAAGTGGTGGTATAAAATTCTCATATGTAGATACTTCTAAACGAAGCTGGCCGTTGGCGATGGCAGTGCCACCTACCTGACAGCAGACGAAACGAGAATTATAGATTTGTATATGTGGAAAGAATTGTTAATGTTTGTGCCAGGTCTAGAATGGTGTAGTGGGCTGCACACTAGTCTGGAGATCTAGAGGTCCACGGTTCGATTCATGGTCCAGACATTAATTTTTCTTTTCACAATATCATTATAATATTACTGATAATTATATTAAAGCAACAGGTTACACCACATTGCATACAAATAGGCAGTCATTCATAGTTTTAACATAAAGACTTGTAAACATCCCCAAGAGCAAAGAATATTTTAAAAGAGTAAAAAAACACATATTAAAGATAGCAAAAGAGAGTGGTTTTGAAGAAGAAATTATTCATAAGAAAATAAATAGGCTCAAAAAACAAAAAAAATTGATAAATGAAAGTACTCAAATTATTGAAACAGATAAATCTAAGGAACTCCCAGTTTGGAAGAAAATTCATAATCAGGAAAATCATGAATTCTGAAATTCTTGGGGAAAAAAAAATAATAATTTGGAAGTTCATAGGTCAGCCACCAGAGGTAGTAAGTAACTAACTACAGGATCACCAAACACTAATTCAACAGAACTGAATATAATAAGCAGAAGTATTGAAACATATCCTTGAGAAATCAACAATTATGAGGTGATGTGTTACATTCTAACCTGATTTTTTTTCCCCCCAAAGGTAACATTTTTGGTAGGGCTTCCTTAAGAGAAAAGTAAATCTGTAGGTCCTGTGTCATAGATTTATGGCATGTAAAAATGTCAGGTAGGGCTTCCTTAAGAGAAAAGTAAATCTGTAGGTCCTGTGTCATAGATTTATGGCATGTAAAAATGTCAGGCATGCAAAAAGAAGCCTATGAACAATATATGTGTATTGTTTCATGCCAATTTTCAAATTGTGATGCTAATAAACTGAGTTGTTAATGAGTATGGTAAATAAAATATTACTAAAACATTCAACACTTATTGTAGCTTAAAACACAGTACATGCACAGATATTCCTAGGTAATGTGGTCTGAAGAAGTGCATAATTTGAAAGTAATGCCAATATTTAATGCCATCTCACAGCTGAGTCAGGAGCTTTAAGAACAGAAAGTGAAGTAGGGTCAAATTTATAAATGCATTACACCGTAAAAGGCGTTCTCTGCTGAGAAAATTTTATCCTAATACGATTTTGCTTACTCAGAAATTTATTCATGCAATAATAATTTGTAAGCTACCTGTCGAGATAACTTAAGATCATAACTTAAGATAGAAACTTATCGTGAGAATCCCGAACGAAACCGATGTAGTTTGAAACCTTGCCGCTTTATCCAAGATGTCGGACCTTGAAGACTTCAATCATGTTTTCGGTATACGCGGAGAAGAGGAATTTGATAGAATTCAACTGGAAGAACAGGAGAATCGGCGTAATATTGCGCGATGCAGACGTCATTGTATATGGTATTATTTGCAGGACACAAGCGTAAATGCGTTCCTCTATAGCAGACGAAAATAACGGAAGTGGTTTTATCGCTGAGAATTCTGGGTAATTTCTTGCCAATATTATGAAAATGACGACTTTCATGCATGACCAGTTTGTGGGTAGCTAATTCGATCTTTGCACTTGCTCACGGTGAGTCAGCTCACCAGTGATTGGAAGTAATTTGAGTAGAGACTAATGTATTTGCATACGACCCATAGACTGGTATTTGACACTAAAATATGATTTGTAGTCGGGGTATGTTTAATTATGTCCAAGGATTATGGGTTCATGGACAATTGTGCTCCGAACTAGTAGGGTTCAGGTTTCGGTAGAACAATGGACTTATATCTCGGGAATCCGTGAGAAAGGATGTCACTTGGGAAAAAACAGTAGGCTTCCTGTGATCAATTCTACTGGATGATGCACGTTTATTGTAGTTAATGTTACAATTGTCGTATTGGACGACGAGTTGACGAGAAGGCTGTTGGTGGGTCAGAACTAACAATATCTATATCACTCAACGAAGCGCTGAAACTTATACCAAGCGATGTGCCCTGTACCGGCACACTCGCTTATCGCTACTTCCCCTGACTGTCCACTGACTCTGGTTTTCGCTAAGTAAAAATATTTATTATTTCTGAGTGGGCTGGCATTAGTCCCTTCCACCAAAAGTCTTAGCGTCTCACAAACAGTTTGTTATATTAATTTTGATTGGTAAATTATATCTTAAGGGCGTAATCGGGGGTGTTAAACTTAGGCATTTGTGGCCTCGTCCTCCTCCCTTTAAATTAGTTGCACGCTAATATAAAATTTTCAGGGTTGACCAAATGGAGTGGTCTTTAAGAGCGCGGCTATCGACTGTCGGCATCTACCTTATGTCGCCAAAGAAGTCACCCGCTGTTAGCGACATGTCCTAGTTAAAATTGGCTTGGTGATAACTCTTTTCACAAGTTACCTAGGAAAATCCAATTGCTTATTTGCGACTTCCCAGCCTTTGTATGAAGTTTTTGGGCTTAGCATTGTTATAACAAGTTAATAATAGTGCAGTCTTGTAAGTCCTCTTAACAAAGGAAACTGCAGACTTTTTCCCCATTGTATAAGGGCTTACGGTTCCATTGTATGATGTTTACTAGTTTCGTTCACTACAATAGCAGAGGTCCAGGTCTATGACCGGCGCTAATTGCTTGATACTAGTGTTTTATTTATTGCTTATGAAATTATTTTGTGGTAAGGTATATCATTATAATTTTGTTACCATTGAATTCCTGTTTTAATTCCAATTCATTTGAATATAAATATCCCCTACTTCTGATAATAATTACATGTTCATAAATTATTCACCCTTAATAAAAGTACTTATTTTCTGAAATAAGAGGCTGAGCGAATGACTTACCACAGCACACACATTTTTCTACTCCACTTCACAAAGTTTCTAGTTATTTATGTGCACATTATAGGATTTTCCACACAATTATTTTTTTAAAAAGAGGAAAAAAATAAAAAAACATAGAAACAGCTCATATTTTATTTTCTGATCCTTCTCATCAATGACATGCCATTTTTTCCGACTTTGTTTCCTCCTTCTCCTTTTAATGCTGTCTATTTACCTTCATAATTCATAAAGTTATTTTTCATTTCACTATAGATTCTTAAAAAATATGTTTCTTTTTCATTTATAGCCACATGCAGAGTAAGGGAGTTCTTCTGACTGATGGTTCAGAGAAAGGAAAACAAGGAAAAGGAGGTGCTAAGGCACTCATGAACACTATCATGCAACTGCGCAAACTCTGCAATCATCCATTTATGTTTCAACATATTGAGAAAGCATATTGTGACCATGTTGGAATTCACAGCAGCGTTGTTATTGGGTATGTTATATAAATAAGTAACTAACAAGCTGGCTTTATCAAAACCATAAGTTCAGGACCATGCGGACATAAGCTATCTATAAATCCCTATCCTGAACTATTGTTTTCCAAAAATTCCCTGTATAATGATCTTGAAGAAGATTTTCGGGCTGTTGGCCGTTGTCTTGAGGCTTGTAGTTCCCCAACGTTTCGCCAGAGACTGCATCCGGCATCCTCAAGGGTTGTCTTGAGACTGACAATTTTGTCGACTACCTGCTCTATTTGTACATTTATCCGCGACGTGTTCTCTGTGCGGTCCGTTACTTCGTAAATTGTATCTGCCTTCTGGTTGGTTAGCATTAGGGCATCCATTGCACCAATGAGGTTGCTGTCTGATGTTCTAGTAGATTGTTCTCGTAGGGGTTTACATTTGGCTTTTGTTAAGACTGGTATCCATGCTTTGTTGACTTTTAATGATTCTGCTTTCCTATTGTAACTATTTTGATGTTTGAATATTTCAATGGCTTCTCGTTGCAGACGGGTAAAATAGTGTGTGCAGTTAGATAATATATCTGTGTTGTTGTATTGTACTGTATGGCCTTCAAGTAGAGTGTGTTCTGCTACTGCCGACTTTTCCACTTGTTTAAGACGGCTGTATCTTTTGTGTTCTTTAAGTCTGGTTGTGATGCTGCATTTAGTGGTGCCTATATACACTTGGCCACAACTGCACAGGATCCTGTATATGCCTGTTGCGGCCAAGTGTATATAGGCACCACTAAATGCAGCATCACAACCAGACTTAAAGAACACAAAAGATACAGCCGTCTTAAACAAGTGGAAAAGTCGGCAGTAGCAGAACACACTCTACTTGAAGGCCATACAGTACAATACAACAACACAGATATATTATCTAACTGCACACACTATTTTACCCATCTGCAACGAGAAGCCATTGAAATATTCAAACATCAAAATAGTTACAATAGGAAAGCAGAATCATTAAAAGTCAACAAAGCATGGATACCAGTCTTAACAAAAGCC